>JAODJW010000033.1:7694137-7709173 GCA_026777045.1 Hyperopisus bebe | reverse complement strand
GCTACAGTATGTTTAAAGTTAAGTATCTACTTACATTAGGGGGAGGAAGCACAATCGGAGTTACGGGGGCCGATAAGCATCAACACACCGCAAATTCAGAGAACACTTACAAACTCTGAAAACACATGAGAAACAAAAAAATGCTGCAGATCTGCTCACAACACAGCAGACGTGAGTCACAACACAATGGAAGCTTCTGGGGGACAATAATTGTTAATAATTTCAAAGTGAGATATAGAATTACACAATACCATTTATATCAATATACTTTTATCTTACGTTGAAATTGGGACTCTAATTAGTAATCTAATTAGAGAGTTGCCATGAAAACCCACACACATAACCACCCCCTTCTGGAAAACACTGCCCCTCCCAGCCTAAATAATCCGCCCCTCTGCCCTGCTCTTTTAAATCCTCCTCTGGCCTTCCGGATGCATCGAAAGTGCAAAAACAGGAAATGAAATAAATATGCTATAAATGGCGTTTCCTGTTATTCTATATCAATCAAGTACATAAACCTGAGAACAAAGTGATTTCCAAATCAAAATGAAATCATTTATCAAAAATATTTTTTTACATATCTTAATGTCAAATTCCTGGATAGGCTGATGGCTGACCCAGAGGCTGCCCGTTTAATGTCTTCTCTAATTCAATTCCAGCTACAGATAAGCATTATCATCCGACCATGGTAAAATGTAGATCATCAAATTGACCTTGATTATACTGATTTCTTGATAATTCGTATTTACAGTACTGTCTGTCTCTATCGTTCTGTCTCTCTCTCTCTCTCTCTCTCACACACACACTCACACACACACACACACACACACACACACACACACACACCTTACCCTTTGCCACTGATCCTCTTGCTGGCTCTAGTTCAGCTTGACAATGTTCTTCATTAAATCAATACATTAGAGCATCAAGATAACATATTCGGTGTACTGACCAAAGTATATGCTGGACATTTATTCTCTGGACTTTTCACCTTTCAAGTATATTTATTTGTAATGTCACAATTCAGCTGTAATTGACGAAGTTATAACAACTGTTATTACATATTATTATATATGCAACAGTCAGCCATTCCATTACAACCAATGATAGTTGAAGTGAATAACACAGATTATCTCATTACAGTGTCTTCTGTCAAGGGCACTGTTATATTTTAAGCAAGTGAACAGTCAGTTCTTGAAGTTGATATCTTGTAACCAGGAAAATGGACCGGTGTAAGGATCTGAGTGACTTTGACAACGGCCAATTGGCGATGGCTAGACGACTGGCCCAGAGCATCTCCAAAACATCAGATCTTGTGGGGTATTCCTGGTAGGCAGTGGTCAGTACCCACCCAAAGTGGTCCAAGGAAGGCCAACTGATGAACCGGCAATGGGGTCATGGGCGCCAAAGGCTCAGTGGTGCATGTGGGAGCAGGCTAGCTCGTCCGGTCTGATCTCACCGGAGAGCTACTGTAGCACAAATTTCTGAAAAAGTCAGTGCTGGCTATGATAGAAAGGTGTCAGAACACACAATGCATCACTTGCTGCCTGGTCTGATGAGTGACGTTTTTTGATACATCATGTGGATGGCCAGGTGTGTCTGCGTCATTTACCTGGGGATAGAAAGAAAACAAGCTGACAGAGGCCGTAAATGAGTAAAGTAGTTCCGGAACCTTATTTTTAGTTCCTACTTTGGACTAGGTACTTTTCTTTCAACCATGAACTACTGGGATAGGGCAATAGGCTTGCTGATTGGTTGGCTACAAACACCGTGACTAACTCAGAATTTATACGGATATGCACGGAAAAGAGAAGTAGTGGAGCAAAAATTGAGCAGATGGAATTATTTTGTACCTGAATTACATTTAATGTAGTAATGAATACCGTTTTGCTTGTGTCTCCATATTTCTGCATCGGAAAACTTCAATTGATAACCAATATACTTTTTTCTATTATCGCCGGTGCTGGCACTAATTAGTGGAACGGTACCTCGTTTTCAATTTTGTGGAAAATGAGATCTCTATCTGCTTGCCAGATTTAATAATGAATTATAATGTCATATGTTGTGAGTTGTATAAATAAAATATAAATAAAAGACTGCATGCCATTTTGATTTCAATCAATCAGTTCCCCCAATAACTTTTTGCATCCCCCATGCTTATTTAGCATAAAGGGCACAGTTCTTGTGTTGTGGTGGGAAAGGTGGCCAGGGGCTACAAAAGTTCCAGGAACTCGGAACTATGAACTAGGTTCCTGAACTTCAGTGGGAAATTGCTAATGCTGGCAAACCTAGGGTAGTGTTCATGTGGATGTTACTTTGACATATACCACCTACCTAAATAGACCAAGTACACCTCTTCATGTCAACAGTATCCCCAGATAGCAGTGGCCTCTTTCTAGAGGATAATGCTCTCTGCCACGTTGCAAAAATTTTCTGGACTGGTTTCCGAAACACGAAAGAGTGTTGGCCCTAAAATTCCCCAGATCTTAGTCTCATCAAGCATTTGTGAGATGTGCTGGACAAACAAGTTCAAAAAACACCATAAATACTTCATCAATCAAACAATTAATCGATCATCATTTGCGATTGTTTCATATGCCAGTTTTAAGTTTGTTCATGGTTTGTTTCTCCACCTAGTGATAGCACATCTGGAAAATCCCATCTTATTCAAACATACTTCATGTTCAGAGAACAATCTCAAAGTGTACAGGACAGATTCAATGAGACTGCATGGCAACCAGTATGATATGGATTTAACAACAGTGTAACCTCATTCCGATTCTGTTTGTGCACATTCATGCCAACTGTTTAGCCTTACTCTGTACCGCTTCTGTTTGCACTGAAGCAATGTTACGTTGCAGGATCCTGACAAGTGTAATTATCCATTCATCCACCCATCTGTCATCCATAACCACTAATCCATTTCAGTGTTGTAGTAAAATGTAAGTACTGGAAATGTTTGAATACTTGTCTGTCAGTGCTATGGCTTTTTTTTCTGAATTTTCAAGCCAACACAATCAGCATGCGCGTATTGAAGGCATGGGTATAGGTGCCGTAGTTTTAAAAGCTGCTGTAAAACAGATGCCTAGCACCAACACAGAGAAATCTCATTTCATTTCAGAATAATGCTGTCGACAATGTTTTAAACACAACCTAATTCGCTTCTGCCTTCCCCTTTTCCCAGTTCAGGAAAATTACATTGCTCTCTGGGTCTCTAGAGATGGTGCAGATGGAAGTGATGGAAGCATGATGATGAGGTGAAAAGAAATAATAAAGAATGGGGTGGTTGGAGAAAAGGAGTCGCGCTGGCACTGTTAGAGTTAATTTGAATTAAATGACGACTCTGCTGCTTCGTATCCACTGAACAGCATCCTGACACACTGTAGCCTTATTCATCTTCATCTGCTTAGCGGCATGGAGACAGAGCAGACACAGTCCTCTGTCTCCTCTCTTTCATTCCCCTCTTCCTGTCACCCTATCCTTTTCCTCTCTCCCTCCCTCTCTGTTCACTTGCTGCCTTGATCTCATTTTTCTTTCTGACTATCGTTTACCCCTTGTCACCTTGCCTTCCACTCATACATCATAACTTCCTTCCTATGCCCATATCTCTTGGTCCAGCATAACCCTGTTGTCTTATTTTCCTTTCTTTATCCTCCTTAAAGAATAATGAAAAGGAAAGCTGACCGTCTCTAAGCATTTGAGACTTCAAGGCAAAGGGAAAAGTAAGGGTTATCTAGATATTCTAACCAAGCTGAAATTTGACATTTCATATCACCCTCTGATACATATATATTTAAAAAGGAATTTAACAAGTTAATTTAAACATGCTAAAATTACTCTCAGAAAGTCAGAAGACTGTCTAGTGTAACCTATTGGGGAGCTCATTTTTAATTTTTTTTTTGGAGTGGGTTTTTGGTGTAAGCCTTTCTGGAATTTGCAGTCACATAACTTTTGTGCCTGGCCTTCTTTGGTCGAAGTTACCCATTGATTCTTTCAAAATCACAAGGAGCAAATTTGCTCCAAACTGGAATCTAAATGTCATTCATTGCACCAGCATCAATATGTAGCAACATCGAAAAGAAATAGAGCAGAGCAAAGACATCTTGCTAGCTGACAATTCAGAACCATGGAAACTGAGCTAAACTACAAAATAATGTAATTTGTATCCCATGGATTTAAGTCTACAAGAAAAAAAAAAGATTCATACATGTGGGTTTATCTTTCCTCACCTACCTTCCCAAAGAACTGATTCTTTTCATGCTCAGAATTTGGATAAAGAGGATACCTCTCTTTCATTCTGTGATAATTTATAGACTATTAAAATTAATACACAATAATTTCCATTAGTGAAGATAACAAAAATCAATCATATAATCATATACTGTTAAATCTGTTAAGGTATGTTAGGATGTTAAGACATACTTACATACTGCTTATGAATATTCAATGAATACATAATGAATCACAGACACCCTGGATGGGATGTCAGTCCAGTGCAGGGCCCACTCAATCATACGATATAGGAAGTTTACAAAGGCAGCTTCACCTAACGGCATGTTTTTGGATTATGGTAGGACACTGTAGGATCCAGAAAAAAATGTATAGGAAGGCAGGGAGAACGTGCAAATTGCATCTGGGGTTTGGAATTGAACCCACAGCTCTAGTGACGTGACGCTGCAGTGCCCTGACATGAGTAGCCAAGCTGCTTTTACGCACAACGACAATGGCAAATATATTTCAATACCACCGTCTTGCACCAACCAAGTCTTTGATGTTCTCACGTCATGATCACACAATTGATCGCAGCACTTAGAGGCATTACAACTCAGGACCTTGTTACTGGCTTCAATAAACACAATCATTTTAGCAAACACGTTAGTGTGAGTTATCCACTTGCAGAGTCTGAGGAAGGACAGGTCGGAGGCTTCCCACCAGAGCTTATGCTAACTCAGGCACTTCTGTGGCTGCTGTAGATTCATCTGCTTCCATATAATCCTATTGGCACCAAATGGAACCTCCATTCTCCGTATTCAAATTACCAAGCAAGACGACTGAGGTGTCCTTAGCACTTCTCCTCACAGCAGGAGTCAAAAAGCAGTAGCTAAAATTTCATGGTGTAAGTGTTACATACTGTAACTTAACTTGTGTCTTTAATATCTTACCAATTAGTAAAAGAAACAGGTGACTTCAATGCTTATATAACTGAAATCATACATCTGTTGTGCATTTTTATCAATTATGCCAAACCATGCATGACTCCCTGGAGGTGGAATAAAATAAAACCTAGTTTGGTCTCCAATTAATATAACACCCATGGGCTAATCAAAGAGCTATTTAAACATATAATGCATGAGTCCATACATACCGTTAAACTTCACATAATGTTTACTCTATGGGCACTACACTTCTCATTAGTAACTACACATGTTTTCTATTTTTATATAATACTGTGTAACACAGTCTTTGTTTCTGGGTACTAAATATTATTTCCCAATTACAAACTTTGCTTATGTGACCAAAACAGTGATGTTTTGAAATGTACCTATTTCTAAGGAGAAAACGGGTGAATTTGCATCTTTTCAGTGACAGAGAAATCATAAAAACACATATGAATCAAAAATTAACATGCATTTATACTACAGTTATACATTGATAACCGCAAAATGTTTAGAAGTAAGTAGTTTTTTTTGAGATTTACAACTCACACATGTTAGCAGATACTCCCACTGAGTACTTTATCAGTCTTGATAAATTGGCCACAGACATGGCAAAATGCATCTGGTAGATGCAGATGCTAGCAGCTTCTTGATGCCACAACAGAAAAATGCAGTTATGTATCCACACAGGCAACTAGAACGAAACTGATCTTGTGGGCTTACAGCCCCTATATTTTTACTACTAATCATATTACTGGAAAGTTTTCAAGTTCTTGAAGTTACTTCAAGTTTACATGGCACTTAATCTATCTAGAATGTTCTGGAAAATAGGTCAGTTTCAAATATTACTGTCTTAGTCACAAAAGCAATGTTTGTGGGGAATAATATCCATTTTCTATACTTTTGAGGCATACGCAATTACAGTACATGTTGTAATGTAGGAAAATATGAAGTTTTTTTTTTTTTGCGCTAATATTTATGTTGTTTGTACTGTTTTATTAATGTTCATTGGACATTATAATTCATTATGCTTAGACCCACTCCTGCAGGTTTAGTTTTGTGTATAGATTTTTTTTTCTAGAATTGACAGTGTTAAATTAACACTTAGTCACACAGGACTGATTTGAACATTGTTTGTTAAATTAACATTTTGCCAGCTTTGCTGTGAAGTTTCAGACAGCTGGAACACAATTGTATGCGTGACCCCTGATGACCTCAGCTGTCATTTAGCCAAAAGACAAACATTTTGGATGATGCCAGAGTTTTTATATCGGCTGTGATTCTTCCTTGATAATCTCGATTTTTGGGTCACATTGTTTGTTTCTGACAAGTTGGTCACCAAGTAATGGACTTGGATGAGATGTTTATTTGTTGTCTCCCCAATGTGCTGTTCAAGAAGAAGCAGGAAAATCTCTTTCTTTTTTCTTTGTGTTTGATGTACCTTGGAATTCAACTTTACCATTCCTTTTAAGTCAAAGTGAAAGTCAAGTCAGGGTCAAAATGTAATTTATTTCAAATTAAAATTTAATCTAGGGCTAGGTTGTGATACTGGGTTATCAGGTAACTCGGGGCTCCAGCTTCTCAGCCTCAGTCCTGCGTTTTTAAAGTCTGCATTTTCTTACTTTTCAAACCCATCCCGATAAAGTGAATTTCCAACCTCAACTGGTCTTTTGCAGGTAACTGTGTTGATACATGTAACTTCCCTCGATGCATTTTTAGACTGACATTGAATATCACCTCTGTTAATCATGCACATCATTAGATACCTACATAGGATCTTCCTTTATTGTTGTCAAATTCAAATGTGCATGTGCATCGCTTTTTTGATGCTTAAACCCAAATTTGAAATTAACTTCGAATTTGATCAGGTTCACGGAGGACTTGCAACCTTACTTTTATTTTTGTGTACATTTATAATCCATTATTATTCAATGTGCTATTACTAAAGAACATTTTGGGTCAACAAAATTGCCTTTTTTTGAATCATTGTGCTGTTCATTCCTTGCCAGTACATTTCTACACCTATTCCTGGTTGCCAATAACTCTGACGCACATCTTTGAATATCTGGAGCCACTGGTTAACATATAATCACAGTCCAGCACCAGAGAGTATCTGGGTGACAGTGTTAACAGATGCTGTTCTTTATGTCCAGCTATATTTGTATTCTTCCAAATCCTGGCACTCCTTTGAAATTCATGAAGGATCCGTTTCAGTCACCTCTCTGTGTGTTTGTGATCTTCAGTGTCTATTATATTGGACCAAATTCCAAAGACTGAAAAACCAGTGAGCCCATGATAACCATCACGCCTGCAATTGCCTTTTTTTCATCTGTAGTTGTTACTTGGATTTTGTCAATGGCAAAGTTGTATTAAAAAGCTCAATCTCTTCCTCTGGTTCTAAGAAGGCCACTTGAAAGTAGTGGCTGGTGGACAGAATGAAGAGCTGACTGGCTATAGAGATAAGGCCAGTAGGAGCATACAACTGCTACAGATGCTGGCAGCTCTTTCTGGGTAATGCAGTGGTTTTCTAACATCAAGCTAGACAGTGGACATGTTGGATCACAGCGACACTCCAGTTAGGAAAACCTGCAGCTCCTAAGTGTGTCCACATGTGGGCGATCTTCTGTGCTCCCTCTTCATGCTTGCAGCACGCAACGCTGAGCACTGGAGACTGTAAAGATGGCCGCATACTTGAAACGACATCCGGAGAAAACAGAATCGAATTCACAGGCGAGATCTATCGTATACTTAAAATGATGCCTCTTTCATTACTGTATATGTCGCATTACACTTTACACTCAGAATGTTTTTGAAGCAGCAGACCCACACGCAGAGTGCAAATAAATGTATTGTGATGAGTGTGTGAGTCATTTTACTAAAGGCGGCTCAACTAAAATGGAAGTTTCTCTCTTTATTAAGGCCCACTATCAGTTTAATAATAGAAGCAGCACACAGACAAGGAAGCCAAGAATTGAAATGAAACTCGCGCTTATACGGTAATGAAACACACGCATTCCACGGCACACATTACAGAGTTACGACATTTACTATTAACAGAAATATACAAAATACATATTAATTTACATTTTTTAAAGTGCAGTGTGATTATGCTGGGAACTGCATTATTTGTCCTGCTGACCCTGTGGTGTCACATTATGTCCGCCAATCAAGGAAACAATTTGCTGAAACGGTGAAAAGTGACTGTGCACCATACAAAACAATGTACTGCCAAAACAACATTGGTTCCATCAATTTTGTCTAAAGATTATGCCCAACTTAAGATTGGTTTGAGGCTGTGGATTGAGGCATGTTCAAAGGCAAATCACAGCAGTTAAAGGCGCGCTGCTGAATGTACTTCCACAAAAAAGCATTCTGCGCTTTCTCCAAACAGAAACTGTGGATTACCAGACACATCCACTGTTTGGTGAAGGCTTGCACTGGTGCATATTATTCTACAGATATGCATCTGTTCAAGAAATACAGGAATGATTTCCAGAGAGAAATATAACAGGCGGAAATAGAATTCTGGTACAGACTGGACATACAACATACCAGCACTTGGGACAACATGTCAAGTCTGCCAGGGTATTCACAATCTCACAGACAACAAACCAAAAACAAACTCATTGATGTCCAACAAGACTTATTCTCCCCAGTGACCTCAATGCATTTTATGCTTCATTTGAACAAACAACAATCCCCCCTTTAAGATTTCACAGTATTTAACTCAATGTACACTTATTTAACTAGATGTATTCATATGATAATAGCTGATTTTAGCTTTAGGTGTATTTGTTAAGTGCAAATTTACAAGAAAGTAGCCAGTATATGAAAACAAAATTGTACAGCAAAAGTATGGGATAAGAGCTATCCAGACAGGGGACAGGGCTTGGGACAAGGTAACTCAAGGATAGAAAGGCTCTCCTTTCTCTACCTCTAGTTGACATGAGATTGCCTTCTTATCTTTTCTACCTAGCTTGGGTGGCATGTTTCCTGACTATATCACCTTGACTTTGTTTAACCTTTACAGTGACCAGATCAGATAAGTTATATCCGTAGAGATTTGTGCCATCCTCCATTGAGTTCAGAAAAATATTAAAAAAAATAAAAATAAAAAAATAACAGGAGGCAGAACACAGAGCTAATTCATGTAGCAAATATTTTCTTAAAGATAAAAAAAAGGAAAAAATTCTTACGGAATTTGCACTGTTGTTTAACTCCAGGTTTATTGTTATATTAAATACCCACCGTTATTGTTACTATACAAAGTATAGATATTACTCAGATATTAACTACCAGTGGCAAGGCTAAAAACAAAACATCTACAATAACAACAATACTTTTTATGTATAATCTCTGTACAACTTATGTATAAGGCATGGCCAAGCTGTTCAAATATACATTTACAATTAATCTTAGTCATATATTATATTCTATTGTATTATATTGATAATGCAAAATGTTAAAATGCAAAAGAGACCGTATTCATAAAAACAGTTGTTACCTAATCACGAAAGTGGAGTTCTGAGAGAGATCATTGTTACTGTACTATAACAGAAACAATTCAGAATTAAGAATACTCTTTAAAAAACTTTTGGGCTATTTCCAGCTTGAATTACCCACCAATATCATTTTGATACTCTGAGATTTCAGAGCAAAAGAAAAAGTAACATAGAACATCCAGTCACTAAAATGCACAGATACATAAATACATCCACAGTACCAAATATAACACCTGTTTCTGACTTGGGACACAACAACATGCTTTGATTGGTGAGATTTCTGTGGGCAGGAGCTCTCTTTGTTGGTGGGTGAATCTCTGTCTGGGATCTATAAGCTGGGTCTTCACACACGGCAGGCCTGTCACGGCAGATCTGGGAATTCTTGACGTACAGCCGTGCTCGTGATGAGGGCTGGGGAGATTGGCAAATCTCCTGCAGATAAGAGTGGGCAAAGGGCTAAAGCTGCAAATGTGAATATTTAGAAATGCTACTGTATATCATTATGCTGAGATATCAGTCTGAACCCACTATCTCGCCGCCATCATTGATGTCTTGTACCTTGTAGAAACCACCCAAGTAAAAGCACAGAAGAATACCTACGATTATATATTGAGGAACTAGATTTATTACAGCATACATCATGTTTTCCATAATATTAAATGTTTCTATAGTTGAGGTAAGTAACTTACCTTGGTTGGAATTAGCCATCTCCATATCTAGACATCTCGGTTGATCAATCTAGCAGAGAAATTCTTCTGAAAAGAATAATAGTAATAATAAACCTTAATCAAGTCAACACAATACAATGGTCGTCAGTGTCCACGGCAGGTTTATTGCATCAGACGTTTGGATAATAGTTGCCCCATGTGAGAAACTTCATGGCACAGTTCAAGGAGTCAGTCCTAAATCAATACCACTTTTCCTGGATAGTGTTGTGGTATTACTCTCCACATTCTCATGTTGTCTCCTGTGGGGTTTTCTCCGCTGGGACCATGAAAGAACTAAAACAGAGATGAAACTACTTTTGAATCATCAAGGCAGGATTTCATATTAAACAGATCCAATGTAGGTGATAACAAAAATATAACTGGGAAAAGGAACAAAGAATAAAAGGAGGAAAACTACATCTCTCACAGCTGAGGTAAGTACTGTATGAATTTCATGGAAGTATGCTGGTTGCAAATGCACATTCAGAATGGCCTTTGTACTTTCTTATACCTCAAGATGTTTGATTCAGCTAGAATACCTCAAACCCGGAACCGTCGTGTGAACCTCAGTTTTTTTTTCTGCCCTGGACATACTGATCCAGCTGATCTGAGTGGAATTTGGACACTTGAGTCTAGATACCTAGCATGGAGGACAGTTTGCAGAGAGAATGAACCGCAAGTCATCTTTAGTGCAATTTATATCTCACTCATGGGAGTTTTACTTACATAAAAATGTTCTGAGGGCAAAAGGAAAAATGACTGGTTCAGAGAGATAACCAGTTTGGTTATAAAGGAGGTGGGTCCAAGCAGCTAGAGGAGGCAGGACCAACCAATCAGATATAGTGGTCCCGTCTCCTGTAGTTGCTTGGACCAACCTCCTATACAATCTGATTGGTTATCTCTCTCAACTAAACATTTTCCCTTCCACCCTCAGAACAATTTTGTGTAAGTAAAACTCCGACAAGCTTATATCTCACTTCTCTAGTCTCAGAGATTGAGAACCACATAAAACCCCATTGCCTTTTGCAGTTTTGCAGCTGATCTTCTGAATAGTCATTTTTAGAATTAATGATATTTTACGTATTTTCCTAACACTCAGCCCGTTGTATATTATAAAATAGCACGATGTGTCACCCTTATGCTGGTTTTAAACACTTAAAGCTAGCATACAACACTGAATATGGAGAGCTTTATTATTATTATTATTATATAAAATATGTAGTTATCTACTTTTGTGTAAAATGTTTCTGTGAAGGATTTCAATTAAGCAAAGAGAAACATACATAAAATCTTTGCCCTCTGTAACATTAGCATGCTTTCATGACCTTCTTGAAACCTGTTATCTGAAATATTGTAGGGCTCAAGTTCCGTGGGACTGTATTGAATTTACATTTGTGCAAAATGGATCACTGTTCTACAGAAGACCCAGAAAGAGGTATCTGGTGATTTCTGTGGCTGTTATTAACAGAGATGCAGATTGGAAGACAACCCGGCTTTGTAAAAGGATAGTCTGCTTAGTAATCTTGAGAGAGAAAGGCCAAAACTGTGACGGGAATTACACAAACCAATTTAGAATCATTAGTTTCCAGTGTGAAAAGACTAAGGCAGAACTTATCAATTGCACACTTGAATCACATTTGACAAACATGCTACAGGATATAGAATCACAGAAGGAAAGCTCAATGTATCATCAGCTAACTTTATGAAAATGATATTACTATACAATAAAATACTGCACAATAAGAAAGTATATGATGAATATATCATTATCTTCACATCTGAATAGTAGCCAAGTTAAATTTTCATAAAGTAATTTATCCACCTTTAATTTAATTTAAAAGAATAACTTATTACCCCTTTAGTAATAAAGTTCAAAACCAACATTTCAAAATTAAAATTAGATAAATTATTAATTTCACATACCTAAAAAAGAAAGCTATGGAAATACATTATAATGACAATGTGTGGGACCATCTGTTCTTTGTTACTCTTGTTCTTCCCATTTGAGCCAATTTGTCAAGATACATGGTAGCCCATGTTAGAGAATAGGAATCAAAAGCCAAAGCTGCAAAAAAACATAGGAATCTTAAAATTTGGTGTGTGAAAAAACAATATAGTGGCTAAGGTCAGTTGAATTGCTGGTGAATTTGATGATCTACAATTGTTGAGTGAAGATCCAATTATTTACATTGCATATACAACTCTTCTATAATCAGATTCCTATTCATTCAGCATAAAGGAAAATGCAAATGCATGATAGTATTCAGAAGTTTGTAAAGTTTTTTCACAGTAGTAATTTACTTTTTTTACTAGAAATGTCTGTCTACTGATTTTTCTCTCAGAGTAAGATAAATGCCATTGCATGGACTATGAGGAACTTCTAGCTACTGTTTAAGTATTTATTTGGCATATAGAAATAGTTCTGAGCTCCACGTAATGCCTTACAGTGTTTCATTCCGCCGAACAGCACCAGTGAAATAACACCAGAAACGGGAGCTGTTTTCAGGGAGACATGGGTGATGGATGACCGTTGTTAGATTCAGTAATTGTGCGCAGGTAATTGGCCCCCTCTCCCCAATAATTATGTTCAACTTTCTCCCTTCGTTCCATAATAATAACAGCAAGGATACTCTGTACAGAATAATAGAAACAATGCAAAGCATTCAAAGTCTTAAGTTAATTTTGGTTAATTTAAGTTTGACAACAATCAGTTTGTCTATGAAAAAAAAGCGTTAAAAAAGGATAATAGGATTGACACCTCCTGGAATGAATTCGGAGGTTCCCTGCAGGTAAGGCTTTGAAACAAAAAGTAAACACTATTACTAAAACCCAGGATATTTATTCATTTGAAGCCAATCTCAGGCTGAATCCTCTTTCTTTTTTATTTTACCATTAAATGTGAGTAGCCACACAAGCACAAAATGTAACAAAAGTAACAAAATGATTCCCCGATTATTGACTTTTGTTCTGCCGTGCCTTCTGTCATTTTTGGTAGACATTTCAGGATTTGTTGTTTGCCTGGGTTTTGCTAAGGTAAATCTATCTACTTTTCATTACATTTTCTCTGACCGTGCAATTACCTAATACTTTATCGTATTTTCACAGAAGAGCTTGGTCCTTGGTAGTACTATGGTTACTGTTTTAGTGTTACACCAGCCTCATGACTCAATATGCATTATTTTATGATGTGGCCATTATTTCAAGAATCTGACAGAATGCATGGACTCCAGCAGCCACGAGTGCTAGATCTTGTACTCAGCAAGCAAAAGTTACTGTTCATTCTATACAGAACTGGGATCCTGTACTTCGGGGTTAGAGCAAGGTCACAAAGACCATTTTCATCATCCCTGTTGTAGACAAGATGGTGGTGCTGCCTAGTCATGTAGAATGATTTTATAACCTTGTTATGTTATAGTATAAAATACAGTTATGGTTTGGGCTCGACTTTTTTTTCAGATATTTACAATATAATTTGAAGCATTAACACTGCCATCTAGAATAATGTGTATTCAATTAAAAAACTATTCCATAATTAGAACTCATTGAGTGTCTTGCTTTCTATAAAATATTCCATGCAGTTCTATTTTTGTCGAGCTTCTCTGCTTCCACATATTCAGCTCCCCTCCATTTGACATCAATGGAACTCCATTATCTGCAAAAGGGTGGTTAAATTAGCAGGACTTTCTTTCAACAAAATCAGACTTGCTAGATCTATTGTACTACTGCCTATTGATTCAATGGCAGCAAGAAAGGCAAACTGTTCAAAAGGTGCTGAGGTATGTTTCATATATAAAAAAATAAATCTGATTCCTCTTATGAACTGACACGTCTAAGAATATCTTTTGAAGATACTCACTTACACACACATGCAGGCAGTGACAAGATAGTGCTGATATCGAAAGGCTTATTGATGGGCCTTAATATGTACCCCATTATCGAGATTTGTAGCTCAGTAGTCAAATTGCATTAGAAGATTGGAACAGCATCCAATTTATACACCTATTTGCAATGATCGAAGGTCCTTAAGATCAATTTGGTTTTTTAGCTTGGCACTACAAATCAGCATTGGACCTCCAACTCTACAAAGAATCAGCATGTTCTCTGCTGTGGAAGCCAAATGGTTTGTTGAAGCCAACAAACACGAGTGTTAATGGTTCAGTTCCCTCGGGCACCGTATATCTCAGTATTAAAATGCGTGATATGACCCACTAAATAATTGTTATTGCTACCTAACTCTACCTACCTTTTGAATTATGTTAAAAGTTAATTTCTTTATAAACTTCCAACTGCCTGTAGGGGTGAAAGCCTTAAGATGTGTTTTTTGTTCTGCTTCTTCTGAATTTTGTAGGTGAGAAAATCTGGGCCAAATTTTACGTTAATTTTCCATATTATTGGGCCCCTGTCTGATGCTGACCCCCCTGAATCTGCCAGGGTATTGCACAAGAGGGAAAAGTATTCACATGAACTGTACCAATCAAAAACAGAATACATCCCCAAACTATTCAAAGTGATTAATTACCCCTCTATACCAAAGCAATTATCTGTTAAAATACAAACAATGGTATTTTTTTCTCTTTTTGCTCATACAAAAGCACCACAAAGCAACACTTTCAGACACTTTCGGGGTGGGGGGGGGGCACAGAGGTATCCCTCTGTAGAAAATTAGAAACC
>JAODJW010000033.1:7661148-7685622 GCA_026777045.1 Hyperopisus bebe | reverse complement strand
GACGCAGCTCAGGTCTCAACAGAAGGGCAGAATAATCCCTTGACCTGAGTGGATCAGCAGGGTAGTCTACCCCTGCTAATTGAAGAAATCAGCACCTCATCCGTCGCAGATCAACAGGACCAGGATGAAATTCAAGATAAAAAGGAGAATGTTGGGGGAAACAAATGTGTTATGTGTGATGTTTAAAATGCTTAAATTGTTAATGATTATGGTTACCTCTAGAAATGCTTTCACAGTCAATGTGTCATATTCTGCTTGCTGAAACACAGATAGCATGAAGTACATACCAGGAAAAAGCAATTTATGAATATGTACAGTGCATCTTCATTCTGTGCTCAGGTCACCTTTAAGAATATGGAGCCACTGAAAATATGCAGCAACTTACAACTGACTATTAAGGTGCTTTTTATGCTCCTGCCTACAAAACACACATGAGGCACATGTCCCATAGTAAATAAAACAGAGGACGCTGTCATGTTTCTTTCCATTGTGCTTTTGCAAATGCATCTCATTGGCCCTATGCACCATTGTCTCATTTTAACTCTGTGTAAAATTTCCTAGCAGAAAGGTAATAAATAAAACTGAATGCAGACCACCATATTAGTCATAAAAACATATCTGTTTTTATGACATAAAGTGCCACAGTAACTGATACTGCATAAGAGCTTTGCTGTTATAGTTGGAGGAGAATCGGATGGCTATGGATTTAAAATTACAATTCATTAGGCCATATACAGTAGAAGCCTCTGGGCAAAACTGCATCAGTTTGAATTTTGTGAGCAGATGTGTGCAAGGAAATAAAATGTCCGTGTGATATTCAAGTTGATTCTGATTTATATTAACAGGGATCCAGGAGTATCATTAGCAATGTAAAGATAGCAGCGCATAGCAGTGCCGCTCAGAATAATCACTCATTTAAAGACACACTCTCGATTCTGAGATAGCAAAGTACTTAAGCTGTGGCCACAGATCTGCAGCAGATGGCAGAATGGGTGAATATATTTGAATTTACTGCTTCCTTCCACAAGACCTTTACTGATCTGCTACAGCTTCACATAATATTCACCAGAGATGTACAGCAAGGCACTGAGAGGACTATGCCTGTTTTTTTTTTAGTTTAGTGTAGGTCTTTTTCATAAATTGTTACATTTCTCGAAAGTAATGAAGGAAGTGTAGACAAAAGGGGAACAGGAATGAGAAAAAAACAGAGAAAAATGCCAAAAACAGGTTCACCTATGAGTGCTGGATACTGGTATAAACAGAGGAGCTACAAATATATTTAAAAGCTACAAATTCCATGCTATTATTAGACTTGATGTACACTGTACGGTATTTGTTAGTAAACAAGCTAATGTCTGATGCTTTTGATACGGACAATAAAATGTACAATATTTCTCAGAAGGTGGTGTTTAATTATAAAAGATATTATGCTTACATTAAGAGAGCCCAAGTCTTACTGAGTGCACCAAATTTTAAACAAAGTAAAACTTCTAAGCAGATTTACAATTTGTCATCAGTTCCCATTAATGGTCACACAGAAAATAAAAAAGTAAAATACTGTATGGCTGAAACATATTGAATATTTTTTGTCAGTTTCTTAAATGCTTCTACTTAGAGTTAAGTGTATGATGAGCTATTTCAGTAAAACGGTAGTAGAGAAGCCAAGAAAGCAAATGCAGCTGGGTCTGTCACCAGGAACTAAGCTCCCTGTGTCACACACCTTGTGCTGGTGGCTTGTGGCTTCTGTGCTTAATTGGTTGTCGTCTGTTTTTTCCTTTTCTTCCTTCATGATGTTTCCACACATCAAATGATGCATCAAATGATCAGCCCCCATCTTGAAGACTGGAATGCACAACCAGTCTGCCAAATCAGATCTGATTCTAAAGGAACTTTAATTAACAACACTAAGAGATGAAAGCATCCGTTATGCTGACATTGTACCTTTAACGCTTGAGGTTCCATCAGAGCAGGCTGAATAGACTGATACAGACTTAGGGAACCTACTCTTTTGTCAGCACATCATCTCTCAAAATGTATTATTACAGTATATTTCACTTTTCTTTCATCTTCTTTATTTTGCAAAATACCTAGTGAGCCTTCATGGTGAATGAAAACTTCCGTATTTAAAAGGCTGAGGAGCTTATAGAAGGTAGCATATAAGGTCACAAACAAAGTTTGGGATAAGCCTTTTTAATATGAATGGTTCATTAATTTGTTAAACATGAAAACTACACGGTGGTGTTAATCACGACAAGGCCACCAGGAAATGATTTTAACACAACACAAGGGATGCCTCTGCAAGTAGTTATTGTCAACCACAGCTTAAAACAATCGCATCAATTCTTTCACGGCAAGAAGAGTTCACCTAGAAAGACATCACTTTCCAAATAAGATGGTCCTGAAGTAGAAATCAAGGACAAAGTGAGAGTGTAAAAATAACAGATAATTATTATGCAAATAAGGCATAAAACAGCTCCAATAAACAACATCCTTAGTGTGGCAAACAACAAAAGAGCACCAAGACTGAAAATCCAACGCCGAAAAAGATAATGAAAAATCCACATACTCTTATTCCTTCTTTAAAAGCACAAGGGACCCACCCCCAGCAGACAAAATAGTTCACTCCAGAAGAATCTATACTACTTCATACCTGCTATAGTCTCTTACCCAGAAAGACACACTGATGTCTACCTCTTAACAGAGCTTTGTATAAAATGACCGTAACTAAGTCCATGCGCTGACTCTGTAAAACAACAATAACTCCATAAAAAGAAGTGTTTAACCTCAGCAAGCACAGTGGTTCTCAAGTGTGGCCTCCCAGTCATCACCCACTATAAGACATAATGTCAGCAGAGCTTACTGTGGCCAAAGCAGAATGTTTTGTCGATAATATTTCATAAAGCAAACATTCTAAATTAGCTGATGGGGATCTGATTTCTCTTTCATATCTCTCAATTTTTCACACTTTCAATAAAACAATCATCTGATCTAGTGTTTACCATGGTGATAATCTTGTAGCAGGATCATTCATAAAGCTCTTTAGTGCTTCTCTTGAGAGAAACAACTTGAAACATTGCACTGTATATTAAAGCCATTGAGTCATAAACAAAATAGTGTATTATTTCTTGAAAACCATGACTTATACATGTCTGTGTATACACACACACACACACACACAGTCATGTAATCATATCTTTTTGGGAACCACTCGTTCATTCCTATGAGAAAAACATTAACTATGACAACCTTAACTCCTACCCAGCCCTAACCATAACCATAAGTACCCAAACAAAATACAGAGTTTTTGCATTTTTAGTTTAGTGGGAACGAGGAAACTGTAAAAAAACGGGTATTCATCACGTTGTGGGGACATTGTGCATACCCAGACCACGCAGACACACACACACACGCACACACACACACACACACACACACACACACACACACACAACAGATATTTCATCACAATATTCCAATTATTATACACTTTATGCTGTAATTCCATTTAAAATGACCAGTATGCCTACATTAGCATATGCAGGGTAATAGTCTTAGTAGACTTGGACACGGTTCTCATCGCATTGTCATAGGATTGTACTGTAAGTTCAATACCCCCCCACCACACACACACACACACACACACACACGCACACACGCACACACCTCCCCGCTAACATCAACCTAACTTTCTGAGTTGTCCTTATCCAGCTGCTTCCATGCCAAAGGGTTTTGTTGTGTGTACATTTTCCGATGGGGCTAGATGCCATGTGCCTCTTAAAAAGTAGGCAGGAAGGAGCCATTTAGGATCGAAAATGAAAAGATTTAGAAAATGTGATTGGGTGATAGCAGATACTTGGAAGATAATTAATGTCTTCATTAAAACAAGTTCATAAAAAATAAAAGGAAGATCCTAAAACAAGTCAATAAAGTGTAATATTGAAACTAATTGATAGAACCTCTAATAGTAACCTAATTAGTCATGTTTCTCATTCATTTGTTTTACTGATTTCAACTGTATTTCTTCATCCTGCAATTTAATTTTAACCCTGGTTGAGGTTATTATCTCAAGGAAAAGCTTTTTTGACCTATGAGCACGTGAGGGCACTGTTATGAAAAGCTACTCTAAATGTAAATGTGCTTGGTAATTGTTATCTTTGTAGGAGAAACTTAACATCTACTTGCTTTACGTTTGGAATCTTCAGTTAGTCTGTACTGCATTTGTCCACCAGTATTCAACACAGATGGACCAAAGATGAAACTCCTTTTTGGGATCAAAATTGATACAAACAGAACATAAACGGATCTAAATGCAGGTTTTCCAATTGACATTTCTGTAGCTGCATCATGCAAGCCCCCATGGAAAATAAGGTAAAAGAACATGCATGTCATACTCAGACTCAGACAGGCTTGTACTAATAACAAAACCACAATATTACCGTGGTCTCATTTAATTCAGTCACTTCAACAGCACTGATCTTTTCAACACTACTGTATTTGATCCCATTGGGTTTCCTTGCCATGTATTGCATCGTTATTACATTTAGGTGATATTATTTTTTGTTGCATGCAGGAATCCAGTAGTGAAATTCACGCAAATAAAAACATATAATTAAATGCTATACTAAGAAAAACATCACAAATGTGGCTAAAATTTTGTTAGAAGACAGAAACAGAGAGGAACCCTTATTACTGATATAACGGTTTGGTATATATGGCCAGTCTACAGACTATAGTGCAATGCTCTCTTTACCTATGCTGTTCTTATCTCTTTGAGTGACTGACTGGCCCGTCTTAGCAGCGCCTTTCCAGTTTATCTTGCTTGGAAAGTGTGCTTACCCTGCCAGCTGGAGACGGCGATGTACAACCCAGTGCTCCCATATAATCAACTGCATGTAAGAGGAAGCGTCAGCTGATAAAGTCAAAAATTAAAATCATTTCCGCCATTTCACATTTGAGCAAAGGCATCGAGCCTGAACTGTCCGGCACAGCTCCTCTTACAACGAGATAAGAGGAGGGCTGCGGATTCATCGATTGTTCGTTCCCCTGCTTGAATTCATTCCTGTTCTGTGAAACAAGCAAAATGAACCATCTGCCAGAGACCACATACCTTTGAAAGGCTGATCTTTTTAGACACACGTTCTAAGAATCTTTGCAGCCTTAAATTAAATGTGTTTATCATAACTTTATGACGACTGGGTGACAATATAAAGCTAAAGTAAGTTTTTATTTTTATTGTTTTTATCTACATTGGAGTTTTCATACATTCTACTTATGAAGATATCAAGTGAAGCCTTTCATTGCAAGAAGCCACGTCTAGTAGATTAATTTATATACTGTACAAGGACAGTATTTCACAGAATTGCACCTAGTGATGGATCATTTATATATATATATCACATTTATATACTGGCATTCTTCACGTTTTACGTGCCTAATTAACACACACAGATACCTAATTACTATGAGCCAAAATCTGGAAGTTGACCATAACATCACAATGCAGTACTAGTCAGTTTCATCCACCCAAAATTCAATCCACAATTCAATTCAGTAATGGATCAATCCTGTAAAGTGCACTCCTTCTGTGTACTGCTCTAGAAATCTACGCTAGCTGTGAAGTGCTTCTCAATATTGAAAACTACTTAATTGCCTATTTCATTCTAAATGGAACAGTTGTGGATTTATTTGCATTAATAAAGAGAAAATAGCTCAGGGAAACAGGTTGATTTAATACAAAAATAAGGGAAGTACAACAATAAATGGAGGCCATTACAATAATTTAGTTGTATGGCTTAAATCGGAATTGTCTTTTAATAATTCCATTGCCTACCTTTACATTTTGTAAGTAATTGTTACTTTTGATCTTTTGACAAAGATCTTTTGTAGATAGATGCTAGTCAAAGCAGAACAGTTCCTCTTATGCATTACAGTTTAAATCATTTCAATTCAAAAGCCACTGTCTGAAGCGTATGGTGCAAGTTCTTTTAGGGTATCAGCAACCCACTTTTGCCAGTTCATCACATGGCACCAGGCGCATGGTCCAAAAGGGATGTACGAAGCCTCGTAATTAGTCTTGGATGTGTTTGGAATGTAACATGCCATAATGCAATCATAGTGTCATCCCCCGTTCCCTTTAAGAACCAGGTGCAAACTGTTATTTTTGTTACAATTACATTTTCACCAAATTAAAAAAATAATAAAATAAGCTACTATGCCTTGTCACTACAGGATCTGAGTCAACCATGGATGTGACTCGCACATGCTCCAATATTGAAAGCCAAATACAAAAGCAACTAAAAATAACTAAAATAGGAAACTGCCTAGAAGCAAGCTAAATGTTCGAAAATAAATAAATTAATTAATTTAAAATATATGGGCACAAGTACATTTGCTATTTAAACAATGGGGGCGCTAGACGGGAAAATAACAATTGCGTGGTGATCATGCTAGCAAAGGCGTTTGCATCACGTCTGGTGCTGCTTAGCGCCTGAGGCTAAAGAGGGCACTTCACGATTTCTGGAGTAGACTGACCATTATTGTGTCATTGAAAAATCATTCATAATACCTTGCCAAACAATCCTGAAGAAAGCCTCATCTGGGAATAAAATAACAAACAAAACAGAGATTTCCTGCCTTATATCATGACTTATGGGTCATCGTTTTGACAAATATAATCAAAAGTAAGAAGACAATAAAATGAACGTTTTTACAGGTGTAGAGAGTACATGCATTGCTTATTATTATTGTTGTTGTTGTTATTATTAGTATTATTGTTATTATAAAATAAGAAAAATAAGTTAAGGAAGAATGCACATTTTGTCAAATCCTATTTATTATGCATTTATTATTTCAACAATCTGAAATGGTATCAGCTCAACATACATTTCCAACTGTACTACCATTTTTTCCTTGCAAAATTTTAGCTTAGAAATTTACGAACTAAAACAAGGAAAATGAATATGTCATATGTCACCTACAAGGGCGCCACTTGAGATTTTGGGCCCCATGAAATCATATCATATCAGGCCCCCAACCCAGACCAATCCAATTATGCTCCAAATTCTTTAGCCCCCATTTATGGTACCCCTGGGCACCTAAGAACCTACAGTTATTGCTGCTTTTTTAATCTAAATTGATAAGGGAGACATCAATTTTGTGTGTTGCACTACTTAATTCACTTCTAATCACTGCAGTTCTTAACAATGTCGTACCAAATTTATAATAAAATTGTTTTATACGTGTGCTAATAAAATGCATTTCCAGTGTTTGATCAGTTCAGAAATCAGAATATTCTAAAATTTCTAATTCCACATATTGAAAATCAATATGTTTTTGGTTATTAGAATTGTATTTTACTGACTTGCCACATACTGCTTGGGCTTCTTCCTGGCTAACCATCTAGGAATGGCATTCTTATTAAATCTTTTCCTGATGGTCAACTCATAAACTGTGACATTTACTAAAGTGAAAGTGACTTCTAGATCCATCATATAGTCAGATCATGAAAAGATTTCGGTCATTTTAGTTAAGAAGGTAATACGACTCTCGATTTGCACTAAAACATGTGCAAATGATTATCGGTAACTAATACATCTCTATGTATTATCAACAAGCTGTCTGGGCATAAGCACTCAAAACTTTATCATACTATGCTTATATCAAACGGACTAAATGCTAGTATTATAAGTTGTAGCTTATCAATCTGGGTAGAATTACAGAAGCATTGACCATTCCTTGCTAGACTGTCATCAGTCTTGAATTCATCTTTATTATGGAAAGATGGACCCTGTATTGTTTACAAATTGTATTGTTTGTAAAAGGTCTAATAAGATGAGCACAAAGGAGAGAAAGGCCAGCCCAGAGAATCAACAGCCTCAAAGACATAAAGGCTGTTTTGGTACAGTGTCCAGCTTTGAAATTAGATTAATATTGCTTCAGGATTTCATTCTGAGGGATGGAGTTTATTAATGAAAACATGTTCTGGTATTACGTGTCATAGTGGCTCAATGGGTTGCACTGTTTCCTCACATACCTAAATCTGAGGGATAAAATCCCAGCTCTGCTCCGTGTCTGTGAGTTTGCATGTGTCTCCCATGTCATGTGAATTCTCTCTGGGATCCCTGCTGTAGTTCACAGAAATGCAGCCTGGCTTATTGGCATCAGTACATTGCTATAATATGTAATAATGCATATGTGATGTACTGGCATCCCATTCAGGGTGTGTCCCTACGCCGTGCCCCATTCTGCCCAGGACAGGCTTCAGGCCGTCCTGCAACACCATGCAAGACAAATCACTGGAAGGTTGACGTCCTAGTGCATCATAGAGAAAAACAACAGAGAACAGAGTTACCTTAAATGATATTATCATTTAAACATTTTTGGTCCAGAGTAAGATTTATGAAGAGAAAGGGGAGTAAAATTTGCAAAAAAAAGTGTTGGGAATAGAACTCAAAGTTTGAAAGAGGGATAGAGGTGGTTTGGAGAAGGAGATGGGAGGTTTAAGAGGATGGTGGGATTTTGCATATAAAAATATTTGCAGGGGGGTTGTGGAGAGAGATGCAAAGGTTGAGAATGATGCACTGTTGGATACTAGGGTGCCACCAGGAATTATTGGGGGCAATTTTGCATGCTGAGTGTATCCAAGCTAAGTCATCTGCAATAAGAGATAAGGGGAGCAAGGAGAGAGTTGAACGTAATTCAGGGTAGTAACTGTGAGTCATTAGGAGCAGTCTGTGGTTTATTTTATAAGACAGTTACCTTATGAAAGACAGTAACAGAGTAGAACATAGACAATAAGTTCTGGGAGCAAACCAGCTGGATGTGGTTTTTACAACTTTTATGCTCATGTTGAACGGTCCTGTACACTTTGCCTAAAAACTAATCGCCAGAGGATAGCTAGGTTGATAAAAGGATAAGGATAGTGCATCAGTTAGCATATAGGCTAGAAAAACAGTTGATAGCTAGGATGCAAAACAAGATGTGTGAAAGGCAGTGATCTTAGAAGACGTGTACTGTAGGTCATGGCAGAAATAGACCACCAGAACAAAGGCAGAAGTGAAAGAAAAGCAGAATGAGGTGAAGTTTCTCAGAGAGATGCGGAATGTAAATTGGGAAACACCTGACTTGAGGTGGCACACATTGGTACAGTACACTGTTACAGTAATGCATTAATTAACCAGAAACAGTTTTATGCAGCTACTATATTTGTTCATGATTTGTACTTGAGTAGTAACTGAGTATCTCAGCCCACTTAAGTAAAGTGTTATTGTAAATTGCCCAGCCTGTATGAAGAAACTGCAACCCTCATCTGAAGGGTGCCCAAGGAAGGAAGCTAATATACTGTATAGTAATGATGATTGTTAAAAGCTCCTTTGAAGGGTGAGTAGGAGGGATTCTGCTTAAAGGAATGTGAAGCTTATCTGTAAAACAGCCAGAGTTACACAGTGGGAGGTAAAGGACAACAACGGAAAGACTGCTGGTTACAGTAATAGTTACTGAGCAGGTGAGACTTGGGGGGTGGAGTGCGCTAAGGATAGAAGGCGTCTGGAGGACAGCATTGACATGTCTGCCGGTGGTGATGGATGTGTATCCTGGAGCGTTTGATGGTTTGGACCAGAATCAGACGCACTAGAATATTAGTTGTGAGTGAGGGGGAGCTGCTGATTAGCAACAATCTGTGCTGCCAGCTGGGCTCTTTTGGTGCCCCTCCCCCCCCCCCAGGTAGACTCTTTTTGCATCCTACACGTCACGAGGCTGCTGCTTTCAGAAAATGCATTGAAAAGCATGGGGTTCATCAAACAGGTTCTTAGCTCTTGAATAGTTAAACATTCACAAGTTAAAAATGGCTGTGTGGTTTTTACAAGCACAGGATACGACCACCCCACCTTGATTATAAAGACTCTTAAACAAAGCAAAGAATAGCAGCAAAATAGCTTAATCATTAGCATATTGCTCTGTATGGATCAGTGCCTTTGATTCTGCATATATATAGGCTGTTGAATGCGTCTGTCAGACAGCAGTCTATATGTATACACAATGAATCAAACCTAAATAAATAAGGATAAATAAGGAGGCTTCTGATTGCCGCCCCTATCCTTCATCTACATATAATTGTACAAGAAGCCAATACGAATGTGACATCATGGTCACATGGCAGGAACACCATACTCAGTACTTTGCATTGCAGCAACTATACCAGCAAAGAAAGAACAAGATATGTCAAAGCAACAAAAGAGTCACCTAAATGACCCTTATGCCCCTACTCCAGAGATCCTGACCCCTTTCTGAAACAAAAAGCAGTGTCTGAAAACCTGTCAAGCTGATATAAAGCTTTATAAAGTAGTTATTACTTCATAAAGCTAATTAATACCTATTTAACACATGCTTTTGTCTAAAGCAATGCAGAAGTGAGACAAATAATAAATCACAAGCACAGAGCGGACAAGGACCTAACTTAGATACAATTGCTGTTGGGTTAAGCTTTCAATATTGGACCAGTAACAAAAGCAGATTATTATTGCAAGTGGAGCTACACAAAACACTGATAGAGCCTAACAGTGGAAAAAGCTATTCAAATAGATGACACCCGAGAGAACAGGACAGGGACTAAGTCTAAAATTCAAAAAGAGAAAATCTTGCAGTGCCAAGTGAAATCAGTTCAATGGAACAGCCAGTGAAGAAAGTGAGGGTCAGTAGTAGAATAAGGTTAGTCGTGTTCCCTGAAGAGATGAGTCTTAAGACACTTTTCTGCCTTGCAATGAGCACTTTGAGTATTATTATTATGGAATTAATTTATATGGCTTTTAAGATAACATGCTGGTTTCATTTTAATATATGTAAAATAATTTTGAGAGCATTCTCTAGTGAATATTCTTATATATTCTTGTGGATATTTCTTTATATTTTTACAAAGCTCCCTACCACCTTTGCTAAGTGTACAAAGCATTAACTTTTCTCATAGCCTGATATATCAAAACTTCACCATTTTATGTTAAGCATTTAAAATAGTTGTTTTGTTGCAATTTTTGGCTATTATCCTGCATAAAAATCTGTTATGGTTCCCATTCTAAAAAATTCTGGTTCCTTAAAAAAGAACTGGATAGCAGTTAAAATGGGGCATCTCACCCTTTGGATCTGTATGCCAGCATTGTCAAATGACTCAAAGCCGTGACAGACATTTGCTTTGAGAATCATATTTCAGCTGTTATACTGGTTAACGTAAATCTACCCATTAATATACACTTGCATCAAGGAGATTTGCTAGCAAAATTGCCAGGTCTGTGGTTTTCACGCCCAGTTGGGCTATTTTGAAATTGCAGTTGCGGGTTTTCATAATGTTACATGGCAGCAGACTGTAAGGGTAAAACAAGAAATTAATTATTATGAATGGTGGCTCCTAATGCTGAGTAATACTGAATCGCTAGACACCCAAAGTCAGAGACAGACGCACCCGGAAAGCAGGGTTGCCAGCTCTCACACATCTGGCGCAACACTCATGCTTTCAGATGCTCAAACAAGTAATCTTACAGCAAATATATATTTTTCCATTATAAACCTAAAATTAGAGGTGCTGGGGTAGTTTGCAGACCCTACAGACTGTTTACAAGGCAATACACCTGTTACAAATATGCAAATGAGCGTGCATGTGTGCGCAGACTTGACACAAATTGAAAATCTCACTCCAGCCAACTGACCAAACTTGGCAATCCAGGGAAAGGAGGGTGTGTCCGTCTATGTGAAGTCATTGTGTTTAACTGTGGTTTAAAAATGTTGAACATTTGAATATGATCAGCATGCAAAATACTGGTTTATTACTTTGGGATACATTATACTGGGAATTAAAATACTGGGCTAGTTTTTGCTTTCTTTGGGCAGATTTTAAGCAGACCTTGGGCTGGAGATTTTTGCTGGACCTGGCAACACTGTCTGCTAGTATGTTTTTGATTGAAAATAATGATTAAGACTGAGACAGAAAACATTTTCTGGTCTCTGTCTTTCTTTTTTCATCCACTGTAATGTCAAGTGGACATTCCTAACACAGTACAGGTATTTTTCAAATACAAACTACTGGGGAGGGACATACAACAATATTGGTCGACCATTACTTTGGAGTTACGGGGAAATGCGGGGAAAAGAGACAAGTAGAGGGACAAAAAAATGACCAGATAGAATTATTTTTTTTATGAAACACAATTAATGCACCCATGAATATATTTTCACATTTTTTGCTTGTTTCTCCACATTTCTGTGTTAGAAAATTTGATTGGTCATCAAAAATTTGACACTTTGTCCAAAATACGCCAGTGTCAGCCGTAAAACTTGCCAGTGCTTATTATTGGGATGCATACCTCAGTATGGTTGAAGAGGTCCTTTACTGGCTGGCCCAGCCGAAGGTCCAAGAAGACCCAGTGTCCTGGGCATTAGCCAGCCAAAGCCCTCTCATATGACGCACATCGGGTGGAGGAAGTGTGCGAAAATCTCTGGCTGCTACGGGAGAGGCAGACCGAGCAGAGGGTCCTGCTTATCGAGCCTCCACCAAAAGCCCCGTCCCGGAGATAGAAGAAGAGAGGAGGTAAGAAACCCGAAGAGGTACTGGCGATCTTCTTAGGAGTGGTTTCTCTCTCTCTTTGTTCTCCCACCGGGTATCCGGAAGTGCACCATCCAATCCTGGACCCAGCTGTGTTCAAGCCAGTGAAAGTGGGGCCTGCCCCGTCGCTCGCCTGGAGGGTGATGGAGGACCCGACCGTGTCGGACTCTACCGAGGCTACCCAGCTCGCCGCACAGCTGCAGCGAGAGTTCACCGCCTTCACTCCAACTTCTCCTCCAGGCGACGTGGAGAGGTTAGCTGAAGGTATTTGGAGACTGCTCCAATTGCGGAGGGCACAGTCTCCCTCACCAGAGCCGGCAGCTGTCGCACCACTCCCCGCAGCTTCGGCGCCGGTGGCTGACACACCGCCCTGTGGACCTCCGGAGGTGTCGACCCCATCCGTACCCATCTGGCCTCAAGCAGTACCGACCCCACCTCCTGTTCCACCCGTCGCGCCGCCCAGCGAGGCTCCAGTCCAGGCGGCTGCCGCGCCGCCCAGCGAGGCTGCGGCTCCGCCTCCTGCTTCACCGGAAGCACCTGCTGCGGCTCCGCCTAAGGTCCTGGCACTGCCTGCTGCTACGCCCAAGGTCCCGGCTCCTCCCACGCCTGATGTCCCAGCTCCACCCACTGTATCTCTTGCTCCAGTGCCCCGGCTCCAGATCCAGTCCCCGAGGAGGTCCCGAACTATCAGAACACTGCTCCTCTCCCCTTGATGGAGGGCAAGGAGCTTGAGTGGGACCCCTCGGGGACCTCCATAATGGCCACAAAGGACTCCTTCAGGAGGAAGACTCCTCTGCCATCGCCCCAGAAGGGTTGATGCCTGCCAGAACCCCACCTGTCGGGAGAGGACCCTGCCCCCCAGCTCGCCTGTGGTCCCCCGGGCTCCTGCTGGGCTGTCACCATGGTCCCCTTCTGCTCCTTCCTCACCTCCGCTGGTCCCTCCGGCTTCCTTCTCGGCCCCTTCGTGGTCCCCTCCAGCTCCTGCCTCGCAGCCACCCAGGGTCCCTCCAGTTTCAGTCTTTCGGTCACCTGCGGCCCCTCCAGCTGCCGCCCATCGCCCGCTGTGGCTCCCGTGTTTTCTCCTCGTCCCTCTGTCCCTCCTGTCTCGGCTCCTCATCCCTCTGTGGTTCCTCCATTCACTCCCGGTCCTTTTGTCCCTTCCATTGGTGTTTCCCCTGTGTCTCCCTTCCTGGTCTGCCTGTCTGTGTTTCCCGTCTTGTGTCAGGTGTTGTCTTGGCTTTTGCTCTTGTGTTTGTTTTGTTTTTCGGTTCTGTTCCCTGTGCCCCGGTGATGCATTTGTCTTGTTTTTCAGGTCCTGTTTTGCCGGTCTTGTCCAGTCTGCCGTTCCCCTTGGGGCACGCCTGGAGTGCGTGCGTTGGGAGGCGGGTGCTGTCATGACCTGTGCGTCCAGTCCTCATGTGTGCCACGCCAACCTCGTTACCCTTGTGTGAATTCCCAGCGTACCAGCTGTATCGTGTTTATTCTGATGTCATGTCCTGTATTTAAGTCCGCGTTCAAGTCTGTTTCCCCAGGTCTGTCATTAAGCTTTGTCTTGTGCTGCTCTCCATTCTGTGAATAAAACCCCGTTTTTGGACTCCCATCTCCCGAATCTGCTTCCCCGCTACCCATTCGTGCACTAGACGTGACAGATGTATTTGTTTTCCAGATTTAATAAAAATTGTGATATGTGTTGTATAAATATAACCTGTGTCCTATTTTGATCACGATTGATCTCTCCTTGTTCAGTCACTTTTTGTGTCTCCCATGCTTATTTACCCTAAAGGTCCCAGATCTCATTGTGCGGTATGAAAGTGGCATACAAAGGTGGGCAGGAGCTACAAAAGTCCCCGACTGAGACAGCCCAGGAGCTCGGAACCAAGAACTAGGTTCCAGAATTTTGGTGTGAAAGCAAGTTTACAGTCTGGGTCAGAATGATTAAGAATACGTCTATCACTGACATATTTCACACCTACACAGATTAATTAGCAGCTTGAGAAACTGCAGTTAAGCTTGAGCAAGTTGTAGCCTGTTTTGTACATTGAAAAACAAAGATCCCTATCTGTTTTATTTTAATAGGACAGAAATAACATTGTACAATGTTCGTTGAATAATCTACTGTACTGATCAACATAAGAAATTACAACAGAAATATCTGTAGGTAAGATATACTTACTTAGAGTCACATGAGGAAGGTTGCCAATTTTTATCTTAACATCACCACACCTTTGGAGTGCTTTGAAGTGTTAAAAGTACAAACAAAGCAAAATGATGAACAGTCAAATTCACAAATAATTTATGACCACACAGGACCGTGTTTATTTGCTTAAAAGCTTCTGTTTTATTTACTTTATTTTTTCAAAGCTTACAGATTCACTGTTTTCCTTGTTGGAAAATGTATCCTTGTCATTGAACTGCAACGGATCGCTGCTACCATACAACATGTGAGGACTCATGATGCAGTGCATAGCAAACTTTCTTCTGCTTTTTGGCAGAAAAATGATAAACATCAGGTGGGAAGTCCTTTGTTTCTGCAAAGGTACAGAGAAGCTGCCTGCATGAGTCTCAAGAGGAAGAAACAAGGCGTTACTCATGTGTGACTGTCAGCTCAGAGGATGAGGGAGAGCTAATCTGTGGTAGGCTAAAATGTACTTAACCTTATGTTATTCAAGGGCTCTTCCAAATACACCCCGGAAAACTGCTAGTCATAATATTTACTTAAGACTTGTTCTGCTCTTGGAATGTGTTTCAAAATTTCCCCATATCTGCTATTTTCTCGCCCAGTCTTCTAACAAGTATTTACATGATGGCACTCTTCCTGATAAAAATGCAATCAGAGTTAGTACACACGGTCAAGAGTGCCTTGCATCACTCGTACATGTTTCTCTGAAACAAGAGCACAGGCAAATATATCTTTGGTTGGGTTTAATGTCACCCGGCAAGCTAAGATTTTCCATAGGTTCCTTCAAAAATCAGTCATGCATTATCTTTTGCACAAGCTACTCACGGGAGCCTTAGAATGCATGATGGGGGCAGGGGGAGGTGGGTTGTGGAAGAGAAATTCACAGCAGGTTCCTTGGGAGCATTTATGATCTCAGCACAGTGGCAGATATTTGGCTGGGTATATATATGCTACCTCGGCTTTTCAGTTGCTCTAAACGCATTAGTGCTGCCTGATTTCACAGTGCTGTTGTTTGTCTCAGGTCCGCAACACAGATCACTTCTCCGCACTGTTATTCTTACTTGGGAGATACTACAGAAGGTGTAGAAGAGATGGGGACAGTGCCCAGGAATATGTGACTAGCTGTATGTCACATCAATCAAGAAAAAAACGAGTTCAGTTGCTTTGAAATGACACATTTAACATGTGAGTGCTGCTAAAGAGTTAGCGGTTGTGGATTGATCTGATTTATGGACGTTTGAATTTAAGTTAAGAATAAAACAGAAAAACCTGCTAGCATATGTTCTTTATTTCTTACCAAAGTGGATGAAAAATGAGCTTACTCCTCTTGCAGACCATGTGGGATACATTTGTTGAAACCACAATACATGAGAGGGAACTCTGTTGCCTTTTTAGAATACTGCCATGAACTAGGAGATGCAATGTCGCTTTCGTTCATAAGATTCAGGGCCGTATTTATTATCCATCTATGCTGGGTGTGGGAAAGGAGCACCTTAAGTAAATAAGAATTAGACCGTTTTGGTAATTTGTCCGTGAAAGAAGGTGTAGCGTTTCAATGGAGAAAATGAAGTAGAGACACTAAGGAATTTGCATTATGTAATCACTTAAGAGTGGACAGCAACATAAATAAACCCTGTACTAGCTGAGTAATCTCGGAAAACTTAATATCTGATATCCAGTAAAGATCGCTTTAAAAGATGGACTGGATATATTCTAACAGGATATATAATTACTCCACTCTTAGTGGTTTACATAAGATTTGTGGAATTGTATGGGAACATTTTTACTATGGGAAAAGGGAAAGACAGCAGAAAGATGGGTTTTTTCATGCTTATTTTCATCAATGATGCAAATCATTCCCTTTAGTATTCAAGCATATGGGATCGCCACAGCTCCTTAGAATAGGAAGTAGTTAATAAGTCCAATACTGTAATGCATTACATATCTGAGTACTGTGCTTCCTGTGGAGACCTTCAGAATCGTATAACAGATTTAGCCACTGTTACTTTACTCTTGAATACTTAAGCAGATGTGTATGGGAAGAAAAAAATATATTAATTTAAAAACTACATAGTTCTTAGAAATGCTAAAGTAATATGTCCTCTTATCTTCAATTGTAGTTTCTTATAGTAGACTTGGTACACATGATATGTATGTTAAGCATATGGTGGAAACCTTCTGATAAATCTTTTCAGAAAATCAAAATGAATCCAGTCATTCCTTAGCAGCTGTAGTGCTCAGTAAGTTATGCACTGACAAGCTCATAGATAACAGCATACGCTTCTCAGACATCCATCCTGTCTTTCTGATTTAGATCTGAACTATAGGCTTTCAGCTGTTAACAGCTGGAAATATTTATTGTGTCAGCGGGTCTTTGGCTGTCTTCTACAATAAAATACACAAGATTCCTCTTACTAAAGATTTTTTAAGAATAAGTAATATATTATATATAAGTAATGCAATAAAACATACTTGGATGATGGGGGGGGCGCAGTGGCCTACAGTGTTATCTCATACCTGGAGGCCAAGAGCTGCCTCAAGTCCCGCCTTCTGCCGTTCATATGTGGAGTTTGAATGTTCTTCCTGTGTTGTGCGGATTTCCTCCTATAGTCCAAAGATATACAGTCAGGTAGATTTAGCATCCCCAAGGTTCCTATAGCATGTGTATGTGAATGAGCGTGTGTGGACTAGTTAGGCTATTCCCTGGCCTTGTGGCCGGTGCCGCGTAGGATAAGCTCCATGATCACTGTGACCTTGTACTGGATGAATGCCTGGAAGATAGATGGCTATTTGAATGATAAGGAAATAGCTAAGCATGATTCCTTTAACCACATATTTGTTAGTTTCAGTGAGGCAATATATTGAAATTTTACAACTACTGATGACCCCTAGACAGCCCCTCAAATCCAAACTTCCCTGCCACCTCAATGACTAATCTTATCTGTTTTTTTGTGGCTGTTCCTGGGCGGCTGTTCCTATCACGGGAGGGCGAATCAGTTACATTCCTATCACCTGTATCCTGTTTTGTATCCTGTTATGTATCTGAGTATGTTGTTGTTTTCGCAGTGCCAGTGCCTGAGAGGGTGAAGAAGGGAAGCCAGTCAAAATGTTAAGTTCTGGCTTTTTTTCATGTGTTTTTTTTTCTGTGAACCACCACATTTCCAGAGGATGGGACTGGACCGTGTGTCTGCCTAGGTGGTCAGTCGCCAGCCAGGATCCCGAGGTGTTTCCTCATGTGGTCAGTGCATGCTCCCCAACCTGACCTGATTTGAACCACCCCATTCCACCTTGTCATTTCACTGCTGACAGGAAGGGCCCTGCACTAGGATAGGTTGGAGTGCACCTGCACTTTTGACCTAAGTACAGGAGTTTGAACCGGCCTGCTGTGGTGACATGGATTTTGAATAGTATGTTCAGATATCTATCATGGTAGGCAAATTACTATATGAGCGACAGAAGAGTTGACAATCCAGTCCTTGTGCACAGTTCACTTACAAAGACCCCAGTTGACCCTGATCCAGAATAAATAGAGAACCTCCGACCAGAGTGGAGCATCAGAGATGTTTGCTGAATACTGTAGCTTATGCTTGTACCGTGGAGGACCAGGACACCAATGGATATCTTGCCCGATTCACCAGATAAGTAATGTATGTTTATCAACCACTCAAACCAGAGCCTCCGGTAATTACTTTTAACAGTGTATCAATCTCCCTGCTTGTACACTTAGTGCCTCAGGAAATTTCAATGACATGCAGCTGTTAAGAAACAAAGATTCCCCTTCGCCCGGCGGAAACTCCCCTTCCTGTTAGAGCAATCGATGTTCAGCCCTTGAAGTCAAGTCTCGTTTCCCAGCAGACTGCAAGGGACTACAAGTAAGCTGCTTGCATAGAGAAACTATACAGTTTTTAGTGATTAGTTTCCCTTGAGACTTGCTGGTATTGGGACATCCCCGGCTTTGTTTGCATAACCCAGTTTTTTGTGGGCTGTGGGAGGATTCGTCTCCTGGAGCCCCATATCTGCCCGGCCCATTGTACCCTGTCATTAAATGCCAGTTGAGAGTCCAGAAAAGGTCGCTAGTGAACTGATACCCCCCTGAATATCAGTCTTTCCGGGACATGTTCTTCGCTATCATCCATGGTAGTGTGCCATAGGTCTATGCCCAGGTGCCTCCTCCCATCCAAGTCGTGAAGTATTCCCCCAGTCTTGAGGATGAAGCATTACAAAACTATATCAACAAAGCTCCCACCAATGGGTGTATTGGTCTATACACCTTGCCAGCAGTCTCTTGTTTTTTCATTGTAAAAAAGTGCGACGGGACACTCCATCCTCATATTGATTGCAGAGCTTTAAACGATGCCACTGTCAAGTTCTGGTATCCCCTACCTTTAATCCCTGTTGCATTGGACGAAGTACACAAGGCTCCGGTTTTCACTAGATTCTGACTACGTGACACATTTATAACCACCAAGAGACAGTATGAGTACCTGGTTATGCCTTATGGTTTAGCTAATGCACCTTCTATATTCCAGTCCAGTTATGAATGACATATTTAGGGACATGATACACAGGTTGAAATAGTATGTATAGACTATATATTGATTTATTCCCCAAATCTAGCAGAATACTGTAAGCACATTCAAGTGGTTCTGCAACAGAACATCAATTATATGTTAATATATGTTGAGGCATTGGCTCAAGGGAGCTGCTTTCTCCTTTGTAGTACTTTCTGACCACAAAAACTCTAAGTATGTAAAGGAAGCAAAACGACTCAATGCTACTGAAACCATATGGACTCTCTTCTCTACCCGGTTTCTTTCTTATGGTTACCTAGTGTTCTGGGTCAAAGAATACCAAAGTGAAACCTTATCAAGCGTGTTTAATAGTCCAGATGCCACTATTTCCCTGTCCTGTAACATGGCGCATATATGATGGGAAATTAGGAAGGAGATACAGCATATTCTCTGGGCAGAACCAAGTCCTCCACATACACCCTCTAATAAATAGCACTGATTTGCCCTTGCCTGCTCCAGTAGGTTCAAACTTCCCTCAGCTCAGGTCACCCAGGAGTTACCAGGATGCATGTCTCTCTGTTGTGGATGGTGGACCATGTCTACAATTACTATTGTGCCCAAGCAAACTCCAAGGCACCTGCCCTTCGGTGAGTTATAACCTCTACTCATTCCCCACTGGTTCCATACAGTGATAGACTTTATTACTGATCTGCCTGATCTCACAGGGTTGCATGATCATTTTGGTTATATTTGACTGCTTTTCTAAGTGGCACCTCATCCCTCTCCTGGGTGTCCCCTCATCTATCTAGATGGCAGAATATGTTATTAACTAACATTTCATTTTCTCTGGCATTCCTAATCATGTAGTGTTGGACTGGGATTCACAATTCACCGGCCAACTATGGCAAGCATTTTACACACACCTGGGGGTGACTATGAATCTGCTGTTGGGCTACCGTCCCCAGTCCAATGAACAAATGGAACAGTTTGCCCTGGAGATTTGCTGCCATCTCTGTGCAATTTTCTAGGGGTACACTTCCCAAAATCTCCTTTTAGCAACTTACATGGTTGAACCATTTAGCTGCTATGTTATTAGCAACTATGCTTCTGGGAAACACACACCAGACTGAGCTAGTATCTCAACTGAGGAGAATATCCCCATAATTCTCTGGTACGCTCCTCCCTATGTTTAACCCCTTTCCAATGAGTCCAAGGTTTCCAACCTCTGCTCCACCTATGGGATGCTGATCCCAGTGTCATCTAGGCACTAGACGAATGGTTCCAGTGGAGCGGTCAGGTCTGGATGTCGTCCCGCTTTCAACTTCAACAAGCAGTTTGAAGAAGTTTGCTGACAAACCACCATATCGCTCCCCTTTTCCATCGGGGTCAGTGTGTGTGGTTCTCCTCCAGGGACACCATGCCCTATCTCCCTGTACATTGGTCCTTTCAAGATCCTCTTTCACATAAACTCTGTAACTTACTGTCTTCAGCTATCCCCCAGATGCAGGATATCACCTGTGTTCCACGTCTCCTTTGTCAAGTCTGTCCACTTCAGTCTGATGCACTTGACAAACTCCACAGAACCCCCTTCTCCGCTAGACATTGGCAGCAAAGTTGCTTACTCCTTCTGTGCCCTTTTGGATCCTGGGGGAGCGATAATACTTGGTGGACTGGGGGGGGGGGCTATGACATTAGTGGAGACTATTATATATCTAACCCCAGGATCAGGGAGCCTGTACATGTCTTCTGTATAACCAGTTACCCTTCCTGGTTATACACTTTCAATTCATTCCCCACACAGTCACTGAAATACTCCTTACATTTGTTAGTCCATTGTGACTTATTCTCCATACCTAGCATTGCCATTGAAGTTTTTTTTTTTTTTTCTAGAATTATCTGTTGTATCTGTCTAACCCGATATCCTGATTTTTGCCTTTTTGATTATGATTCTTTTATTGTTTTGCGATTCTCCACACTAATATTTCTTATGAATGAATAAATCTTCCTTGAGTGATCCCACCATTTGGCCCTTGAGCAAGGCTTTTAACCCTAATTTATCCAGGGGCTGGCTGACCTAACTTTCTCCTTAAGTTTTATAGACTTAAATTCAAGGTAATAAACCAAATTACTTGTTTTCTGATATTGCACTGTGGCTTTAAGTGTCCAATTAAAATGTTAGGTAATATTTTATTATTTGAAAATTAAGCATATTAGTAATGCACAGACAGCTTTTAACTTGATTTTTACCTTTTATGATTAATCACTGGAGAGTCTTAAAATCACATTATTCTTTCCTTTCTGCATTCATTTTCCTTTTGCAGCTATTGTTTTGATTAGATGCCTTAGAGCTTATATAGCATGTGGTACAGCCATACATGGAATAATTGTTGTTTAGGATAATTTCTATGCATGGCTTATGTCCATCTCAGGAAAGAGCCTCAGGTGTCATTGGTTTGTGTTGCTGATTAGTTCACCTGTCCCTCATTACCTATATAGATTAAAAAATGCTATAATGGTGATTGCTTCATCTGGCCAACATCCTAGAAACCTGTCTTGAATGCTAGAAGTGCATTGTGGTTATAATATGCCCTGCTTGTCTAAGCTAGCGTGTCTCAGTAAAGTTCATTTGTAAATAGATGGAAGAGTTTCGTAATGTTGTTTTCAATGTTGATATACTTGGCCAGGAACCAGTTTACTGAGAAATCAGCTATTCAGCACATATATTGCCTATATCAATTTAATAATTATTAGTTGAAGGATAGCTACTTCACAATATAAATTTTCCAGTTGCAGTAGTAGTCATATGTGGAGGACATAAATCCCAGGGTGGGTGGGATTACTGTAAGATATCAGTCACTAGTGGGTTTAATCCATTTCCAATTGGTTCCCATTGAGTTTAATATGGCAGAGATTGACAGCATATCCCCCCACTATGGATTTCCATGTTTCAATTCTGCCATCACTACTTAAAATATTAATTTCAAAGTACAGCACATAAAATATTTTTTAGAGGCTACAGCTGGGGGTTTTAAATAGGTGGCACATTAACCATCAATTTCAAACAGAGAATATAAATATTGTAATGGTTTTCCGTCAGAGAGTTTAATTATGAAAGCTGGTTGAGAATCCCCTGCTCGCCCAACCTTGCACAGCCCCTGTCCCGTGGTGTCATTTAGATCATGAAAAATTGGCTGCAGGAAATTTATGGAGAACCCCTGGGCTGTAATGCTGACTTTGTTAATATTGGCTTCTGGGTTTCACACGACATTTCTGAAAGCAGGCACGTTAAGTGCTGGCTTAGGGAAGCTGTGCAATTATGAAGTGACTAAATAAGAAAATTGATGAGGTGCTGCTGTAATTACAAATGTTGTTATATGCCATGTTAGATTATAGTTTGTAGTTTAAACACTTTAAAGCGTAGTATTAATTCTTTATATAGTACTATTTGGTTGGTATGCATTTGAAAATGTTGTTGCATTACAGATTAAGTCATTCCATTGTAATGTTAATCGTTAGCAATAGAGAATTTGATTCAGCTGTAGGATAGAAAACAAGCCTCATCCTGCAATATTCTGTGTACATTCACGGTCTTTAAATTTCATGTTCATGTCAGTCTAATAGCCATATAAATATGTTAATTTGACTTTTTTATTTCAGTAAGTGCTTAATTGAATGTCGGGTAGAGTTTGATGGAGAGAGGTTAGTCCAGCATAGACGAGTATTTTCTGCTTGCTCACAGCAAATTTGCATGAAATGCTAATGAATTTAAATGAAAAGGGTTGCATCTGTTGTGGAACCTTTCAGGTGTCCTTAATAACTTGCATTTTAATGTGTTAAGAGAATCTATCAAATCAGAGATGTTTACCCATCACCCTCAGATTTTCTTTGGCTTTTCAAATCGTCTTCCTAATACACAGCTGCAAGATCAACTACCTGGCAGGCTATGATTTGATCCATGCCATTCAATCAACAGCTTAATTGAGGCTAGTTAATTAACAAGAAACCAGCACCCACACGAAAAAGAAAGGGGTTAACAGTTGGGTTGGGAAAAGCAGCAAACACTGTAACTGATATAACCCAAAATTTAGAATGTAAATTAATGTTTTTTATCCAAGATGTTCAAAACAGAGCACATGCAATGTATTTAGGCATTTGACCATAAATGGCAGCATCAATCATGAGGAAATTAATTGGCCACATTATAGTTACACAGACAGTTAACAATCCAGGGTGATACAATACATCTCTATGCCTTAAATACAATTTTAATTAATTTCTGTTTCCATTAAACATACATAAGAATATAAACAAAAGAACTTTAAAAATAAGCTCAGATCTTATTCGGGGGTACCCAAAAAACCCTAAAGGCCATGGTTAATGTATTGAAATGTTGCGTGCAGGGATATGAGGTTTTCCCCAAATAACATGACATATTTTGTCATGGTGCTGTGTTGACATTATAAATGAATATAATTGTTTATTGCTACTAGGAGTTCACGCTCCAGTCATTTACTGTCACCAGGAAGGCTGTGCAATGACTGTGTGAAGACTACCTGTGACAATGTCTCGTTTAATTCTGCATAGACCCAGCTGCTGGGTAGGCTGTAGACAGACTGAGTGATATTTGTGGTCTTTCATTAAGTTAGACTAGAATCTTTTCAATGTAACCCAAAGACAACCAATGTGAACTACAAATCATATAGACTTCTCAGTATCTTTTAATTACTGCTGCAATAGTAAATAAAGACCTTTTTAAATCTATTTGGATTCATTTTTTACAATGGATTTAACTTTGGAAGCAATAGACAGGAAAATTAATGAATAAATCTGTCAGATGGACTCGACCTGGATCGTTATTCTCTGTATCTCAATTAGATAAACTGGTTAACCTTATTTACACATTCTTAAAATCTTAAATGCATCATTTTAAAATTTATATTGAAAAATAAATAGACATTATGGCATTTCACTACAATGTTTATTTTTTCAATATCTTTCTTGAAACTTGTTTTTGTTGCTTCTCATAAAATACAGTCTATGACTCTAACTCATGAATTCAAGGGTCTAACTGTGTGGTACTTGAGCCAGAAATGACTGTACTCAGCTGGGTCTTAAAGCATTCAACAGAGGCGGACATTTCAGGTCCAGAAAGTAAAAGTCCAAACCAGGATTTTGTTTCAACCAACCAGTTGAGTACT
>JAODJW010000033.1:7650599-7661048 GCA_026777045.1 Hyperopisus bebe | reverse complement strand
GAGTACTCTGTGACTGCGACTCTTTATATTCAACTGGATGGTTGAAACAAAATCCTGGTTTGGACTTTTACTTTCTGTACCTGAAATGTCCGCCTCTGGCATTCAAATGGTGACAAACACCTCTAATTTCCCCAGTGTTGTTTTACTATCACCATCATCTCTTCCGAATCCTTATCTTTTTGAAGTTTTATCATTCAATATTTGTTTCTTATTTTATGTTTCCTATTTCCATTCACCCATCCCATCTCCGTTTAATTTTTGCTAAAAGTAAAATTATGACAACATACAATTTCACAAAGGAATGTACTTTTTTGCCATCTCTGCTTTCCTTTGTCCTTTCTTTGCGACTAACTTTTTTTCACCACTGGTCTAAAGGGGGCGCCACAATCTTACTTTCCTTTATTGAATTTTCTTGAAGTAACTCTGGGAGATTATCTGTGTCCCTTGTTATTGTCTGAGTGGCTTTTAAGGATTAATTAAGTAAACAGAAAACTTTCGTCATATTGTCCTTAACGAGCAGAGAATTATTTTTACATAGCAATTGTTAATTTGTTTTTGCTGTGGTATATTTTTTGATTATAAGGCAAATATTCTGTATATACAAATATATTAACATTTAAATAAACCATTTTTCGATTGACTGACTCTTTTTAAACCTTAAGGTGTCAGTACTAAAAAAAAGTTTTAAAGAATTATATCTGGCATCTTTATTTACAGGTATCTTCATATACTGGCTTGCTTATAATTTAATAATCGTATGATGTCACAGATATGTCCATGGAACACTTATGCTGGTCTTCCAATTTGTTCTTTTTAATTGTTTTCTTTGACTCAAATGACCAATTACTGGAGTCAGTGAAGCACAGAGTAAAAGGCATATTAATATGGATTAAATTTATTAACGGCACAAAACAGACAACAAAAAAAAATGCTACAAATGCTTTCAGCAATATTATAGAGAATTTCAGGTAACATTCAAAATAGAATGAGCAAAACGTCAAACAAGTCTGTTTTTTTCTCCACTAAAAGACTATTAAAATGATAAGGACTCTTTTCAATGTCTAATTACTAAAGCTGAGCAAAATCTACTCTAATCTACTGTAATAAAGGCTGTGGCCCGAAGCACAAAGTGTAGTGAGGAAAAAAATCTAATGTCTGCCCCATTTAAAGAAAACTAATTTTAATTTAGTTTTGCACCATGCTGTCTTTTATTCAATATATAACTTTCTCGTTCCAAGTTACTAAGTTACTCAGGCAATAACTAATCTTAAAAGTTAGAACATTTAAGGTAAAAGCAGTTAAAGACAATCCATAACAATGAACGTGCCTGAAGACATTCAAGAAGAACGTTGTCTGTGCGGTCAGCTGGACGTCGACATGACAGAACCTTATAATTATGGTAATTATTTTATAGATGTATAAATAATACGCATTTTAGCTTTTGATTTCTTCAGAGTGAAACAAACATGGTAATACAATCCATCTTGTGGAGGCTTCTGTCATGATGTCTGCAATTAACTAAGTGTTACCGTTAGTATAATGATGTAACTAGATTCTCCAGCCATTGTTACACATGATATCATCTTCATACCAAGTATGCTTTAATTGTAACTGAGCTGATCACGTGCAGTGGATTCGTTGTGGATTCCTTAGACACACATTCTATGACAACCAAATAAACAAAAAAATTTAAATGCCATTGGATTAAACAAATTTAATCATAACGTATACTTAACTATGATTTAATTACAATAATGAACTATATTCAATACATACAAAAGAATACACAGCTGTGTCCTTAGTAGTAGCTGGCTTATAGTTTTGAGTTTGGAATAATTGCCGCCCAAGGCAATAATACATCAGTCACAGATGTGTTTGAACAAATTAGTAGCAGTAGCTATCAAAATCTTAAGTAATAATTTTAACAGATCAAAAAAACAAAGTGTGATACAATAATATTAAATGTTTTATTTGAGTGACTCCAGCCTCCATCAACTTTAATGACACTTGACCATCAAAACAGCCATCTTTCCCTCTTCATCCCATATCTGCTGTCGTTTTTGCCGTCTTTTAGTTACCGAGGGTCGGCTCCGTTTTCCCCCTGCTCGTTTAATTTCTGCCCCTGTCTCTGGTGAGCAAAATATCTGGCCTGCACCCAATTCCACAACACTGTTGCTGTAATTGCTTTTTTGGTATATAAAAAAAAATCCCCTTAAAATGAATCCCAGTGATGCTTTCCAGTCCCCCCGTGTATCTGTCGGCTGTGAAGGGCAGCGCCTTTGTCTTTGAGCGAACTCATTAACAGTGCAGACATTCGCCTGCTTCTCTTTAGCAGTCTTTCAGTCAACACAGTTTTTGGTTTTCATTTTTCACGCTTACTCTTTCATTCTCCTCCCTCCTCCAGTTCCTTCTTACACCCATCCTTCTCATTTTTTTTTCCGTCTCTCACTCAGTTGGGTGCAAACTCAGGGCGATCGACCAACTCTGAGCACAAAGGCTTGTTGTCAGTATATTTTTAATTTATTTTTCAGAAAAGCAACAATGGCCAAGAATGAAATCAAGCATAGCAGGAACAGTCAATGGGATTCCTTAATAATAGATAACCCAATAAGGCATGTTCCATAATACTTAGAGCTTTCCTGTTTCAAGCATCATCTAACGTAATATTTTCCGAAACTACGACACAGTGTTCAACTCTATGAATTTTAAATGTGCAGTACAGGTCCGGGTTAAACTTCATTTTTAGCATTGTTTCCTCCTGACACATCAATAAGAGCACATTGAACTTTGTCCCTTAGTTGATATCTGCACAGTGCCATACAGTATATATACGTAGAATAGAAACCTCATATAACATTTTGACTACTGTTGACTAGTTAGTCAGACCCCCTCATGAAACAAAGATAGAATGGGAAGTATTGAGTTGGAGTGGGGGTTGGTACTAAGAACCTGGAGGGACAGGGGACCCACCTTATCCTATAATAAGCTGTCTGTCATCAGCTTTTCAAACAAATCCCATTTATAGGGATGGCCGACCTCAGATTTTTCAGTTCCTTTTGATTTTCTAATCTCCTCTTCACCTGTTCCTTTACCCCATCATATTTAGCATATTTGACATATTTCCCCTGGGCCAAAGTTGACTCATCTGCAGTATTTTGGGGATACTTAAATTTGGTAAATTTGTTGGTATGTTTTCAATTTCTGTTTTTTTATTATACCGTGATAAAACTGGATATTGTTATCACTGTCTTTCCAGTTCTGAAATTTCGACAGAAGTGCGTTGTATCAACTGTTTTTGACTTATTATACTTATATAAGCATTTAATTACGTCTGACTTCAACACCATTAAATAACAGCTCTGATGTTTTGAAATAAAAGAAAATGAACATCGTCAGCAATATTATGCAATATATTTTTGTTCATACATCTTACAAGTAACACTCCTGACTTTTGACCCATAGTTAATTTACTTTTATTTCACGCATATAATCTTTATAGCATCATCAACTGAACAGTCTTCAAAGGAATTCCAATTAAGTGGCATTAAGGATGAAATGCATTATATACATTTTTATTATAGTCATAACTTTAAGAAATATGCCCAAAAAAGTTCAAACCATGTACAGTCAAGAGCAATATTTAACATCATTTGGATCCATCTAAGACCAGTGTCATTTTTTTTACCTGCTTACCTTTCCTTTAAACAAAGTATGTCATGCTCTATTTTCAAACACGAGGACAAGGATAAACTAACTAATTAATGGAAATGTTATTTTTGCGACTGTAAATCTCGTAACATGTTTCCTAACTTGCTTGCACTTGACCCTCACCCCTCCCGCTTTGGGGGTTCCTGTCCTGGTTCTGTGTGATATGTTTGCGTGTTATTCCCATGTTACTCAGGAGTCGCTCCGCTGCCTCGGTTTCTTTCTGCAGTCCAAAGGCATGCATTTAGGCTAAATGGCACCTCCACAAAGTGAGTGTCCTACGATGGACTGGCATCTAGCCCATGATGTACCTTAGGCCCAGTGTGCCCGGGCTGCAGGCCTACTCCCAACCCTGACCAGGTTCGGGAAAAAACCCACACTCAGTTACGGAAGGCCCTGCACTCCCAGATGTGTTTTGCAGATTGCTGCTACCGACCTACATCGCTGTTCCATCTGCAGCAATAGGTATGGCTTTCAACTCAGAACATCAAATTGATCCTGACAAGTCATAAGCTTAGACCCCGCTTTATCGGCCCATTTAAGGTTATTATTGTTAGGACCTGTTTTCCACAGCCCCATGGTGTCTTCGATGGAGCTGCTTGTCCCTCCTACCCTTTTAGAGGGAGAATCGGGGTATACGGTATGCTCTCTTGCACTCGAGAAGACTCAGAGTGGGAAGGTTATGGCCCTGAAGAACAAGCCTGGGTACCAGCAAGTGATATCATGGATCCTTTAACAGCCAGAGTCCTACATTTAATAATATTTTTCACTGATATAATTTATGTTTGGATTGTGTGTACATTGTCTTTGGCTTGGGGTCTGTTGCAGGGGTCTTACTTTCCATCACAAAACGGCAAAGACAAATGAAAATGGGGTAGGTATAGGATGCCATGTATCTTGATGTTAGCCACAAATAGGATCTGGAATATTTAGGATCACTGATCACAAACGACATGTTGTAATATTGACCTGCTTGTTTCTTGAAAGCTGTGCACATTGATAGGTGGACATGGACATCCACCATTGCTTGACTGTCAACAATATACTCCACTTATATACACACTTATATATACATATACCCCACTGTTATCATCTTTTCAAACTGTAGCAGAACAACAGCATAAACGAATGTAGTACACCGAGTCAAGATGAAGTATACTAGGAAAAAAAATGACAATATGAAACAAAAACATCATAATATGGAACATATTCCTATTATATAGGAATGATTAATCTGCAAATCTATTACAAACATAAAAATGCAGCATCTGAGGCTGACATACTGTATTTATTTTCATTAATCTCTCAAGCCATACATCATACTGTGCTGAACTTGAAAGAGTTACTGTGTTTTAAAAAGTGAAAAATAGTAAAAAGTTGTATTATTCAGATTAAATAGACCACAGCTGGACTAGCACTTTGCCTTTTAGGAAGATATAATGGAATGTGCCTTGTCCAGCTCATTACTCAAATTACCATCACAGGAATCTCTGCCTTTGCTTATTGTTTCCATGGAGACCGCACTGGCATTCTTTTGCTTGCAATACCTAAAGTGGTTCCTTCAGATGGCATATGGTATAATTGCTGCCAGAAGGGAAAAAAGGCAACTTACATTTTTTAATCATTGTTTAATTACTAAGTCAAATAACTAAAAAAAAAAACGTAACTCATTGTCATAATCAGTTCGTCAGAAATTACCAGTGTAATGTTTTTCTACAATAATGATCATTTTTACGTTATATTTGTTTTGATTTGCTTTTATTTTGTCAGTTAACAAAACTATAAATAATAAAAATAACATTCATATTAATAACAATAGTGATGATGATACTTGTATATACAGTATGTATAACTACCACAATAGTGTTCTTGTTTGTTTTTTTTTTTCCAGAAGGCTATCGCATAATTAATAATTTTAAGGTAGTGGAACTAGAAATAACAGACAGAACTGAGGACCAAGGTAAGTAGAAGAGAGATGCATGTACTGTATTACTCAAGATGGGATACCTCTTGAACACTGTGGCAGAAGAGTGAGAGATATTCAGTTCTATAGTCCTGTGTCTGAAGAGAATAACATCTGAGTAAATGTTCGATTTGAGGAAAGTGTTTGCTCACTAGATGCTGGAGGCAAACCTTTATTTGCAAAAAAAAAAAAAATAATAATAAAATGTGAAATAGTCTGGCTCATAAAGTGGATGTAGGGTAAAGAGAAGTAGATGTTAGAGTATAGTTACCATAAGATAGTAACTGAATAATAAAGGTTACTTTGAAATTAAACTTAAACTGAGTAGAATGCAGTCAATGGTTTCTTGTAGGTACCCAACTGGGTCTGGTTCTTGGACTTAAGCCATTTCAATTTAGATGAGCACAGCTTGGACTTGTCAAGGAATGAAGGAAGGTTGCGCTGGCCCAAAGGTCAGTGAACAGAAAGCATTCGGGGAAGCAATAGCAAGCAGGAAGGCTAGAAAAATTGCCAATGGGTGCAAGAGAAGCCAAAACTATGGGGGAAAGGACAGGGGATGAACTTTAAAATCACAGCACAAACAACTATGATGGGAGAAACATGAAAGGAAGCTGGATGAGGGAGAGAAGGTTAGAAAAGAGAAAAGATAGCGGAGCACCATGCATCTGTGAATACAAGATCAAATTATTTCATGCTCTTGAATGCAGTTACAATGAAAAATGGTGGTTCATGACCGTTTGTTTTGGATGTGTTCATAGCGAAAAGAACATTTTGTCATGTCAAAAATATAATTTTATCTTTTTCGGTGCGTATGTTACAAGCTGCTACAGTGAATGAAGATCACCTATACTGGAACACCACCAACAGTAAATCTCATTATAATAGACTAAAACCCAGACCTCAGAACAGAACATTTAACAAGTTCACAATGTACACCCACCTGTTTAGGCATTTGTCCTTTAAAGGTTTATGCATTCTGCGGTTGCATTGAAATAAAATATACATTGGCTTCAATTCCTTTAGAATGATGCTTGTATTACTCCAATAGAAGTACACCTTTTAACAACAAAAATGATAGAACATGCAGAACAGAGTTTAATACTGGGCATGGGGATCCAACTAGCATTAGGAATGACAGGGCTGATATTGTTTTCTCTTTTACTCCCTTTTTATCTACTATAAAATTAGATAAAAATTGTAGCAACTGTATTTCTAAAATTAAATTCTATGTTTTAAATATGCAAGTCACTTAAATGATTAGTTAATTTTAGTATCACAAAAACATACATGCATTATAATAAATTGTTCTAATTTCCCTTACTTCTTCATAGAGGAATTGAATAATATGAAGATATCAAAAAACCTAGATTTCCGCAGTAAGAATTTTAGCTTCAAATTTAATACATTGTTACTATAGATCCAATGCTTTAATACATATGATGATTAAAAAAAATCTTTAAGGAAAAAAAGATGACATTTTAAAAATACTGTTTCCTTTTAGTTCATATCATGGAGAAAGTGGTGCCTTGTACTTCCACACTAACGAAACATGGGTGCAAAATAACATCGATTTATATGGTATATTTTAGTGTATAATTTTCAGGCCAAAAAATATTTATTCTCTTCTCTGTGCCTCAACTAAGCCAAATAAAACCCCAAGGAGGGACAGTTTCATGCTTCCATACTCAACATTTGTTCTCCGTACTAAGTGACTTGAAATTGCACGAAGGTGTTTTGTTTTGCGACTGTGCTGTCTTTATTTGGCAATCAATACAAGACAGAATTAGCCTTTTTGCTTCTGTGCTGTTTCTTCTTCCATTTCCAAATCATGCTTGTTTCGATAGCGGCTGCAGCTTGTATTTGCCAAGAGCGATTTATCTCATCCAGTAATACATTTCAGCTGCCAGACCAGACCTCAGGAGAAACCCCTCTCTGTTAACGTGATGTGCACTTTGCAAATGTGTCTCTGCAAAACGACTGAATATTATGCGGAGGAAAGAAATGATATTGATAAAGCGTGTAAGGTTACCTTACATCTATAGGCCCGTCACAACATTGACTAAAATAAATTGACATCCCAGCTGTATGTCTGACGTCAAGGTACTCTCCTCAATTAAAATGCAGAAGGGAAAACAATGCAGTAATTAATGACACATCCATCAATTTTTCTCCCAGTGACAGGATTCTACACTCACGTGAGTCAAATCATATGTTTTTGTACTGCAGAATAATACCAGAGTATCTGGAGTGCCCCCCCCCCCAAAAAAAAAGCACTAGGAAAACTTGCATAATCCATGCACACAGGATAGGTGGGGGGGGTGGCTTTGTACCTCCAGCCATACGGGTATGAGATTACAATTACAGTATAGCTAGATACTTGAGTACCTCATCCATTTATCTTATAACATAATGCAGAGGGTCCCAGAGCTTATGCCTGGGATCACAGGAGACAAGGCTGGGGACATTCTGGACAGGATACTGGTCCATCTCAAGTTCCTCTCAGGGCAGGCAATTCACAGGAGAAGACGATGGATAGACGAATAGGAGAGAACTGCTTTTGAATTCGCAATTCAGATCATAAAGCAATACCATAACATTGAATTGTTTGACAGATTCTTTCATTAAAGTGGCTTTTCTTTCTACACAGCCAAATATCAGTGGGTCATTGGTTTACAGTGAGGTTTGATTCCAGCCGTTATGTATGAGGTTTTCTGTTCTCCTCGTGTTTGTGTGGGTTTCTCATGTCCTGTGCTTCCTTGGATAGGATCCAGACTCACTGTGAAGCTATAATGGACAAGTGGGTTTAGAAGATGGATGGAAATAGATTAACTGAACAAAGCTTGTTTGGGTCAGCGTTGTTCGGACTGGACAGTCATCAGCAGTGCTTATGGCTTCTGACGGCCACACACAATTATGCTCCAAAACACAGGCTCCATGATGCAATACTGATTTTAAAACTCTTGCACCAATGTGTCATGTGATGTTTCTGAGCATGATTTGGAGACAACGTTTTGTCTGTTTACAATTAAGCCTGACAGTGACTGACTTATTATTTAGCATAGTCTTCATTATCCCTGCTGGGTTTAGAGTGACAGGAATTGGCAGATTTTAATTTGGGCAGGTAGCATGGTGTTGATTGATGACTAACACAGCTGCATGTTAGTCTGACATGCAGTGAGGCTTTCAGAATTGTCAAACCACCTGTTCAAAATCATGACCTATTGCATGTAATCATGCTTGAAGCAAGACTGAAATATTTCTAATTGCTTTTTGGGTAAATAGCATTTGTCCTTTGCTGGTTACTTTCAATCAAACAACAGCAAGCCAAGAATTCCAGCATCATTCATTTTTTGACTGTAGCTGGAAATTTTGAACTATATATGAAATGATATATAAATAGATTCAGTTTGGGCCTCTGTAATGTATGATGTAATATAAAGTTTTCAGTGTTTAAGAATTTCCTTATATTCAAGGTAAAACACTATAGAATGCATAGGTGTCTTCCCAGGTCGGACATGAGGAATCGATGAGCGTGACTGGCCAACAATTCCAAGCACTTCATTAGCTACGTAAACAGGGAAGTGGACTGGAACAAACAAAAGCAAACGAACAGGTGTCCTGAGTCAGTTTTCCACCTGCTGAGAAAGCCAGGTTTTCTGCCCTCAAAAAAAACTCTTCCAAGAAGGAAGACAGAGCTTGGGTTGCTGTCAGGCCTGGGTTGTGGCAGCTCAAGATGTATCGCACAGTTATGGAGATAAGGACACAAACAGGAATCAGGTTACCAAAGAAACAGACTGACAAAGCTGAGGGTCAAAGCTACTTAATTGGCAAACTCACAATATTAACCAAACAAGTCAGAAAAGCACAAGGATATAGGTTTGGTTTCAACATTGGCAGGAACCAAATCAGCCCCAAAACCTTCTGCCAACCCCCTACCCCCCGAAAAAATATATTACACCCCAGTATCAGAGGGAACATGCCCCAGGTGTTGATATCCAGATCTACACCATTTTAACAGAGGACTTAAGCCAAGTAAGTGCTGGGTAGTTAGGAGATCATCCTGGATGGACATCCTGGTGTTTTCAGTTTTTCTCCTCTGGAGCGATGGAAGTGAGTTCCACCTGGCTTATGGACAGCGGTGCAACTATGGCAGCAATTATACTTTGGGCAACGAGCATAAACTTTTTAAATTTGTCCTTCTCCGTCATATACCTGTTACATTGCTGCATTTGTGCACATGTAGAGTTGTATATTGTTGTACAGTTATGTACAGTGTTTACTTACAGTACGCTGTTGTACAGATTTTTTTTCCATACAGTTTGCATTTATTTAATGTACTGCACTGCAAATAAGAACTTGCGACCCAAGACTTTCACTCACTAGTTCACTCGTTTTAGTTATGTGACAATCAAAGGGATTTGATTTTTATTTGATTTGATGTTATTTGATTTGAATAACGATATACAGAAATAGAGGTGGGTTAAAGCATAACATGTATGGCCAAAGACATCATGGGAAGGAGGGAAGTAAAATAAATGCTGGATGTTGAAAAATACTTGAGGAAAAAGAAGCATGCAAAGGAATTATCTGTGTTCCCCGATACTAGGACAGCTGAAGTTATGAATTAGGTCTCAGAGTTTTGTTGTATAGTAGCCGCTTGCTGTTAGCGTAACATTGCTCGGCTGTTGCTTCATTGCCAGGGAAGAGCAAAAGATGTGCCAGGAAGTCAGAGGTTCAGGCAGTGAATCAGTATACAAAAAGGATGCCAGAGGGGTGGATGT
>JAODJW010000033.1:7632098-7650499 GCA_026777045.1 Hyperopisus bebe | reverse complement strand
GGGGGGGGGGGGGGGGGGGGGGGGGGGGGGGGGGGGGGGGGGGGGGGGTGCTGAATTGTGTTTCACCAAAACAACAATGACTGTTTCTGTATCCTGCCACCTCAAATTGCATGAGGCTCTGCTGGAAAACAAAAGGGTTTTTTTTCAGGTACTGTGTCCTGGTTTGCAGCATGGAGACTCACATCTTACTGGGTTCATGTAACTGATTACAGTATCTTGCGTGTGAATCAGTGGCTTAACATGTTTGCTCTTGGCCTCCACCAGTAAGATTGTTTAAGTGTTTTTTATTCATATGTTCTTATAAATGCTGGTAAATTACCCCGGTGTCATTAATCCTTTTGATCTTACCGACTACTGTACAATCATAATCAGAACAAACACATTAAATATCATTTCTCATATTTGCTCTGCTTCGGTTCTATGTTTAAAGTCCAACTCAATTTGTAGATAATAGTTTATATACATGAAAAACTGAGGCTGATTATACTCAGCTTTTTGTTCTATCTGGAGAACACCATTATCTTTTGAGGAACTTTGGAAATCATTGTATGCATTACTAGAAATAGATACATTGAAACATTCATAATTAGATGGCAGGGCAGTAAGGTAAAAGTTAAAAGGACTGCAGCACTTTGGCAATTTCTGTTTGAGTCACCAAAAAGGGACAATAAACGAGCCAGCAACTGACCAATTGTAACGAATGGCCTGATGCCGCCTTCACATTTAATAAAGGTCGGACATGTGGAGGCAGCAGGACTGCAGCCACATTTTATTATACGGTCAAGACCTGATCAGACAGAGGCAGAGATTCCTAAAGAAAAGGGTAGAAAAACAAGAGGGAGATTTCACACACGTAACACTGCGATTATCATTAGATTAAAAAGCATAGGAAATATGCTCTATGTTATACTATACAAAAAGAAATAAACAGGACATTAAAAAAGTGACAGATAATACCTTTATGAGAAATATATGATGTAAATTCTAAGTTTTTATTTTTCAATTCTGCAGGGATTTCATCTTTTTTTATTGCTGAATTGTTAACCTATGAAACCAGTTTCATCCCTACCCAGTTATAAATCAAATGTATGGTCTCATTGTGTCTGTCTCTCCCTAGACTCTGCAATCTGTCATATGCAGCTGCTCTATGCCACAATATGGTCCCTTCTGTGAATCTGTTGATTTAAAAAGGAGTTCAAGAGTTAATATGCTCATAAGTTCGAAGAAGGGGATCTACCCCCCCTGCCCAAAATATACCCTCACCGTCTAATCAGCATGCACCAAGGCTGCCATGAGCTGCAGTGGAATGCGCCCGTGACAGCTTGGAGAGCAGTAACAGATATACAACAGCTGGGAATGAAGGGGAAATTGGTTAATCAATCTAAAGTTGTCGTGTTCTTTTTTAACCTTACTCTTCCTGTTCAGTTTTTATGCATTTCATTTTCCATTCAAAGTACATTACCTGGAAGATTATTTGATATCCTTGATATAAAAAAACAATGTATCTTAAGTAAACAGGGTGCAGGTTACAAGTCTTTTGATGTTGTAAAACACCCATGGGTCTCTTTGGTCATTTGTTTCCTGATTTTCCCCACTGTAATCCTTCGTAACATGCGTGCAAATCCCATCTCGTACGTAGCCTGACAGCGACTGGCAATGGACAGGGAAGAAAGGGGCGGAGAGTTCAGCAAGGGAGCTTGGTGAAGGAAGAAGACAGGTCCCTGAATTTCTGCCATATCCTCCTTCCACCTGTTCGCCACATGCACCAGTTGCATGCATATTACTGCTTCTCTGGCTACTGCTGTATTTCTCTACTGCCCGAGCTCAACTTCATTGACAAGATATATGTATGACTCCTCGCGGTGGAGGATGTATTTGTCAGGTGGGTAACTAATGAATGGCAGTCCACAGTGCAGAGTAAACTTGTTGCCAGGAAGACTGAGTCAGTGTAATCCAAGCTGTCATTCTGTCTTGTAGCAGTCACCGGTTGGGCATTCAGTGAAAGTATGCTTTCTTATCATAAAAAAATAATAATCATTCACAATTGTCTCCCTATCTGGAAGAGCTAATTACTCCATCTCTTGTAGGTCGCTTGACACCTGTGCTGTAGAAGGTGTGACCGCAAACACACACCTTCAAAAACACGAGTGCTGTCACCCCCCCCCCCCCCTTCATTTTCTCAGTTTACAAGCTGCAATCTTCCTTGAGTGACATAACAGAAGAGCAGTGTACAGACTGTAGAGTGAACTTTGACCACTGTGTCAACTGGGAGGTCACTCTGCTTTCAATACATTTAATAATTGCAACAATTAAGCCAGCTTATGTGATGTAATTTTCAACTTATAAACATTTGTATCAATACAAAAACTGTATGTGAATAACTCAAACATGCATTTGCATACTATTGTAAACTAGTAAACTTAAGCTTAAAGTTTTAAGATATTTAACAATGTGTACATACAGATTTTCAAGGGTCTTACTTAAAACATAGTTTCAGTGGATTGATGTTTGCAAATTTCCTACAGTGGGAACATAGTTGGAAGTAGAATCACTATGTATTCAGAGTTATTCTAATTACCACTGATCAATGATTTCATGGAATTGTTTTCAGTCACAGTCCATCCAGGGTGTACCCCACCCTGGTTTACTCTGGGACTGGCTCCAAGTCCCCCCCCGGTTCCCATGACCTTGACCAGGATAAGCAGTTGGAAAATAGATGATTAAATGGATGCTTTCAGCCAAAAAAAACTGCCAGTACCTCACATTTCAAAATGAAAAACTCCTTGTATTACGTTTACTGTCTGTTCGCTCAATGACTCACAATGTGGGGAAGATGTACATGGTTTCTGGTGTTGAATAAGCTACTGGTTCATCATTTCTTCCCATAAAAAGTATAATGTCTCCCACAGAACCAGGATGCACTTTCTGAATGTTTGCTGTGTGGTTTGTGGTCTGTTGTTGGTGGGGGGGGGGGGGGGTTAAGCTAGCTGGATTTTTATCGGGTTTAGAACACAGCCCACGAGATTTTATGCTGTTTATTTAGACAACACTGAACTAGTTGCCCACAAATTAAATTTTTATTATCTTTTTTTATTCATTTTTTTTTCTTCAGGATACAGTAAAACACTCAAGTCAGTATTATCTTAACAATAATAACAGAACCGAAATCAATTCAGGGACATGATTACAGCATATATAGAAATTCAATATATCACTTAAAGGGGTTAATAAATCTGTGGCTTTAGAGTAATTTGTTAATGTCATGTGATGGTAAAGCAGCAAAAGAGTTCAAATGAAGTAAACAAGTAGATAAGCAACATTAAATGCTGAAAAATTATTGGATGAGTAAATGAATGATCTTTAACTTTTTTACTCTTCCTGGATTTTTTAAATTTAGGGCATTTTACTGTTTGTCACTCTGTGTAATTGGTAATATATCGATACTTTATAAACAAGGCTCATTTCATGTATGTATGATACAGCTGTCCCTTCTGCATCGCGATTTTACCCATGGTGGTATCGGTATATCCTGGGCTTGGCATTGAAAGTTAAATGGGAAATTTGTGAAAACCAGCGGACAACAGACAATAAGCTTAGTAACTCATGAAAATAAGTTAACCCATGAAAAAAATATTTACAGTGCTGGTATGGAGGGCGGGAAGCCTCTTTACTGCAAGAGCCTCTCACTTGATAACTTGCCGTGATCTCGAACTGATTTTGGTATCTCATGTTTCTTGTATTTGCTGTTTAGTACCCTAAACTGTACAAAAATCTGAAATATCTGTGATGCACGTGTGTCTGTGTGTGTGTGTGTGTGTATATATATATATATATACAGTATATATGTGTATATATATATATATATATATGCATATGCACTGTACATATCGTGTCTATGTGTCTGTGCAGAAGTTACTTGGATTCGATGAGTGTATGAGTGGAAAAAGGCTTCCTTGCTTTCATTCCAGCACTCTTTTTTTTTTTTTTTTTTTTCCCCAGCACCCCCAGCCTCACCCCTTGTCCAGCCCCCGCTGTCTCTGTGTGAAGAGTTCACCACAATGTATGTTTTTATACGGCCAGGCCCTTTCTCTCAGCCGCCTCTTTCGCTCCTGATGCCCGTTGGCATGACATAGACACGCTGGGGGGCCTTCACTCCAATTTGCTATCGTTTGTCACCAGTTGTCCCCTCAAAACATCGCCATCTCCCTACCCCATGTATCAAAAAAAGTTAAAAAAAAAAAAAGGCAGTCCTGTGTTTTTTTCAGTGCCTCAAGCATTAAATTCTACGTAAAGCCAAGTGCAAATTAAACGCTTCATCGACACAAAGATGTTTGTCTTTGTTACTTTACTGAAATTTGATAATCAACACAGATAGAATCAGAAGATTAATTTTTGTAAAATAAAACAACCCAGAACACATATTTCGAAACTTGTATCAAAATAACAAAAGTAACTCATTTTTTCAGTAAATTTAATCAAAAAGATTAATTGTAGAAGTGGCTACTGGTTCCCGTAATCATTCATCATCCGATATTTCTGCGAGGTTCTTACCTCATCTTACCCTACACCAAGTCTCGGTCAGCAGTCATTCGCACGTAATTTTCTACTCATAGTGTTCACAAATCCATGAAGCTAACTAAAATTATTTATATATGCCGTGGCCAGGCTTGCATTTTTCACGTTATCGCCAAACTCAAAGAGAACCTTGGGGCTAGTCATGAAGCCGTTGTAGGTGTTATGGAAGCGAGTGTGAAGAGGACAGGCTGGCCCAGCCAATTTTGGGCTGGGACATGTGCCTGAGCGACAGCTGGCATACACGGTCCCCTCTGTAGCAAGGAGCCAAGGGTCGGTAGGCATGAGGGTGGGCAAGGGGGCTGTATGCCATCTGGATCTTGTTGTTACGCTGCTCTCAAAGCTGACACCCGCACCTCGGACGTGTAGACGACAATCTGAGATGGCCCTGCACCCACTGAGCCCAGCATGACCCCATGCCTGAAGATGGATGGTACCAGCTCTTATAACTGTCATCCTTGGCTGCCAGTCCTGGCACTAACGTTAAGTAGAATTCACTTAATTTCCACCAGGATTGATGTAACCCAAGTGAAGCACAGTTAGAGTTACAGCGTACAATTACAGAGTACATTCAAAAATATTATGGGTTTTCTTAACAGTCTATAAATTAGCTGACTCTCTTTTCAGGATATATAATGCCATTACTATATTATCCTTATTATATATTGCAGTTGTTTTTAATTAATGTAATAGATTTTCTACAGAGAAAAGCCTCTCTGCTAATAAGATAATTTTCTACTGAAGAGTTCTGAAAAAAGAAATTAAATACTCTCTGACAGCAATACAATGTGTGTCATTACTTTATAGTGTGGATAGATATTACATGCGTAAAATATTAAAATAGTGTACAGTATCACCAGCATGTATGTATTTTTCTATAAAGAATACTGTTCTACTTTCAGGAATAAATATTGTAAGAGGATATTGACCTATATTACCACTAACAGTTACCTTTTATCCTTTTGAAACTGTGGAGGAAATGCAAGTTACATTGTAACAAAGCAGATAAATTATTAGGATTTAACCTAAATTTCATTATTTGCAAAAGTACAAAACTATTCATACAAATAGGTGTGTGGGTCTGGATTTTGAGACTCCATGCCTGTGATTGGCTGGTTGCTGGATATATAGCTGACCTTGTGTTCTGTGTCTACCAGGGATAAAGTAAAGTGCTTTGAGATAATGTAAAGTTGTGAAAATGCGATATACAAATAAAGTTGAATTCTGAGTGTCTTGTAGGAGAGTAGGATATGTGAAAACAAAAGAATTCCTATATGTTTGTACAAATAGCAAAATTGTGTTTCATTATAATTTCATTTCCGTAAAAAAGTTATAATCCACAGCTTTACAAGCACCTCTGAAGTAGATTAAACTTAATACATTGATATATTCTGCTGTAATGCATATTACATACAATGAAAATATTGTTAAACATACACCTTATCAACATGAATAAGAACATATTGTAGTATCATTTGAAGGAAAATCTGTTTACCATGCGTGTAAAGCGTTATTTCAGAAGTCACAAAACAGATTGGATCTGCAACAATGTCTCCTTAGTCTAGGGCATGATAGTACCACACTGAAACCCCCAGAACTCCTGTCCTATATGGTATTCGCAGAGTCGACCTGGTGGGTGTTTGGAGGTGGGGGGAGTTGAGGCAGAAGATCAGTGCAATAATGAGGTAAATGATGACAACTCCGTGATCACAGCATGAACACGCAGACACTTCGACCTTCCTGTTCATCCTGCCTGTCACTCCATAAATAATTCAACAAGCAGCTCTCTCTCTATGTCTCTATTCCATTTACTTTGTCTACTTCTGGAGCCAGTTGGTCTTTAGATTTGAAATCAAGGCAAAACTGTTCACAAGATGATACTGAATGCTGATTACTCATTTAACTGTGTATTTTTGTGGCTGAGAAATATATAAAGTGGAAGGGAAAAACGTTGCATATGACTTTCTGCAACACTTCATGTACGTTCATGTGCCCCCCCCCCCATTAAACAAACAGACAGACCAATGAGAAATTTATTGGAATGTTCCCTTTTTACCCCCCGAAAAGGTTTGTATCTTTTGGGCTTGCCTGAGGTTGCATGATCATTAACGTGTGATTAAACAATAGAGTGTTCTTTCGCTGACAAGTAAAATAGTTTAATAGCTTCAGAATTATATCAAATTCAATACGCTTGACTGAATTGATATTTTATTACATTCAAGGAAAGATACAAACACGTTAATAAGCAAGCTTTGGCTGATTGTGACAGTTATTCCATCAAGCTAAATGAAGACTGCTGGGGAAATTATTGGTTTCAATGCGACATGTGATGCTGGTATTTTCCTTTGTTATTTCTGTCACTTCCCTCTCTGTCTACCTTATTGAAATTTGATGAAACGTACTAAAACAGAGGGCAGCAGAATATTACATTACACATTTCAAAACTACAGTGACCACTCTGTCTCTTTAAATTTTTATTAATAGGACCGGGAAATTTATTAAATTAATCGTTTCCAATTTCCTTCTTCCCTCATTTCTATACCTCTATGGTGACAAATGTTGAATCAGTGTAACAGTGCCCCACTTTGTAAATGATAAAATTACCATAAAGCAACTGCCGCGTTTGATGTCGGGACAGAAAGCGAAACCTAAGCACTAAAACCGGTGTGACAGCATTTCAAGTATCGGAAGGCGTCTTTTTGTTCTGGAAGAGGTACAGATGCTACTATCTCTTTGCTGTATCTTGCGGAGCTCTAGCCAAACTCTCTATCTCCTCCCGCACTCCACTGCTCATCAATATTGCAGCCAACCATTGCTTGACATTGCCCAGTGCCAAGCCTGGACTCACAATAGGCTCTGCCTTGAGGGACCCCCACATAAAGCATGCAGTGCCTGCCAAGCTCACAGAGTGAGCACTGCCTCCACGGAGTGAGAAAACACTGCGTGACATCCACAGTTGCCATCAACACATTTCAGACAGAAAATTAACCAAAACATTGTGTTTACGGGGAAGTCCACATCCTTTGTGATTTATGGGAGTTGCTGTAGCGCACACTGCTGTCGAATCCTGCTGTGGGTCACTTGTATGTTGTTGTTTTGTATTTTATACTTCATATCAGTGATTTTTAATGAGGACTCTGGATCAAACATTGCTGAATTTCTTGGCGACATGGTGACTTTCATGAAATTCAGATTCACACACCTGTTATTGGAATGACTACACACCAGCCTTCTTCAGTGGGATATGTCTTGAAGATTAAGCTGTTTCTGAATCATTATATCCAAGTCAACACATTTGTATGTATATATTTCTTTGTAAATAATATGGAACCTCTTGGCATGCATATTGCTAAAAATGAAAATGTTTGTTCCCTTTTTATCCCTGGGATTGATAATGCAGTCTTTTATCAGCAGTATCACAATGAACTTAAAGCACATCCAACAGTATGCCCATCTGTGAAATGCAAATACATGATAAATGCATAATTTTCTGGAGAACATAAAGGATTCACTATAAATCTACAGTAGGCTATCCCAACCATTCGCCCAGTTATATTATTTGCAGGCTTTACTCATTTTGTTCAAAGAGTAACTGAGATACTTAGACCTTCAGGTACCTTCACATCTCGTGTGATTACCGCAGGAGTGCGCCAGGAAGATGACCCTGTAAGCTCACATCAGGCGCTCTCAGAGATCAGACTTTTAATGGCTTTCACTAATGTAAAAGGTGAAGTGTGTTACATATGGGAGGTCCATTCTCAGGATCTGAGTTTGAAGATTCTGCCAGAAGGAAGAAATGAAAACTCCAAAACACATTTATCCTCATTGCCCACAGGGAACTAGTGGGTCTTCCTGAATAAGAAACACTCGGGACTTAAATGGATAATAAATGACCCTGTAGGACATGGAATCAGCAATTTATGAGCTGCTGAAATATTTATGCTCTATTGTTTCAGAATGAGAGGTAGAACTCGAGCTACATAAAAATTAAAAACAGCAGGATGAGGAAATATGAAAGACAGGGAAATTAGCTTTTATAAGGAAAATAGAAACTATGCAGGTTTGGAAAAAGGAGGAAAAACACAAAGACATTTCTTAAACTTCTTGGAATGGTGTTTGGAGTCTTTTGTGTCCAGGCATGTATTAATAAAAGCCATATATAAAAATGTAGAATTTACTTAGAACTAAATAAATTTATTGTATTACAATATTGTCCTTGGAACCAACGGTTATAGAATTTTTCACTGTTTGTCTTCTTCCAGAGAAGTTTTTTTGTAAGTGGGAATTGAACTTGCTCCTCAGGCCGGCATTCTTGGGAGTTTTTTATTGTTCACTTGAGCCTGCTGAGGTAATGTCAGTTTTTAAAATTTCATTCATTCATTCGTTCTTTTGTCTATTTGTTTGTTTATATAGTTGGTTAGTTAGTTAGTTGGTTGGTTAGTTACTTAATTGAATTGATAATTCTACCCTGTTTGGCCCCAGTTGAGGCCAAAGTAATGGAAGTATGGAAGTCATTGTGCTTGCTACTGCTTGATCATTGTAATAGTGATGCAGCTATAACGAAGAACAACAACTCTCTGATCACTGACAGTCTAGTGTGACATTTCTGGAAAGTGGTAGCATAGCCACACAGGTTATGTTAGACTAGGGTGTGTCGCCACATCCAAGACTGGGCGGGGCCTTCTAGATGACGGGGTCACACCGGTAGCACCGCCCTAACAATGGCTCTGGTGACATGATTCATGACATGAATGACATAATGATTGACCAGCAGTGTACACAGAGTGAGTGATCATAGACTTGCCCAAACCAATCATTCATTTATTAATTTAATCATGAAAATTCATTACCGCATACATCAATTTTTATATAATTTCATGTTATGTACAGTAAATATAATCAAAAATGGGTGCCTAATCAGAAAACAATCTTGATTGACACTAACACGCTATATACTGTACAACCTGATATCGATGTATCATTGAGCAATAGGTGTGGTGTCTACATGCAATGTGGATGTTTTTCATGGTGTGTTTTTCATGCCATGTTGTACTGTACATTTTATCTCGATGTAGTTGTATATGCAAATATCCAGAGTCAGAATTCCAATACCCAGTACATGTTAAAGGCAAATAAATAAATAAATCCATCATATTATTCCAAACAATTAGTCCTTATTAAAATTTTTCAAATTCCATTTTATTAGTATGCATGGGCTTGCAGACTTCCATTTCTTTAATTTGCTGTTTTTTCCCTGTGCTCCCTGGCACATAAAATTCAGAACGTTATATAAGACACCTTAATTTGATTAAATAGCTAGGAATCAACAATATGATTTGGTACTGCACTATAAAGTATAAAGAAATATGTACATCTGTTCATCCATCTATCCATCTCTTACCTGCTTATCCAGTATACACAATCGCAAGGTAAATAAATAACTGTAATAATAATAGTAATACATAGAAAATAATAAAGGAATAGAACTACGCTATCCCTGTATGTTACGTCAATAAATGAGACAGTAATTAGTCTTCTGGGTTGCCTTAAATAAGTTCTTATTCTATACAAATGTCTGGTTGTACACACTGAGGAGAGGGATTGGACAGATATGTATTTAATAGCTCCAGTGAGTCTCATATAATATGCATTCTAAATGCATAATACATATTTTCAGACCTTTGACCTACAATTGATTAAACGGGATTATACCATGGCACTCTTCAATTCTAGAATCTGATTGGTCAGATGGGTGTATTCTGTAACAGCGCATGTAATCAACTCACAGGAGTACCAATATGGTCTTATAATTGCAACTAACATTACTTAAAATTCCAGACATAGAACACAATTTAAAATGAACAGAAACTAAACGGAAATGTTTGACGACTGGCAAAAGAAAATAAATGCACTTTTTGTTTGTTATATGAAAATGACAGTTTTAGGTGCATGTAAGCCATATGTGTAGTGTTTGTGGCATTGCTCCGGCCCCAACCCCAGGAAGGAAGCAGACCAAACCTAGCAGCCAGCACCCATGAATGGCTGCTCAAGACAGGAATCAAGTGGCTTCAATCAATGAGATACTGCAGTGAAGATGTTCCCAAATCAGCTGCCTGGCAGTGCTGTGTGGCCCTGCTACAGCATGGATGATGCACTGCTGGAGGGCAGAGGAAAGGCTACAAGGACCGGTTGTGGGCTGCATTAATGAAGTGCAAGATTAGACCTGAGGACCGTAAGACCTGGCGGCAGCTGTGTCTGGATGGGACCCGTGTGCTGGAGGAGGAAGGGACAGCCAGAAGGCAGCAAAGAAGTTTCAGAAGGAACACAACCATGATTGATTGCCACCACTATTACCAGCACGTACATAGGTCCCACCTCCAAAAGGATTTCTGGGTCCATGGTAAAACTATCCCGCCATCAAAGAACTCAACGATAAGGACAGAAGTGGACATCAGCGTTGGCTTTGATGGACTGTCATAAGCCAGCAATTGTGGTATAAGCACTCTAATGACATGGAGGGAACTAACTCCTACATTACTAAAACACTACTAATTACTAAATAGACCTAGAGGCGTAGCTGCTAACACTCAAGTTTGTTCTCCTTTATGTTTTAGCTTCACATTGAAGCCGCCAAATGACATACAGGTGACTAGGTTTGGTACCTTGTTCACATTAAGTATAAATATGGGTTGACAACCATTTACACAATGTGATTTACAGCAGCACAACTGAAACAATGTATTTTGTAATTTATTGCCCTGTGTGGTGCTATATTTCTTAAATGTGTTGCCAAAAGGGAGAAGTGTTCGAGTTTAGTCATTCTATGTAAAGACTGATGGATCTTGGCTACTCCGCCAAATGTCACTCAGTCTCTGATTTCTTCGGCTCCTCTTTGCAGTGTTCAAAACTGATCAGCATCATCTTCACCTGTCTACTGCAGCTGGGCCTTTTGCCTTTCATCACTCCACCGGCACCTACTACACAAACACCCCCAGTCCGCACTTCATCAGGAGGTCACGACACTCATCAGCGCTAGACTTTCCACAAACATAATGGAAAAAATAAAACAAATTGAAAAACCATAAATAAAAAATAAAAAACTGGAAATACCGTATATATCCGTATTACTCATAGACTACAAGAAATATTGGCAAGAACAGTGAGCCGCTCTTGTGATAAATTGTATATACTGGATAAATCATGAGTCCGTTTACATTCCTTTACTCACTAGAAATTGCATTCTGAACGAGTTTCCATAGTCTGCTGAAGGTTTACTGGACAGTCAAGGACAAGGAACTGTCATGCCACATAGCGAAGAGGCTTATTTACAATCTTATTGGAAGTTCTCTGTTTAGTGGACACCAGTAACCAAACTTGTCTTTCTGTCTCCTGGACTGTAGCTTCTGCTGGCTTTTTTGTTTGTGTCTCTTCATAGAAATAAAATACCTCAAAATAAAATACATAAACACTAATGTGTTGTTTTTTCTTGTCCAAAGTAGCTTTGTGGCAGTGCACGAGAATTCATTTAGTGAAGCTACTACTACCACAATGATTTGCATGCTTTTGTCATTTTTGTGTTTTTATTGAAAATCAAGTGACATTACAAACAACTTTTCCTGCAATGCTGACAGTTTGATTATTGGCAGAAACCGCGGAATACATAGCACTGCAAGAAACAATATGTGGTCAGAAGATTAGAAATAAATCAGAAACATCATTTACTGTGGTTTTTAACTACATGGGTCTTGTCTACAACATTTGACTTTTAATTAATGAGTCTCTTGATGGAAATAAAATACCTCAAAATAAAACATAATACTCATGTTTTGGTCTTCTTCTTAAAGTAAAAGTTTTATTTTTTTAATTTACTATTTGCGTATAAAACATGAAGTACTTACTGTACAAAAATAAATCCATGACCTTATTTAACTGGTTATGAATAATTGTAGATTGCTGTGATTTAAAATAGCTGTTTTGTCTGGTTACTGTTTCTATAAAATTAGGATCCGAAAATTCTCAAGAAAATTACTTTCAAAACTGAAATCTGCTTGCAAGCCATTCAACTAATTTTAAGCTAGAAGCAATTTTAACAGAGGCCTCCTGAGAAATGTAACCTTCTCTTTCTACTCCTTGACTTATTAGTTATGCAGTTTTCTCCAATTATGCCTTGGCAAATCCATTTGTTTACCCTTCCTTGTCAAAGACACTTTTGAAGCACTTTTCTTAGATAAGGCCTAAATGGAGAGCTTATAAATGCACACATAACCATCTTATTGGACATAAAAATACCAAGGGATTTGGGACTTTTTCTATTCCCAAAACATATTTATCCTTTAATATTGCCAATAACTAGTCAGTAAGAGCTGGGGAAATACTGCATATATATGAAATATTTATTACAGATTTCTGACAGTGCCGAAAATAATGTACATTTTTCATTGGCAACATTACAATTATTGCCTTGTTTTACAATGTATGATTATTTAATAAAATGTGTACAAAAGAGCAATATAACGACAAAAAAGGCACATCAATTGAATACAAAGAAGTTCTTCACTGAATCTTTGAAGTAACATTTAACTGAAGTAAAAACGGTGCAATCTTGGGATATGTCCACCACAGAGCATTATATAACATTTGTGAAAATAAAATTAAAATAATAACAATAATAATAATGACAAAAGAGACACCTCCAACAACACAGGGCAGCCCTGAGAACCCAACGTTGGACTGAAGACATGAGGGGGCTCGAAAAAGCATGAAATGCCAGCAGGGGGGCAGATTGAGGGAATTTGATGTTGAACTCACAGCTCTAGCATGAAAAAGGAAATACAGAGGGGGGCTTAGGGATCTGACAGAGACATCATTCAATATAACCCAGGGAAGGAAAAAGGCCAGACCTAGCGGCCAGCAGCAGTGAATGGGCCTTAGGAAAAAACACAATTGGTTATCAGGGGTCAAGCTGCTTTAGACGGGAACCAAGTGGTTCCAGTCAATGAAAAGCTGTCAAATGGCAGCTCTTTGCTTTTCACTACATTAAGTCTTGTGTCAATGAATTTGAATGATAAGAATCAACTAAGTTTAATTTCCCCAAGTTCCAAAAACGAAGGTCAAGATTCTACAGGCAAGCATAATTCTGCTACTCAAATAAAATAAGAGCCATTCAATGCCCACTATCACCCACTGGCCAGAAACAGAAACAGTTGAAATCTGCAGCAGACTGCAACATGAAACACAGTTAAGTCTTCTCTGGCACGGCAATAATACCAAAACTCTGTCGTTTGATCTAGATAATACTTGGAGTCTCTCCATGAATATCCACATTCATTTTCCTATTATGGGGACAAACAATATGCAAGCTGCTGAATCTTATTAAGGGAGTTGTGTGAAGTAATCCACTACTGTGCTCATTAAAACTTCCAGCCCAACATACAGTAAAGAAGGATTTAGTTATTACTCACTTTCATTTTTCAGTCTGGACTACACTTTTTTTTTTAATTTGACATTTTTAATTAGAAGAAAACATTCATATTTTTGACTAGACACACAAACAAAAAACAATGGTAAACTGATAATTTCCAATGGGAACTATATTTTCAGTGGAGTTCTTTATCCGTAGTTACCGTACAAATTCTCCTCTTACCATTGAATTGCTGTATTATTTAGTAGCATAGCAAATGTTTTTATTCAAATAGCTAGGTACGGTAGTCCATGTTAGCAAAATTTTATAGGTTAGTATTTTTTTTTACTGAAACAATTCTTTAAAAGCTGCCAACTTAAGGGTTATATAAGGTGATTCCTAAAAAGTTTAGATCTCAGTATTTAACCACAATAATGTCCACGGTCCTTGTAGATCCTGTAGTACGTTCCTTAGGGAAGATGAACAAAACCATCTCATTTTCCTTAGCTACTAGCTACTGGATTGATTCAGATGTAATTGCTCTGAGCCAAGGTCCCTTTTCCTGGCCCAGCTCTTGGCGAGAAAAAGGGGAGACAGCAGTTGGTCCATAGCTTTTGTCAAGACCTGTCAGATCTGTGGGCATTTTTAAAGGCGCCCTGAATCTTTTATGAACAGCAGGATTTGGAAGAACCTGCTGAGTTTCTCCAATGCAGATCCTTCATCTTCTAGGCTAATCACACAACAACCCTCTATCAATGGAGCCACAGAGAGCCAGTGTAACGAATATCGTTTTTAATAGGGGCTCACAGGACACCAGCCTTTCATTATTAATTCTAAGAAAATGTGCTTGTCAAACATTCTGGGTCAAGACTCAAATAAAGAACTTTGAATCTCCAGTCAATGCCTCATTTCCAAATTCAGGTTATGTTGCAGAATGAAAGACATTTAAAATGCTGTTTTAATATGACATGCATACTATCAGAGGATGATATTTCAAGGGTTATTATATGAAAGCAATACACAGTATTATTTAATGCGGACTCATGATTTATCCAGTATATGATACAGTAAATTAAATGAGACATTTCTTAAATGGGGCAGTAACATATTTCCAACTTTTCATCATCATCATTCTTGTTGATGTCTTTGTTGTTGTGATCATCATCATATAAAAAAAAAAAACAGTTGGAAACCATACCTTTTAAAAGCATGTATCCATATCAGAGGCAGATAGTTTAGGTCCAGAAAGTAAAAATCCAGACCAAGATTTTGTTTCAACCAAACAGATGAGCACTCTGTGACTGTAACTCTTTATACCCACCTGGTTGGTTGCGATAAAATCTTGGCCTGGATTTTTACTTTCTGGACCTGAACTATAAGATCCATATTAATCCATGATAATAGAGCAATCCACTAAAGCAAATAAACAAAACCCTTCATATTTGATCTTATGATCTATTAATGTGATCTTTCATACTAATGACACAAGTAAGTTTCAGCTCTTACCAAAATGGAGAGTGGCAGTAAGTAAATACCTGCCCCTCCTCTCCTTCTGTCTCTCTGACCCTTTTAGCATTAATCTAATTAGCAAAAATTTTGATAATTCGCTAAAAGCTGATCAATATTACCACTTATGGAAAAAAAACGTCCAATAAAACACAATCCAATTCAAAATGACAAATAGAGTACTGTGAATTCTTGCTCTAGCCCGATACCCAAAAGGATGTCTTTATTGATTGCAAAAGTTTAAAATATGCAAATTTAATGAATATATATCATTTAATACTCTGGGCTATTAAATAAATAGAGCAACTGATGTCATTGCAGGAATAAGTATCTGATAATTGTTCTATTCTATGTCATTAATCATTCAGTATTTCACACACACACACAAACGAAATTAATATAAATATTTGCTTTCAAATAATAAATGCTATCTTTTCTTTCAGTTTCTTGAATAAAGCTGCAACGATTATAAACGCAAAGATTTTTCTTTCCCTACACCTTTAACACTTCTCTGTTATTTATGAATAATTCCACCCATCTTCAATTCCATTTCCTGCTGAGGGTCAGAGTATTTTATGAATAATGCTGAAGCCAATTAATTCACTATCCATTGTTTCATAATGTGTAATATGGCATTAAAATGTATATTTTTATTTGTGTGTGGGTGTATGTGACATGTCATTGCTGCTAACTTGACCCCAATACAATAGACTCACCCTTCCTTGTGCTTTTATGCATTATTATATCTGACATGTCACTAATGCCAGTGCACTGCATTAACATTCTTTGCTATTCACAATTGTTTTTGTCTTTCCCTTGATGCTATATAACTGATTTGTTAAAAATTGTTTAAAGAACAAGAGCTGGCCTTTCGAGTTAGCAAATGTCTGCAGTTCTTTGATATCGTCTCATTTCACTTGGCCTTTTCAGTAATTAAAGAAATGTATTAATCACAACTTTTATCATTTTTGTTATTGCCAAGTTCTTTTAAATACCCACAATTTAAATTAATTTCACTAGAATCTCCAAACATTATTTCACTGTTACTGTTTGAGGCAAAAAAGATATCTGTTAAATTATATTAAGCTACTTAATTACTTTAACATACAATTTCATTTGGAAAGTGACTGATGAGGAGGAGGGATCCCTACTAATTTTTTTTCCAAGCATTTTATAGTGATTTAAAGCGATTTTGCCTGGATTGCTGAAAAGTGTCCTACAGTATACTGTACATCAACTGGAGAGTAAATTTCCAGAACTCAGTTCTAGGATTTGTTTTTGAGATAATGGGCTTTGAAAATTTAACAAGAATAAGTTATTCTTTGGATTACTTGAGGACTTGGTGAGTTTTGGAAATTTAACGAAAGTTCTTTTGTCGGTTGGATTACTTGAGGACTGAGTGAGTTTTGCTTCCTAATACTGTTACATGTTATGAGGAAGCCTTAGTTTATGTCAGAGCTGGTCTCATCTCAAAAGCAACAAAATTGGAAATTTGCTCTTCAACTTCCACCAGGATGAAAGAAAGAAAAAAATCTATATTGATATAATTAAATGTATTTGCCTGTTTTTTTGCCTGTCCGTACCCCTTGGGTGTCATGGTAGAAGAAAATATTATGTTGTAGTTATTCGTGTTCTCGAGTTACTAAACGGTGCACTCTAGTAATTTGTGCTGTCAAGTTACTAATTTGTGTGCTCCAGTTACTAATTTGCGCACTCAAATTAATCACCAATCAGAGAGCACGAATTAGTAACATTCAGTGCACAATTTAAATAATTAAAAAAGTAATTCAAAAGCATGAATTAGTGACTCGAGCATGAATTTGTAACTCAAGCGCACAAATTACTAACTCAACACAAAATATTACTTGAGAGCACAAATTAGTAACTTCAGAGCATTAATCATAACACGAGAACGCAAATTAATAACCTAAAGGGCTAAAATCACCTGAATTTAATTCATTTTCTTATTAATACCCTAATATCTGCAATATCTACAAGAAAATCACATTGGAAGGACAGCACGCATATAGTGTACTAAACAAAATATATATGTTTTTTTAATTTGTCATTTGCCTCTCCTGGAGCCGACACCTTATCGTGGTGGAGGGGTTTGCGTGTTCCAATGATCCCAGGAGCTAAGTTGCCCGGGGCTCTATGCCCCTGGTAGGGTCACCCTAGGCAAAGAGGTCCTGGGTGAGGAACCAGACGAAGTACGGCTCACAAGACCCCTTATGATGAGTTATAACATGGATCCACGATTTCCCTTGCCCAGACGCGGGTCACCGGGCCCCCCCCCCTGGAGCCAGGCCTAGGGGTGGGGCTCGATGGCGAGCGCTTGGTGGCCAGGCCTGCACCCATGGGGCCTGGTCAGGCACAGCCCGAACAAGGCACATGGGTCCCCCCGCCAATGGGCTCACTACCTGTAGGAGGGGCCATAGGGGTCGGGTGCAGTCTGAGTTGGGCAGTGGCCGAAGGCGGGGACCTTGGCGATCCGATCCTTGGCTGCAGAAGCTAGCTCTAGGGACATGGAATGTCACCTCTCTGGTGGGGAAGGAGCTTGAGCTGGTGCGTGAGGCTGTGAAGTTCCGACTAGATGTAGTCGGGCTCACCTCAACACATGGCCTGAGCTCTGGAACTCTGTTGCTCGTGGGGAGAGGCGCCGAGCTGGGGTGGGCATACTTATTGCCCCCTGGCTGGGCACCTGTACATTGGGGTTTACTGCGGTGGACGAGAAGGTAGCCTCCCTTCGCCTTCGGGTGGGGGGACGGGGCCTGACTGTTGTTTGCGCTTATGCGCCAAACAGCAGTTCAGAATACCCACCCTTTTTGGAGTCCTTGGAAGGGGTTTTGGAGAGCGCTTCTCCCGGGGACTCTCTTGTTCTGCTGGGGGACTTCAATGCTCACGTGGGCAATGACAGTGAGAC
>JAODJW010000033.1:7615015-7626575 GCA_026777045.1 Hyperopisus bebe | reverse complement strand
AGGTTTCTCCGCAGGGTGTCTGGGCTCTCCCTTAGGGATAGGGTGAGAAGTTCGGATATCTGGGAGGGCCTCAGAGTGGAACCGCTGCTTCTTTTTGTCGAAAGGAGCCAGTTGAGGTGGTTTGGACATCTGGTGCGGATGCCTCCGGGGCGGCTACCCGGAGAGGTTTTCCGTGCATGTCCCACAAGGAGGAGGCCCCGGGGCAGACCCAGGACTCACTGGAGGGATTATATCTCTCGGTTGGCCTGGGAATGTCTCGGCATCCTCCCTGTGGAGCTGGTAGAGGTAGCTGGGGAGAGGGAGGTCTGGGTGTCTCTCCTGAAGCTGCTATCCCCGCGACCTGAACCCCGGATAAGCAGCAGATAATGGATGGATGGACAAATTGGTGCACCCAATAAATAAGTGGAATACATTTTTAAATATGCATTTATAAGTATTTAGTTATGCTCGTATTGTTTGGACTTTGATTTCTGTCTGAAATTCTGACTGATATTACCAATGATGTCCTTGTATGTTTAGGTTCACATAAAATAGTTTGTTATTGTTGAATGTCATTTTTATGGTGCTGCAGAATACAGTATTAACTCTGGAAATTAACAAGGAATCATTTTAAGTTTAATGTCCACAGCAACGTTCATATATCTATCCATGTATCCATCCATTTCGTCCATCCATCCATCCAACCATCCAATCTATTAGTGAACGGGGCATAATTCCTAGTTCACACTGGATGGGATTCCAGCCAACCACAAGAAACAGAATCAGATACTTAAGTACACATCCACCAAAGGCAACTGCACAGAGATGATATGCAAACCATACTATGACTATACTAGACTGAGGGTGTGAATGGGTAAAGGTTTAAGTGTGCCATTTCATCAGTAACATATTGTGCATAATATGAGTTAAAGTCCTTTGTCTGCTGCGTTTCAGATGCATATGCCGATTATGGCATTTCAAAAAGCTACAGTATTATGCAATTTGCCTTTTTCAAACAAAACATGTTCTCACTCTCTCACTAGGAAGGAAGATGAAGGTAGGACTACAAGACAAATGCAAAGGGCATCACTAGGAAACAAGACCTAAGCAAGAGTACAGGAAAAATGCAAATAACACAAGTATGAAAAAAGACATAGATTAGAGTGGAGGAAAATGCAAAGGACATCACTAGGAAACAGGTTTTTAACTGGTGCAACAGCAAGAACACATCACTGCAAGCTGTATGAGATGGTGGAGTGGACATCATTACATCTTAGAAGGAAAATGCATTGCCTAGTTTTTATTGCAAAGGCTTTAATGGGCAAATTACCTCAGTACATATGTAGTTTGCTGACATTGCACACTAATACATACAGTACCTGTTCATCAGTTAAACTTCTCCTTCAGCCTCCCACTACGCGCACAGAACTGAGGAAATCCGCCTTTTGTTGTTAAGCACCACATGAGTGGAACACATTACAAAATATACTGAATTTAAACTACTTGCCTTCTCTGAATGTGTTTAAAAATCTCTGAACTTTGTCATTGTATAAATTACTTTTATTCTATGTATAGTTTGAGTATTTGTATGTGTTTTAGCCTGTGTTCATATTAATCATCTCTGCATGTATGTATATGAAACTTTTTTGTTATTTCTTCTTATTTACTGCCATTTTGGCCAGGACTTCCTGGAAGAAGAGGTATTGTATGTCAATGGAACCTTCCTGGTAAAATAAAGGATGGATGGATGGATGGATGGATAGATAGAAAAAGGAAACAAGACATGGGTAAGAGTATAAGAAAAATGCAAAGGCTATCACTAGGACACCAGACATAGGTAAGAGTACAAGAAAAATGTGAAGGACATCACCAGGAAACAAGACTTATGTAACGTACAGTACAGGAAAGATGTGAAGGACATCACTAGGAAACAAGATGTAGGTAAGAGCATTGCGAAATGCAAAGGGCCAGAAAGCCATGCCTTTCCCTAGTGAAAAAAGCCTGAGATGGCCTTGGTAATTAGGGCAGGTGAACAGAGCAGTTGGTTGGCACAGTGGGGCCTTGTTCTTGCTGCAGCTTGCATATTGTTCTCATGAAAGACAAAGGCACTTTCTTTCAGGAAAGAAAAAATGGATGGGCCCTTAATTATGAATATGGTAACGTAGAATAATGCAGAGTAACTGAAGGAATGCTGACAGTAGTAGCTGAGGAGGTTACAGGTACAACGGTTAAGTGTCTAGAAGGTCGAAGGTCATAATTCATTAGCCTGAAGGAGTTGTGTTTAATCTCCCGTGGATATTTTTCTGCAAGAAATATGGAATTAATGTAGATCCATTAGTGAGTAACACAAAATAAAATTAAGTAGTTCTCAAATATGACATATTCTCAGGATAATTATTTACAGTACAGGATCTTCATAACTTCTTTTTAAAACCTTATAACTGTACCATCAATAGTAAAAGTAGCCTGTACACGCAGCTTGCTTCCTATAGTGCACATCATTTTATGTATATTCGGAAACTGTTAAACACAAAGAACAATGGCAGCACCAGTTAACAAGTAAACACATTAGCTATGTATTTACATTCAGGTTGAACTTTAAATAAGCTATGTTCTTGCTGCAGCTGTGATTGTCTCCTCTCGTTTGCTCCTGCCTTTGCTCTTCCATCTTTTTTTTTTCTTCTTTGAGGCAGTTTTCTCCGGTGCTCTTAGCTGCTACTGGTGAGATAAGGCTCGCTCTCTGAGTTCGGGCTTAATGTAATCCCTCTTCTTTACTGCTGAAAGACAGTAGCCATGTTCATCCACACAGAGACATAATGAGGGAAGCACCAAGGAAGGGAAGGAGTCACGTGAGGCAGAAATTGGATTGCCTTGTATTTTATTTAGTTATACAATAAAATATTTACAGAGGCATGTGACTTGTGATGGGGGGAAAGTGTCCTTGATTATCAGTGAGGAACTGGTGGTCTGGACAGAGCAGATACTGTTATGCATGAAATAGGAGACCTCACTCAGATAATGACCGTTAATATGGTGAGCAATCATTCACAAAAGTAATGGTCTGAACTTTTAATAAATGTGATAAAAACAGTGGAGTCTGAATGTGTTCAAAAAATGACTGACAACATATAACAATACCATATGTGTCACAAGAGTTCCGACCATAAAATTATTCAGGTAGTAATTTCTGGTTTTAGAAGTTTTCCCCAAAGTTTTAGGAAACTGCTACTTGGGTCAGAGAGACAATCCTCCGTGGATATTCTATGTGTAGTTTTTTAGAATGTTGAAAATGAAATTCATATATACATTTGCATGAAAATCCACAGCAATTTATTTGCTTTTTTTAAAAAGTCACAATTTGAAAAAGCACAAGTACAGTAACACCGAACGAAGACCGTAGGTTTGGTGTCAACATGGGTGGGGACCAAATCAACCCCAAGCCCAAGCCCCCCACCTCCCTAAACATGCACTGATCTCCCAAAATATTGGTAGGGACACGTCCCTACTCAAATCTTTACTCTTGATAAAATATTTCCAAAATTTATTTTCCAAAATCAAAGCAATACGGGTAGTGGGTAAAATAATTAGGCATTTTTTAAATATTTCATTATCCTTAAAATAATCATTTTAGTCAATGTGACATTGGCAGGTTATTGATTATGCTGTCCTTTCTGAGATATCTGGACTCTGTAACTCTGCCTTTATACATTTAAAATGTTTAAGATGGTATGTCTTTGTCGATTGAAAAACATCCTGGGGAATATAGCTTTCTGTCTTCAAAGTGTTTGCTGCTGGGTTGATGACCAGAGACTTAAAGAATTTAGGAATTTGGATAGGTAAGTGAAAATAATTCATGGTAAATCTGCATACAACATAGAAATTTTGAGGGAAAAAAAAATCAGTCAAATATGTGTTTCAGATCAGCCGGTACCATATAATTAAATACATTCCCTATTTCCTCAAATACAATAAAAACCAGGGGCGAGTTTCCGGAAGTCGCCTTAACGATACGTCGTTCATAAGTTCTTAACATAGAACTTGTATGGATGACGTAGCGTTAAGAAGGCTTGGGTGAATTCACCCCAGAATAGTTGGTGAATAAGTAAATCAACTGGTAACAATATAATCAAATGAAGTAATAAAATAAAATCTAAACATGCATATATCAACATATCCAAATTGGCATGCTGAAATTTATGCGACTGTAATGCACAGCAAAATAAACAATAATAAATTACGCTGAGCCTCCTAGCAATGAAGCAATGGGGTAAGAATTGAAGCCTTGCTCCATAATGCTTTATCACCTAAAACAGTCGGTAATTTAAAACACGTGGCACTGAACATTGAATCATAGTCCATTAAATGGCTTGGCGCCGGTTTTTAAGGTTCGGCTGGGTGTAAAGATATCAGCAAATATCCCCACTATGTGACAAACCTGTTATTTTGTTGTCGTGGAGACCATTTTTTCGGTCCTCACAAGGGGAACCTCAGTTTTATAAAACTCCATGACTGTGAGCAAAAAACTGATCATGCCAAAGGACTATTTTGCTCGGTCGCTTATGGTTAAGGTAACAGCTTGGTAGGGGTCATAGTGAGGTTAGGGTTTTGTCCTTAGAAATGAATGGAGAGTCCCCACAAAGATATAACTGTGTGTGTGTGTGGACTAGGTTTATATTACATTGTGGGGACCAAATGTCCCCCACAACGAATTAAAACCCTGCTTTTCTATGTTGTGGGGACAGTTTTTCCCTACAAAGATCTGTGAATGCAATAAAAAAGGAAAAATGTAAAAATTCTCATATTTTGTTTGGTTACTTATGGTTAAGATTAGGGCTGGGTAGGGGTTAAGATCGTCATGTTGAGATTAGAGTTCTCCCCATAGAAATGAATGGAGAGTCCCCACAAAGATATAATCACACACCTGTGTGCGTGCGTGCGTGCATGCATGCGTGTGCGGGTGTGTGTGTGTGTGCCCTGTGATGGACCGGCGTGCTGTTTCCCATGATCCTCACCAGGTTAGGCAATGAGAAGTTGGATGGATTTTTACAAAATGTCCTGGGAACACACCTTTATAATTGAAATACTCTATAACAAATAAAAGAACTTTTAAGAACATACACACACACACACAACTGGAGGAATGAAAAACAAAAGAACTCAACTCTTAGTTTGAATTAAGATGTTTAGAGTTATTAGAACAAGGCACACATGGTGTGTCTAAATTAGATTAACAGCAGTGCAACAGCCCGCCATAGGCTGCCGTTCTCACAACAGCTGCGGTTCGTTTTTAGTCAAACCACAAATCCTATAAAGACTACACAACACCCAGTGTGCTCACTCCAAATCAATCTTCAAAAATGCTACCTCCCCCAGCACTGAAACCAGTTTCAAAAGTTAAAAACCAAGAACAAGTTCCAACATACAGCATAATTGTATGCATGCAAATTACCCTATATGCGTGACCTGGGAAGCACTCCATTAATTAAACAATGGCAAAACATGCACCAAAACAAGGAGAGGTTGGGAAATGCCGTCTGTCGCGGGACAGAGAGTCAGGTGCCTGTGATTATTGGGGTTAATTTAGTTCACCTACCCCTTGTTCCCTGGCAAAAATTGGACATCTTCTACTTTGTTTTGCTCCGCGCATATACCGACTCCTCTCCAAAGACCCTAACCCTGGACCTTGACTACTCGGGGGGAAAAAAAAAAAATCCAATAAACCTTTCGTTTGCAGCCAAATCCCAGCGTCACATTCTTCTATTTGCCATCCCTGCCAAAGATACTGTCACGCTAAATAAATGAGAGCAACTTTTAAGCCATATTACGTTATCACTGGAAAAAAAAAACTAAAAAAACTGGGCCTCCCTGACCATCCATCCCCCATAATCCACAGGATCTCCTGTCTACTGGTCCCAGTTTCCTTTCCAGGCAGACCGCTGTGTCCTTCAGAGTCGAGCCAATTAAGATTGCCAATATATTCTCACTCATCAAGCGGATGTCCAGAGCATGGAGAAGGGACATAACGGCTTTAACAAGAACACATTGCTCAGAACATAAATATAAAAAGCCGCATTCAACAATTTTCAACAGCTATAGTAAAGTAATATCCAAGCATGTGGATTTTGCCCTATAAAGAACTAGTGTCCCTTCCAGGATCTGGTTCTCTCTTATGCACTATGTTTGCCAAATTAGGCTCAAACTCATTGTAACTCTTTGATAACCAAGTAAAAAAAAAATAATAATAATAAAAAAAGATTATTTATGTCCTATAAGCTTGACCACCCACATAAACCCAGGGCATATTTACAGTGTCATATTAAAACTATGTGGAATGATTTGGTACGTAGTATCAAGGCAGTCAGTTCAAAGGTTTAATTGTACGAAATCATTAAATGTCACTGAAAGGCCACATCACTTCAGTTTCTAAAGAGGAAGTGAAGCATAAGGGTTTTTTAAGAAGAGCTTTACTACATTTTCTCATGGTCTCAGCCGTTCCTCTTTTTATCTACGAATCCTTCGGGGAAATGATCTTGCATGGGAAATAAATATATAATTAACAAATAAGTATACAATTTATCAGAACGGTACATGCAGAATCGGATATTGCAATTTGGTTATACAGTATTGAATTTCATTCTCTGGATTGTTCCACGTGGGTCAAAGTGAGGCCGTTTGTTTATGCTTATATAGTGAATAAAACAAATGTGAGAAATTCGATAAAAACCAATAAGAACTCAGACATTGAGGAAGGAGGAAATGGCGTGTGAGGAAAATGAGAAATGGAGTAAAATCTGAGATAAGTGACAGATGAGTCAAAGGAAGAAATACAACAGAAAAATAAGACAAAGTTGAAAAATAGGGGTGAAAATATGGCTGAGATAAGGACAGGTTCAATTAATTGAATTTAGATTTTTTTTCACATTTTACACATTTAGATGGTTTCTGCATTTATTAGTAGGTTTCCCATGGTAGGCACCCAAACTGAGTTCAATTTTTAAATCAGAGCTTTATCTCTTTGTAATTATCATTATTGTTGTTGTTGTTTGTGGTTTATGATAACATCATGATAACAACAACATCACTACAATGGCATATCCTCAAATAATCCTGAAATACATTCCAAATATCTGAGAAACACTATCTTTCATGTGTCAGTCATTCAATATTTATTAAGGAAGCAACATATCTGACAGGTCAGACTTGATTCAGCTTTGTACCTTTGTGTGTATTTCCATTGGATTTATTATTGGGATTTGCTGCTGTTTCCATATACTGTAGCTCTCATCTCAGATTCGTTGATTGCGTTGTGTTAAGTTTGAATTAGGGATCTTGTCTGAGTCTGTATATATCGTGAAATAGACTGTATCAATAAATCAAGTTATGGCGTGGCGACGAATGGGCTGTTTTGGCTTGGAGTGGACATCGTGTTTTAACGGCAATGCAAATGTGCTGTTATTTTAATTATATCTTTGTTAGTACTTTACTAATGCTATAACGACCCAACCCCAGATAAGAGGCTGGGAATGGCCAGCTAGACTATAACAGGGTTAGGTATGTGATATTCATGAATGGTATTGATTTGCAGGATTCAATTTGAGACAACTTACACAACTATTAAAACAATGCTAAGTCAGGAATTGTGCAACAAATTGAAAATAGTTGGCCATTTTTTTTTTTTCGGGAGATTGAAATAGTTTCCTGTGAACGGTAAGAAATAAAGATAAATTTGTTGAGTAAATATTCTAGAACCTATATAATGATGGTCTCCTTTATGAAATTGGAATCTGCTGCTCTTTGATTCCTAGTTCTGTTAGATATGCAACCCCCACAGCCCTTCCACCCTGACGGCCTTCTGAAGGAGACTCCGATGTTCCGACTCGTTGTTTATCTCTGTTCTCTTTCAAGAAGCCTTACTGAAAACAAGCTCTATCAAAGTAAATGAGTCCTTGAGAGAGATACAGGTTTTCAAGGAACAACTTGCTGATGGTGTTTTCGTCTGAGAAAACCAAGTACTTGAATACAGTAAATAAATAGTGTAAGTGCAGAGTATAGTATAAGAACATTATCTTCCGATAAATTCAAAGACATACCCTCAAAACACAAAAAGCCAAAAAGGTGATGCATTCCCCATGAACTTGACTATCTAAGGCTCTGGTGTGAATGGCCATCTCACTCTCATACATAAAACTACTTTTTGAAATTTGTTTTAGATCCTGCCACATGAAATATTGATGTTATGTAAGAAATATGGTCTAGGCTCCTTCCACTAAAACCTTGCTATTATCCATGGACTCTGAAGAATGTTGTCATTGTAACCGGAATGATAAACCTCCTTTAGGCCCATCTGATTGCCATGAGCAATTGGACATGACTAAAGGTGTTCCTCTTCCTCTCGCTTTTATTGTTTCTAACCCCCCCCTCACCTCCCATGACAAATGAAAATCCCCCTCCCTTGACTTACTTGATGTTTTTTTCTGTTTTCCCATGTCCTCCACTCCTTTAAAAGTAATCGGTGTTTGACATCCCTGCGGCCTACAGATGAATTGAGCAACTCTAGTATTTCCCCTAGGGGGGGCTTTCCACCAGCTTCCCATCACCTCTTGCTGGATACCGTACTCTGCGCCGAGAGAAGACGTTTGTGATTCATGGAGAAGGCTTCTCAAACATTCGTTAAAAAAACAGATCAAAATAGTCTAAAGGCTCTTTGTGCCCATTAATATATAGAGCTGTGAATATAATCAACAAAATAAAACCAACGCTCGGCTCCTTCAGCCAATATTTACATTCCATCAGCACTGATCAGTGCCGCGTTTGCACTCATTGTCTCTTCATGATAATTCAGTATCACTAAGCTAGCTCCTTTGTGCTGCATATGAATGTCGACCAAACAAGGTTTTGTCTAAATGAAAGAGAATGTTTGTTTTCGACTAGTTACTTTAAAAGGTTTTAAGGTTTTTTTGTTTTTTGTTTTTTTTTTTTTTTTTGCAGTTAGCGAAAGAAGTTTCCATGGTGTTACTTTCTTGAAAGCAGAGGAGTCTCCCTGGATGAAAAAAAGGCGAAAGAATCCTTCTTTCTTTGTGCCAAAGCATGCCAACACATTTTATCATACCCAAATATATGCGGCTGTAAATAATTAATCTTATGTGCTCCTCATTATTTCTGAGCTGTCTTCCTTCTGAACAATAAAACACTCTAGGCAGTGTTCCTACAGTTCTTTTTCTGCATGGTGCCAGTATCTTCATCATTATAGAGTTCAAATAAGCATTGATAGAGGGATGTGGATAAAAAAAAATTGTAAATCGGAGACGGACTTCGTTGCAAACTGTCTCTCACATCATTGTGGAGTAAAAACCAGGATACTTTGACATTAACGCAAATTTTATCAATTAAACCAGTTTTCTTTTTCTTCAGGAGTTTTGAGTATAGCATTGTTAATATCTATATTAAGGAAGTAGCATTCAGGTCTTTTAACCTTCCTGAATGAATACAATTTAATTTGTGGAAAGGACAGTATGATAGCGAAAATGACAATGTGCTGCATATTCTCATTGACCTCAAGAAGACGTTTTCTGGATATTAAATGCTGAAATAGTTGCTTTGATCTTTTTAATAGTCATTTTTCTGTGTTTTATGCATATAGGCTGATTAGGCAATGGGAGCTCCCTATTTAGTTCATGAATTAGTTTTTAATCTTTAGATTTTTTGCACACAATAAAATATCCATCCTTACTTTTCTTCATTGTTACTGAGTGTATGCTTTTTAAAATTGCATTTTTTAAAAGAAAGTGTTTCAGTTACATTGAGGATAATTGTTGAAAAACAGAAGTCCATTTGTTTCGTTTCTGAATGCACATGAGCCTGTTATTTGTTTGCTGTTTTCCACAATAAATGCCAGAGAAAGACATTTCCAAATCAAAATGAATAAGATAAAGATTTTGAGTACAAAATACCATTACTGAGCAACAGTGTGATGAGTTGAGCACAATTGATTTCCAAAACCAGTGAAACGAATATATATCCTACTTTTGTATCCTACTTCTTTCACTTTTTGCAAACTGCTGCAGAGGAAGAAAAAGCAAATAAAGCACGATTTGTATTGGTCTGAAAAAACATGTCTATCCATCCATCCATTTTTGTACCTGATTATCCTATTCAGGGTTAAGGTTGCAATCTTGTTCAGGGTTCTTGTGAAGCTATGAGCACAAGGTAGGGAATAACCCAGGATGGGGAGCAAACCCATTGCAGGGGGGGTCACACACCATTCAAGGCAAGGCAAGTTTATTTATACAGTACAATTCAAATGCAAGGCAATTTAAAGTGAATGCACACATTCACAGGCAATTTGGTAACTCCAATTAACCTCAGCCAGCTTTTGGACTGGGGGGGGGACTGAAAAACCCAGAGGAAACCCCACAACCACACCAATATGCAAACTACACACACATGGAGTTAATTAAATTATTATTTTTTTAAATTGTTTAAACGGTTGCACAGTCCGATAAGAGCGGTTTAGGATACATTTCACTGTGTGTTTTACCTGTATAACTGCGCACATGACAAATAAAGAATCTTGAATCTTGGAAAAAAAAAAGTTATGTCGACTCGAACCCAGTGGTGTGAGGTGACAGTGCTAACCACTGCACTAATCACGGTCAAACCACTGCACTAATCACGGTCAAACCACTGCACTAATCACGTCAAAAAGGTCAAATTCAAAATATCAAACTACCTTGAGATATTGAACAAGATTTCTGATTCAATGTAATTGTTGCAAATGCTCAATGATCCTACCAGTCTGTTTTCTTTTGATTTGGATATTCGAATGCGGATAATGTGCTGTTACGTGTTCTCCATCGAGTAATCAATATAAACTTTAGGTTTTTATTTGCATCACACGTCTGGCCAACAATGGTGGCCAAGGGATACTCTATAGTACATTGGCATCGCCTGGTGACCCCCTGTGGAAATAGCACTGAGGACAAATCCCCAGCTCTTTATATTTATGTGAGAGAGAGGACTAATATTTCTTAACTTTGTCAATAAGAGAATCTGGCAAGATGAGACAAAATAACTCTGACCACCTGTGCTTGACCACCCCTTACTCCCAAAACACTTTATTGATTGATCACACTGGAAGCTTTGCCTTTACTGTATTGACCAGAGAAGATTAATGATGGACAGAATCTCCACGTCTGCTAGGTGAAATCTCGCTGACTGCAAAGGTGTAGCCTCCAGCTGCTGATAACACATCACCTCATCGAGGACTGTTAAATGCACCACAAGGAGACCAATGGCCAAATATGATTTTCTCAACTTATTTTTCAGATTACAATAATTTTTTCAACCAAAATCCCCATAGAAAATAAAAAATAAGTTAAACCAAGACGACAGTGTCATCCGTCAGCTAGATTCTGCTTAACTTCATCCATCCATCCATTTTCTGAAATTGCTAATCCTGTTCTGGGTCACGGGGGGTCCAGAGCCTATCCTGGAGGCTACAGGTGCAAGGCAGGGAACAACCCAGGATGGGGTGCCAACCCATCACAGGGCACAAGGCAGGGAACAACCCAGGATGGGGTGC
>JAODJW010000033.1:7604896-7614915 GCA_026777045.1 Hyperopisus bebe | reverse complement strand
GATGGGGTGCCAACCCATCACAGGGCACAAGGCAGGGAACAACCCAGGATGGGGTGCCAACCCATCACAGGGCACAGTCACAAACCAGTCACACATAAACACACACCATTCACTGACACATGCAATTTGGCAAATCCAGTTAGCCTCAGCATGTTTTTGGACTGTGGGGGGAAACCAGAGAACCCAGAGGGAACCTCATGATGACACGGGAGAACATGCAAACTCCACACACATGGAACCCAGGCGGAGACTCGAACCCAGGTCCCAGAGGTATGAGGTGACAGTGCACAACCGTGCCGCCTTGCTTAACTTAATTTGTAACTTAAATCGCCTGAAAGCGCCTGAAGCTGGCCTTTTAGCTAGGACTGGCTTTGGACCACAGTGGTGCTGAGATCGGCAGGTAGCCACAACAGCACAATTCGCTCGCCATATTCTGGTTCATCTTCCCCAGTTAGTTGCACATGCTTTTATTGAGCTTGTCATACTCTCTTCATTCACTTTGTAAGATTCTGTTCAGCTGTGGGATGTCAGGTACCCAGTTACTCATTTTTGATGTAATGGATGTGTATAACTAGGAACTATCATTAGCTTATATCGAGTTTGTTCTTTTAAATTTGTTTTCCTTAGAGAAACTGTGACACATTACACCTATTAACATGATGCAGAAGTGATTAATGATGATATACTGTGTGTTTTACGTAGCAATATACAGTAGTACTTGTTATACAGTTGACAATAAATTGACACTAGATAAAAATCTGTGTTATATAAGGGTCAGAATATTGTTTGGGATTCTGTGCAAGGGAATTATTATTATTATTATTATTATTGTCATCATTATTGTTGTTGTTATTATTATTATTATTATTATTATTACTGTCATCAAGATTTTTTCTGTCACTCAATAAACATGTAGCTTCCCTGCTTGAAACTCTGTTATTAAATTATCTGAATCTATGCTTGGAGAAAGCACTCCATGAAACCTACAGGGACTTAATCTTCTTGCCAACTAATACATAACAGTTGGGCCTTTGGAGGAAATGGGACTTGGTACTGAGATGGCAGGTTCATTATGCACACCTGGGTGTTTTGGGTTGTTGCCAAAGGTTTGTACACACAACACAATAAAATGGGAGTGTGGTAGTCCTGCTTTACAAATCTTTAGCTCTTATACTCAGTGGGTACTGGTACCACAATGTGAGAATTCTGTAAGTAGAACACCTGTCATCTGAAAGTAAGAAATGACAGAAAACAAGGCTTGGTTTACTATTTGTACAAGTGTGGGAACAGGTACATTGGAATTTGTTCGTTTTCGCATATCTCATCTTGAGCTCCTTTTTTAAAGACACACACACACACAGGGTCTGAGCACACGGTCAGCCATTCTTCCAGCATCCTTGTAAATGATGGTAATGACAGGGAAATCTTACAGTGGCCCCAAGGCTGCAATGGATAGAAATGTATGTGCAAATACACTGTAAGCCAAACCTTTCTCTTTAGGTTTGCACTCATTAGTCATCGTGGATATGAATAAATGTGATTTCCACTATACTGCTTCAAACCAAGGCATCCCTCTTGAGAAAACATTACAACCTCCATTAAGGAGTAAGGACTACTGAAACATTATCCAATGTAGCAGAGTAAACTAACCTGATCTTAGCCAACATTTGTTTCGTATGTTGTATGAAATTCGAATTAATTTAAAAAAGAAAACACAATGCATTTACCAATACTGAAAATACAAAAACAGCAGCAAAGAAATGTAAACACGCAAGTGTAAGAATTAGAAGAAGAATTAAATACAGACATTAATATAAATAAACGTAACAGCCAGAGCAAGGGGCAGTGATGGGTATCAGGTCATAATAATATTAAATCTGTCATTACTTTGTAATCCTATTATGTTTCATTCTATTATATTGTATAGAACAAAAAACTCACTTGGAGAGGTCCAGTTCACAGCATTGATATCAAAGTTCACCGTAAGCTTTTACATGAAGCAAGACTTGTACATTAAGCTGTTCAGTCCATGGACATTTGTGTCATTTGCCCTTCAATCTGTTTTTATCGTCTAATTTGCAATCCATTTGGACCAAACCAATTCTGGGTTATTTATAGAGCTGATTTAATATTGCGATGGGCGCCACGGAAATTGATGCCACCCCTTAACTAAATCATGAGCATTGAATCCCTAGAAGACTATTAGGAAGCCAAAACAGCTGGTCCGTGGTATGAGCTGGCCAGTATCAATCTTTAATGAATGCAGCACAGAGCCACTCCGCTGGGATAATTGGGTTTACCTCATATCGTGGCGAAGGGTGGGAGACGTTCATAGACTGATGCCAGAGGGGTCTTCAGCACATACATGGCAGCGGCGCTCAGTGCACTACATCAGTGCTTTTGCTGCTCCCTCAGCAGAGAGCAAAAGGGATCATTGAGCAGTAATTGGGCCTGTGGAAAAGCGAAAGGGGTAAAGCGAAATCCCTTTAGCTTTCGACAGCATAGTTACTGAGCTGTTTTGCTTGTAACTTCCTAAGATGCTGGAGATGATAATTTGGCCATTTCTACCAATTCTGGCTCTAAGAGCTGTATAATAACTGCAATGCAAACAAGCCAGTCACTGTATAAGAGTTATATACAGCAAAATTTGACTGCTTTTTATAGTTATTTTAAGAACATAAGATCTCGTTTTAGCCCAGTACTGCATTTGTTGTCTGGATTCCTTCTTTGCAGTTTTAGGGGAAATACAAAATAAGATTAAATAGATATCTCTGATCTAAAGGTATATGAGCAATTTCAATCAGGAGAAGAATTATCTATACATAATCTTATTTCAACATGCCTCGAAATCCTCAGATTAAAGATAAAATCAACAAAGTTTAGCATGATGGTGCACTGAATAACTATTGACCATGTCTTTACTAAATTCCATAAAATTACAAATTCTCCATTTAAATTCTGACACATGCACCCCTGTCCTTTTCAACAGAATCTGCTTTTTGTTAATCAGTTAAACGTGCCTGTTTTACATTGCCTTGCCAGAATGTATTTGATTCAGAAAGTTCAAATTCAGCACAAATACAAGTCCAATTCTTATACAAGTCATGACCAGTACCAAAGAGTATTAAATCCCTGCAGGCGCTTCCCTAAATCTAATGATTTACAATATGTATTCCCCTTTTCGGTAAGAGATATGGCTTATGTGATCTGCAAGAATAAATTATGAATTTGATTAGCTATAGACTGTAATTTTGGCTGTTGTGGAATTAATTTTGTCTGCTCCTTTTCCCCTTCTCTTTACTGAGATTTATCCATTTTACAAAATCTTGCATACTACAGTCATCCGTCGATGCTTGACATTTTATATAATGGACCTTTCAGACACAAAATGTATTACTAAAACGTCATTTTATCATTAATTTAAATTGCACAAACAGCTTCTTCCGACAGGAATTACCTGATTACTGCACTCTGACTCATTACAGCACTGCACTTTCCCCCTAAACCACTGTAATTGCTTTTAGAAAAGAGGAGAACTATTTTGGCATAGACATAGCAATAACTCACCTGAGACACTGGGTTATAATTGACTTGGAATGACTGTTTCTGTCATATACCATCCCCGTTCATGCAGGGAGTTAGCACCTGAGAGAGTGAGTGGATTAAAAGACAGGCAATATTAAGAGCGCTAAATTGCATTAGCTTTACAGCTGTGGTGCGAGTGAACAGTAAATTGGAAAGCATTGCTTTGGCACTCTTCCCCAGTGTCTCTGTAGGCTTCTTCAAGTAGTCCTAATGATAGTCCAGTGCTTTCTGGCGGTCTGCCTGGCAGGAATGGTAGTGACGAGGTGGAGGAGTCAGAGGTCTGTAACAACTATTAATACTCAAACCATCTGCTTTGACATACAGCAGTCACCCTTCTGCTGAATGAAACACTTAAATAAAAACATGTAGATGTATTCTTTCTTCAGTTTGTCAAATTGTTACTTACAGTACTTACATTTACAATTGTTCTTAGTAAAATATGTTAAAGGAAGCACGTCTGGTTTTATATGACATACTACAGTCTGTATATGTGGAGTTTTCTACTTGTATGCAATAGATCAGTTATTATTTTAAGTAGTTATAGAAAATGGATGGATGGATGGATATGGCTTACATATATATACAGTATATGGGGAGTTTTAAAATATTATTTCATGAGATGGTCATTCAGTCTATTTACTATGATTAGGTTTTGTCCTCCATGTGTTCATACGTTTCTCTGAATGTAAGAAGAACATTTGATAGTGAGTTTTATGCTAAATTTATTATTTGCTGAAAATTCAATATAATATAATAAGCACGTCTTTGTATTGTTAACATTTTGCAATATTTAAAGTACAGTATAGAGAAAAAGAGATTTCATATAACATTAGACATATTAGCCTTACAGGCTACTTCATTTCTATATACTGTTTTTTATTCATGTTTGTTTTGAACATTATCTATCATTGACAATATGGGGTACATTCAAATTTTTATTCTTTGGTACGATATTATGTTTCAAGAAAGTGCTGACATAACAGGACGAAAAAAACAGAAATGTAACATCCACTGTTATGCTTAATATCTGGATGAAATTGCTTCCCTCTACCCGCCTACAACAAACACAGAATAACATTTAGTCTAAAATGGGTTTATTGATGGTATTTTTGAAGATATGGCCAAATTATAGGAAATGTGAAGAAGCAGTAGAAGCGTCTCTCGGCAAATTATGATTTTGAATTCACTGTGTAATATACCACTGAAATAGTTGCCAAGCAATAAGAAAAGCCATGACCTCCTAGGGGCAGCCTGTGGGGTAGGAATTGATTCTCCCATGGATCTCACACTGTGTTGGCCTCTGCGTTCCTTCTGCAGCTCCCTCTTTTCCTCAGCTGGTTCTTATGAGCTGTCAGGCTAATAAGACTTGTCTGTGTACAAGAAATGACATCGTGGTTGAATTACGCGAGTTAATGTTTCCTTTAAGTCTCCATAGCAAGAGCACACTTTTTTTTTCTTCTTGACTTGATGCTTTTCATGTTTTCATCCCCGAGAAATTAATGGAGCTTCTACTGTGCCATTGATATCAGTAAATTTAAATAATCACAAATTTTCAATTTACTGCATGAAAGCAGTAGCAACAATGTGTCTATTGATATTTCCTGTGCGTCAGATTCAGATGCATTAGACAATCAAAAAACAGATTTTAACAAACAAGGAAAAAAGTTTGTCTAATACAAGTACAGAAATAATCTCCTGTGCAAGGTGTTCCTTTGCCTTGTGCCTGATTCTCTGTACTGAATAACTGGCTGGAATATGGATGGATGGATGGATGGATGGATGGATAAATAATTACTCTGTTTTTTTTAAACTAACAAAATGCAAGGGCACTCATTAACAGCTTATGGACATGAATAAAACAATAAACACTTTATAACTATTAATTTCATGTTGTTCACTTATAGTCTTAATAGCTAGCTATAGTATAGAGAATAATAGTGTGCCTAAGGACTGGTTCATACACTATAGTGTCATTTGCATGGACCATTTGTGTCGGGCCATTTGTCGGGTCATAATTCTTTTGCCAATGTACCAGGCATCCATCCTGAGGTGGCGCTGTAGAGCAAACTACCTCTTCAGTCACATTTATGAAATGTGGCATAGATGCCATATTGAAAATAGTGGAACTTTTGGCTGATATGGATATATTTTTTAGCTAATATTGTCAATACTGATAACTGCCTAACCTCTGAGCCACTACTTTCTGGAGCAGTTCAGAGAAATTACATTACATAGCTTATTTATTCTGTGGAAAACGAAAGATCGATATTTGAGCCAGAATTCATAATGAATTATAAACTGGTACTTTCAGACCTCTTTTTCAGTGCTACGTACACTCACATGTGACCCTCCAGTATGGTCTCCACGCCCAACTTCTGTGATGAAATTTACGTTACCATAGCTGCGTGCTTGGTGGTGCATCCACATCCACAGTAAGCATGAACCACCGTTAATACTGATAACTAAATTCCTTAGCTATCTTCATAATATCAAGGGTAATACATTAATAAAAAGTGATTTACAATACTGAGCATAAGACCTTGAGAGTGCTTTTATAGGTAATATAAAATAACGTTAAATGAATCAGGATAAGGTCCATGTGTGGGAAAATTCAAATCTGTTTAGGTCTTAAAATATCCTCCAAAACTCTCTATCACCCACCAGAACCCAAGTCCCTCCCTGTCATTTAGGTATTGGGCTATAATGGACAGGCTTGAGCAGAGAGACATGGAACATGGGTGATATCCAATACCAGAGAGGCAGCTGGAGATGGTAGGTTACTAAGTTAGTTGTGCTGACCTGGGTGGTATAGGCAAGGCAATGATGGTGATCGGCAGATTTTTTTCTGTGCCCAAGTTGCCCATTGCAGATGAATGTGTCTTCCAGGTGTATCCTCTCCTCCAGAACCATTCATTTAATGCAGACATGTCTGTGGGTTCTGTCACCCATAACTATAGTTGGGACAGATAGCCTGAAATATATTGAGAAGGTGTCATATGTAACGAGGTGTGCACATCTGAATTTTTGCATATTCCACCAGGGCAATATACTAACTCCATTCTGACTGGTTGGTAGAGAAGTATTGCTGTAGATAGCAACCAATCGCCTCAAAAAGTCACTTGGTCTGTCCATTTCCTGGGGACGGTAGCCTAAAGTTAAAGTTACATTCACTCCTAGGTGTGTGCAAAAGGCCCGAAATACCCTGAAGGCAAACTGCAGACCCCAGTCTGACACAATGGCTAATGGTATACCAAAAAAAGACTTGATTCAAGAGACTTTCAGCCTGCTGTATAGCCGTGGGAAAGGCTATGAGTGAGATGAGGTGGCAAATCTTTGAAAATCAATCAAAAATGACCAGGATAGTTGTTTTTCCATTTAAGGGAGGTAGATCTGTAATAAAGTCCAAGTCAATGTGGGACTATGACCAGTGGTGAATGGGTAGCAGGTCTAACTCAGCAGCAACTATCCCAGTGTCTTAGATTCTGGGCACATGGGGCAGGACAGGACGTGGTGTCACACATCGTCTTCCATCGATGATGGCAGAATCTCCAGCTCCTGGGTTCTTGTGATTCCTGGATGGTCAGTACTGAAGGAGGTACAGTATGGAGCCACTGGTGTTTCTAGAGGCTGTTTCTGGGGTGTTTCTAGAGGCTGTGTTCCTGCAAATGGTTAACTGCAATTTGTCAGGATACTGACGACTGCCATGATTTAAGGTGTAGCTTGGTCATGGCCATGAGCCTACAGAACTTTGTGAACCCTAAAAACTGCTGCAGCTCTTCAACCATCTAAGGCTCAAGTCAGCAGCTAGCAGGCTTTATTGCCCCTGATCCATTCATTCCCTGGGGACCTAATACATAACCCAGATAGAAGTTTGTGAACCTATGAAATTCACATTTCTCAACTTAAGCAAAAAGATGATTTTCCATCAGGTATTGTAGGACTGCTTGAACATGGTTATAATGTTCAGCCAGGCTTGAGGAATAAACCAATATGTCATCAATAAACACAATGACAAACTTGTCAATCATGTCATGAAATACCTTATTCACAAAGGACTAAAACACATAGGTCACACTGGCTGAGCTGTACAGTATAACGAGATATTTATAGTGCCTCTAATGATTATGAAAGTGGTTTTCCACTTATCGCCCTTGTGTATGTGAACCAGATTATATGTGGGGCGAAGGTCAAGCTTAGCAAAAACTAATCTTTACAAACCAGTTCTAATGATACTGGGATAATGGGCAGCAGATAATGAAATTTTACAGTGACATCATTCAAGACTCTGTAGACCATATATGGACAAAAAAAATGGATCCTGGTAGCAATGTAGAGGGTGAAATATATCTATCGGCCAGCACCTCTTCAATGTACCAATATCAGGCTTCATTCTCGGGATTGGATAAGAGATAAGTCTTACTTTACAGAAGATGTAGATCGGCCTTCTTAATAAACACTTCCTGAAATGGATCATGTTCTGGATGTAAGGAATTAAGAGAGACTGCATCAAGACTTTCGACTGAAGTTGTACAACAAAATACCTGCTTACAATGAGTGCAAACACCATGAGATTAGTATTTCTTTATTTTACAATTAAGCTAGGGGTTGCTAAACACAATTATATATAAAAGTAAGGTAACAGAGAAACTCTCAATACCTCACATTGAATCTCTGGACAAGTATTTATGATACTAGATGGGAAATTCTTTGTAGGTATGATTAGTGAAAAAATTAAATTTCCAGGCATCTGGATCCAGAGGCAGATTGGCTGGAGGCTTTGATATAACCAAGATAAGTGTTATATGAGTGGCAAAGGTATGATTTATTGTTGCTATTTGTTTTTTCATGTATTACCCATTAAAAACAATAACCTGAAAAGTATGACAATGAATCACAATCTCATTAACCCAAACAATTCACTAGTTTCGGGTTTTTATAATTTATCACTACCAATGCAAGCTTAAACAATGACAAACTAACAACAGTCAATTCATTTCTCATTCACATGATCTAGATTTTACCACCCATGCACCAGATTCCTTTGTTTATTTTTTATTTTGCACTGGATGTATTCGTTGCTTGTGCTGTTTATTATTCGTCAGCATTTTATAGGCTGACAAGTCATGTGCATTGAGTTGGACACCGACATACACACACACACACACACACACACACACACACTGAAACACTGTGGGGCACTTTAAGTGGACTTTAAAGGAAATAACGAGGAGCCTAATTATCAATCTGTGTGCAGTGGGCAAATACAGAACCATGGCACTAAATTGTTTACAAACATTTAACATATGCGTTGTAAATGAAAAAGCAAAATGGGCTTGCTGGGAGATGCAATTAAGAAGCTTTTAAAACTTTAGGTCCCCTACTTTATAGCTCGCCCCCCCCTCCAAGCCACTTCCTTTGTTAAAATATTGCCCATATCCGAGAATTAAGGGCACCCACTTTAAAAGGGGACGAGGTCAAATGTTAACTGCTGCTCTCTTGTCTGGAAGGAACATGACAAGTCTTTAAAAACACCAGTTACCAAAAGCAAATCAAAGGGCTCAAATAATGTGTTTGAAACCTTTGGCCCCTCCATCATCTTAATTGCAGAAATACCAATCAATTTGTCAAATACCGAAAAGAGTCTGAAGCCTGGGAACATCATAGGCAGCGGGCAGCAATATCAAACCATACTGGATCCAGCAAAGAAGGGATTGGGAGCCAACTGCAGATTCAATAAACATCTTCAACGCCTGACGGTATGTTGGTTGGTATTTATTTTTTTCGCATGCTGCTTCTTCTTACGTCCATGTTAAGGGTGTAAACATTATTTTCCGACAGACTTTTAAGTCCACTGTAACTTAATTTTATGTTATAGCTTAATTGTAAACTGGCACTTAATATAAATGAAGATAAAACATTTTTCTCTAACTAATATAATGTCTTAAGATGTGTTTGCCCCCTTTATCAAAATTACTGTTTTCTAAATTATTTGCACATGTTTTGACAAATAATTAAATGTGCAAGATACAGGAATCTGAGTGGCTGGTGACCAGTTAGTGCCCCATCCTGGATTATTCCTTGCCTTTCACACATAGCTTCTGGGATCAGCTTGGGAAGCGAACATCCCTGCCTAGAACACGGAAAATGGATGGATGAGCGAATGAATACAGGAAGCATCATTTCTCAGACATGGGATGGTGGATCACTTAGCTTTGTTATCATTATTTTAATGTGTAAAATCTGAATTATCTAATCAAACAAATGTTTTTGTTTTATACTTTTATTATGATTATTTTTATTATTTTCTGATGACCCCTTCATAGACAGCAGTTACTAGAATGATCTTTTATTACTCTCCTGACCTCATTCTGACTTCTGGGTGCCATTATTCATAGGAAAGGAGGATAGCTTTGACGGGGTGGGGGCTTAGAGGG
>JAODJW010000033.1:7587985-7604839 GCA_026777045.1 Hyperopisus bebe | reverse complement strand
GTGAGATGGCCAGCTTACATACAAGTTCTCTGCGTTTGAATGTAGATGCAAACAATATCTGAGAAATCCTTTTAACCCTCTCCACAGCCTTTTGTAATTTAAGACTGTCCTGCTCAGGCTAGGAGCGGGGAAGACGCATTCATCACCAAGGGAAGACTGGAGTGCAAAAGTGTAGCGGAAAGAGGAGTTGGGAAGAGGGTAGTGGTGTTGGGATCCAGCGGGAGAGCCTGTGGTTCCTCGTTAGGGTTGATCCAGAAACCATTGCTCACCAACAAGAAAACATCTGTTCCAGGCCTCATTAAACGTTTCAGATGAAATGTGTTTAGCAACTGCAGTTGATTATTTACCAGAATGGTTGTCAGAAACTCTAACAGCAAACAGTATAGTGAATCATCCACATAAACATCATTCCAAAACAGAGATATTTCTGCAAATTTTTGCTAGCTTTTTCACAGATTTTGAAAATTATACACTTAAAAATTTGTGAGACAAGATTCTGCTAAATCTCATTCTATCATGGCTTTTGCTATTAAAAGCATTCAATACTAATATCAGTTTATTAGCTGTTTGTTTCCTAACTAATGACATAAAATGTTGACTCACATTTTAGACATGGTGTTCAGCTGAATACAGTTTCTCTGCACAGAACATTTTAACGTGTATAATCTCTGGGTTGCCTTATATCACTGCCAATATTAAATATTCCATTAAATTTCAATTTATTGTATGGTATTCAGTTTATTTATTCATGGTATTCAGTGAACATACAGTGAAGTAGGTTGGTTACCCAACCTACATATGTAAAGTCAAGCCTTGTACAAACATTCAAAAATGTATTCCACCATACACTGTATATCTGCAGGTTCTCTATGGCAAAAAAAGGATTGAAACGTGTTCAAAAAACTCACAAAACATTTAATTGTACATTCTGGTATTTAGATGTGGATTCAAATTTGGAATTGAACTAATTTAACAGAATTTCTTCAGTGATAAACAGAAAGAGTTGCTAAGGGACTAAAAAAGTGAAATGATGCAATGAATGTTGACATCTCCTAAATCTGCACTGTGAATGATGTTGTATGAATACTGGATGTCACTTGTTCCCTAATTTAAAACCAACACATATATAAATTTAGCCAGAAATCAGTAGTTCTAAATTTGATTTCTCGCATGGTCTAACTGTAACTCCTTAGCCATGCTTACGTTAAATTTTTTATTTATTTTTTTGACAACTGTAAATGTATTATGAGGCAAATGAACCAGTCAAAATGCCCAGAAACAGAGTCAGAGGAGAAGAAAAAGCAGAAGGAGAAATGGTGAGATTGGGAGTTGGTGACACATAACAAGGTAGAGTGGGAGTAAAGGTGCCCTGTTCTCCTGTATTCAGCCCCCCTATTTCCCTCAATTAGAGCAAGGGTCGCGGCCTGCTGGGCTGACTCCATGGTGTTAACTTAATGCACCGTGAAAAAATCATTATGCTGTGCTACAGATGGGGCCGGTCATGCAGAGGGATCCTTGTGCTCCCTTCAGAAAAACCTCTTTAGACGTGGCCCTAATAAACTGTACTGAAGCAAGTGTACTGACAGCAGCAACCTGTTTGACTGGAGGGTAAGAGGGGAAGGAATTTGCACACAAACACACACACAAGCACACACATTTATATAATGCATGTGTGGGTGTGTGGTAAGAAATGGAAATGAGAGACGTGGTAAAGAAAGGGGATTTATGCAATTTTTGTCAGTTTTTCATTCTGGGTTTATCTACCTATCAAAATGAGCTATATAAACATAAATGTGTGAATAATTCCTCCAACCAGTAGGGGGTAGCAGTCCCTCTGATATTGATCTGATGACATTGAGGTCATCGTTGCATGACTGAGCCATGAACCTGGAAGTTTGTTCAGTCAGCCAGCTATAGTTTCTGTTTGGTAAAAACACAGGCTTTTTGACTTAATCACTTACTCCCTGCAAACCTGACCAGGATTAAGCAGCTGAAAAATGGATCGATTGATGGATTGCTGTTCACTTCTGTTACCTTTTCAGAGTTCTTTGACAAACCTGTTTTTCTTTTCTCCCGTTTAATCCAGTTTGTGTGATTTTACTTTTCACATGAATTTTGCTATCTTTGCCTGGTTTGCTCTGAAAATATGTTTTGGTTTGGGCTTAATTTAATCACCAGTGTATTTATACCTCATTTATCAAACCTCTTCTTTTTTTCATAGAAGCTCAACTGTTGGGGAAAGAGCCATTTTAGGCAGAAAACCAGACACATAGAAATAAGGAGGTGTGACATGAAAGTCAACGGAACATCAGAGAAGGCAGATAAGAAGGAAACATATTTTTGATTATCTTTTTCTTAGAATTTCCACTTGTTCTTTGCTGTTCAAAGTCAAAAGCATTCTCCTACTACTGGGAATATAAACAAAGAACAAAGTAAATCATAAGGAATGTGTGTGTACATTAGTTGTCACATGGAGGATTATGTACTTTCTAAAAATAACTAGGATCTTCTTGATGAAAGTGATACAGCACACCCTAAAGACTGCAGGTAATTGCAGTGGTAACCTCCCGGTGCCCTTGGTCTTGGCTAGTGTGAGAATTATAAACATGTTTCATAGCTCAATAAAACTATTAGTCGGTCAAACATTTCTGTCTCTCCATACCTTTTATGCTAGAAAGAGAAACATTTTGGATTATAATTAGGAACATACCAGTAAGTAATGGATTAAAGTATTGAGTTGCATAGTAACGCTGGTGTTTATAATGTCTGGTGTTTTTAATAAATACTTCATGTGAGTGCTATGCAGTTGTCTCAACTTATTGCAGCTGCAGCATCAAGGTTGTATGGAGCTGCTTATTACTCCATCACAAGTTTTTCTCCAATGTTAATGTAATTTATTATGAGTTAACATGACAGTCTATATGAGGAAACCATATATATAACTATATAGCTAGTTAAGGATACTTTACTTATCCTGTATATATCCTGTATATATGTGTTTTCATACTGAACATATTTTGAACATAGTCTTTCTATATTCTATGTTCTTTCTATGTTCTTTCTTAAACAGTGCTGAATACAAAATAAACGTATTCGTAACAATAAATAAATGTATTATGTATACGGATATGTATGTGTGCACGTTTTAATGCATTAGCATTAAAGTATTTCATGTGAGCACTATATTATACAGTATATAGGTACTATAGTGTGTGTCTTTACTATCCCAACATTCACCAGCAGGGTATTAAATCAAACCTATATTAAAACAGGCTTCTCAGTCAGTGCTGTGCCAATACCCCAGCAGAAAAAGAGGTGATAGATTTTGCCTAGATTTCATTTAATAAACATTGTACAGTGTCGGAAGCTGCTTGTATATCTTCATACGAAGCCTGCGCCTATGATCCAGGATATAACACAGAATAGGTAATTATAATAATGTATATGGCCACAAAAATGCTTGTTTTGTTGCAATTCCTTAAACAGCAGTAACACAGGACGTAATAAATTTTGAATGATGTTCTACCACAAAACCACAGTAGGCCTGAATGACCTTTAACTCATACTTAACTTTAATTATGCACATCGACTGTTGTTTTTAATTGTACTTCATCATTATTGGAGTATAGCTCAGCAGATTTCATTTATTTATATGTTCATTTGTTTGGGTTAGGCTGTGCCTCAGCAATAAAAGTTAATATGATAATTAGATGTATAATATATGATTTAAATGTGCAGCAAATTCATACTTAGCTGTCTCTGACTGGAATACAGTATATCCTGTAGGTTAATGGTGAAACAGTTTTTGCCTCCACAAATACAGTATATTGGACAATGTCTGTTACACAATGTATAAAAAATGAATGAACATTTCAGTTAATGACAGCCCTTGTACTCATCAATTGCAAAACACATCCTGAGGAAACATTTTATTATTCAAGTCAGTTTCAAGAAATGTTAGAATATGGACAAGATCTGCCTAATTTATGCTACTTTTTAGTCAGCCATCATGTATGAATGTGGTTACTCCTCAAGGCTTTGCACTTATTCCAATTTGCGTGACCTCTAAGGGCTTGGCTGGACCTCCTAATAGCATATGAACATCACAGTTGAGGAGTATGCGCATCCGCCATTGCTGATGATGACCTTCCTTCAGACCTCTATCCCTTGGCCATCTTAAGTCTTTAGCCGACATCATTACAGAAGCTCTGAGATTTCCCCTAATCTCTCTGGAAGATGAAGTAAGATTTCAAAATGAAAGATAATAAATTCAGACCCAAAGCTTACTGCAATACTTCTATTTTCCTGTATTTTCTTGACGTCCCTGATTATGCAGCATGTAGTCAAACTTAACTAAGGATAACAAAACAGTGCAAACATACATATAAATTTTATCTAATTATGGATTGTTGCATGTCAAACAGTTATGAAGTACTTGTAAGGACTCAATAAAAATTCCAATGACTTCCAATAAATTTCCCTTTAAAACTACAGAACATCATTTACTACCCGGAACTTTATCATGGAATTATTGTTTCTCATAACAAAGAATTCCCGCATGGGCTTTATGTAGTTCGCCGGTATGGTTGGTACACAGTATGATGAAAGCAGCTTCACTCCTGAAATCTACCTCGAGTCGTACATCGACGATGAAAAACTGGAGGAAACAAATCCATCAGTAGCTGACTCACACCCATCCATGGCCTAAGTCTGGTATCTTTCATGTACAGCTCTAAAGCCACTGATGAATAGGGAACGACAGGAATTATTAATTAATAATTCTGCTCACAGATTAATGGCAGGCCGCTAAAACATCACTGATGATTCAATCGGGAGCTCCGTACTCCAGCCTAAGCACAAGCCCCTATAATTAATTCTCAGTTTGTAAACTTGCTTTTCACCTCCTGCTGATTCCAATTGCATGCCATTTTTAAAATCCGGTTTTTACTTATTTATGTTGTGCTTTCTTTCACAGTGCTGAGGTGGAAATATAGCAGTTATTTCTACAGCACAGCAGGTTTTCATTGGGAAAAAAACTGCAATAAAATTGTAATAAAAGATTGTGATTTCTCTGTTCTGTTTTTGTCTCTTTCATTTCCCCCCATAAACAGAGAAGGCGTTATAGGAAATGCATGTTATATTAACTCTGAGTCATGCAACATATTAAAAGAAGAAAAAATACAACATACAGTATAGTGAAAATATAAATGAAAAGATCGAAGGAAAAAACACAGAGAAGCAATATAAATCAGTGCATTTTATTTAAGATCAATACCATAAGTCAAAATAATAAAAGATCCTAATTTTTTTTTCCCCCCAACAGAATTCATTCTGATTTTGTGATTACACATCAATGAGTGTGATGCGTTTAATAGATGATAGAGCATTTTCTACAGTGGTGGGGGTAGAGAGTGAATATGCTGACTTAATACAGAATTTCTCATGGTTTCTACCCATTCGATCGTTGCATGGACAAAAAAATTTTAAAAAATGTGTGAAATGGCAACTACATGTAGGTCCAAAACAGCATCTCTGGCTGTGGGGGATTTTACACATCCTCTGACTGATTTACACAAGAACGCAGAAACACAATGTGACTGGTCAGCCTTCAAAGGTACGATGACGAATGTATTTCAGAGAGACACATTTGCATGGAACATATTTAACCATCGTACTGTGCCCATAAACTAATGAGATCCTAGTGTCTATATTGCAATACATTTAAACGTGAGATCTAATCATTTTACTGTATTGTGTTTTTGGGGTAGTTGAGCAGAGTGTTATTTTTTTCTGTCCTATTTTAACACTGTACTGTAGCTAATGAAGGTATGCTATAACTTCAATGGGGAAATTCATTAAAACCCAGCTGGGATTCAAACCCATTTCTGTCAACGAACTAAGTCCACAACACTAAAAAAGTGGGGTGAGATGTAAAATATATAATACAACAAAAAAAAGAACAATATACCAGTAAGTCCACTGTCAACCACATAGTCATTGACAGTTGGTGATACCATAAAATCGACCTGCCTGCCGTTATGGGCTTGTTTGCGAAACTTAAAATTATACTGGATTATAGGGTCTGCTACAGCAGACCCTATGATTTACCTTTCTGCATCAGGCATGAATCATAATGACTCTCACTGACATGATTAAACTTGACCCGGGAATGAGTCTTCCACACCAAACCAGTTCCCAACTAAAGTGCATTAGGCTCATGGTGCCCATAAGGCCTTGCTTTTAAATCACTGGGATAGTTACCTTGCCTAAATGTATCCCCTTTGTATTAAACTGACAATAACTTGTTCATCATTCTCTTGTAGCGCCGGTTCTCCGGTAACAGATGTTGTATGGGCAGGTGTGTATGCTCCTTTGCCTTTTATATTCTCACTGGGGATTGGTATGTAGATTCCCCAGACTTTATATATCAAAGACATTCTTATTTTTTGTTAAGCGGCCATTTCAGTAGTGATTGTCTTACCTTTTGTTGTTGACATGTTTGTCCAGATAGGCTGAAAGCCAGACAGCCATTCACCAAACGCATGCAAAGTCAATATATTTGTTTCACATTTTGAAGCATGCTAATATCTTTTTTTTCCCCATTCTGAGGACCTCTCCGGTGGACACTTTCGGTACTGCATCAGCATGCTTAAGCAACAAAGGACTGATTTTATTCTTTGGAAGCTCCTAGACTGCTCATTCTGATGACACATTGACCACGAGGCTTCCTGAGTCTCACCTAGAGCTGACTCACAGAAACTCATTCAGTGCTAGGAAATGGATTCTGTTGTGATATTCTAGAAATAAATGTGAGGTCTACAGGCTAGAATTGTACCAGCATAGCAGCAGAAATAAGATAACAGCTATGGGTACTGGCTGGTAGTATATATACGTAAGAGTAATACAGAAAAATAATCCCTCGGGAAATGAACAGGAGCTAAAATTTTATATGTATTTATATATAAGTTTTATGTGTTTGTGTGCGCTGGGTTTTCTATGGTACACCTCTCCTTTTTTGCAGTGGTATGTGGTGCTTAACTGTTCTTTTCAGCTGGAACTTTGCTTTTTCCATCTGACCTCCTCAGCCAATTTAGTATTCCTCTTCCTGAGAAGAACGGAGATCAGGCTTGCAAACCTGTCGCCTGGAGTGCTAGAAATCCCTCAGGAATGTTAATCTTGTTAATCTTCTAGCCAACCTGGCACAAACTTGAATAATCCAACTTGTGCATTGACTGAACCCCCCCCCCCCCAAACCTTAGAAAAGTCATAAGGAATATCCAGCAGAAAAGGGTACACTGTACTTATTTAATCACTCCAGCACTGTAGAAAGGGAGAGGACAACCCAATCAAATGCCTCCCCCGAGAAATATCACACTGAAAGTATCATAGAGCCACAAAAAAGATGGTTTATTATAAGGGTTTTGCAAATATTTTTTTTTTTTTTTTGCCCTTCTCTCCCCATCGCTGCTTCCTGTTTGAAAGAAAAACAGGAGGATGAGGTTTTTAACTTTTTGACCTTCAGACAAGATTTAATCTGTTCCACTGCCAAATTCAACAAAAGACCCTCAGAAAAGAGAGAAAATAAATCAGGACAGGCTATCATAAAGAGACAGAGAGGTAGGGATCTAATGAAAGAACTAACTCATGCGCAACATTTATTATTTCAAAACATGTATCTGCTGCAAGAAGGAATTTTAAAACACACTAATGAATTTAATTATGAAATGCATTAGCTGTGGGCAGCATGGCGGCTCATTGGGTTCCTCACCTTACCTCATACCTCCAGGCTTGAGAGAGCAAATCCTGTCCCTGCTCTGTGTCTGTGGAATTTCTATATTCTCCCAGTATGATGTGGGTTTCCTTCTACAGTCCAAACACGTTCAATTACACTAATTCTCTCTCCTCTCTCTCTCTCTCGCGCTCTCTCTCTCTCTGTATATGTGTTTGTGTGTGGGGGGTTTGCATAGATCACATTTGAGGACCAAATTGTCCCTAAAGTGTAGTAAAACCTGAAATTTGCCTACTTTTAGGGACATCTTTTGACGTCCCCATTTGGATAACCTCAGTTTTATAAAAATCTGTGAATGCAATCAAAAAAGTAAAAATACCAAGAGTCTTGTATTTGGGTTGGTTACTTATGGTTAAGGTTAGGGATGGGTAGAGGTTAAGGGTGTCGTGATAGGGATAAGGGTTTTTCCCATAGAAATGAATGGACGGTCCCCATTTAGATTTGTGTGTGTGTGTATGTGTGTGTGTGCGTGTGTGTGTGTGTGTGTGTGTGTGTGCTCCGTGATGGTCTGGCATCTCATCCAGCATGTAACTCTGTCCTGGGCCTCTTTGCCCCCAGGACATCTATACAGGTTGAGTGCTTGGATGCTTGGAAGATGGATACCTGTTATTATGAGCAAGTATAAATTATCTTACCATTTTCCATAACAATAACACACTGCTCAGGCTGCAGTTCTTCTACTCAATTTCCACGTATCCACATACTCCCCTCCAACCTTTAATAATTAAACTAAAAGTGCTGGTGATGATAAGATACGTACTTGTATTGAACTTCAACCGAATACAACATCTTTACATAAATATTTTCAGATTGAATGGAATTATTTTATTAGAAAGATTTGCTTTTTCCGTCTGAATTTAGTAGTACTCTCCCTGAGAATTCAATTATTTTATTACAAAGACATCACTGTGTCTATATTATTATACATTTTAACAAATAATAGTTTATTAATGATCTATGTAATGATTTATGTAATGTCAGTTCATCTGTATTTTTGAAACATTCCTGTTAAATTCTGTATTTATGTTCTCCTGTTGCTGCACTAATCTTTTTGTATCTATTAATACCATTTCAACTGGAACTACAGAGCAGGTCAGGTATTACACTGATAATGTTGCATTAAGGTATTTATGAAGAGTTTTTAAAGGAGTTTTATACTGCATTGAAGTCAATATGTAATTCCAGCCAGCGTTCAGTGATCCAGTTCACTTTGAGTATTGGTGGGTATGGTATTAATTCAAATTCTCTTTCAGTGATTCACTGCTGATTCATACTGCCTTTAACTGTATATGCTGTTTCCATATATTTTAGCTTCACATTTCTGGAACAGCCAAAAACAACCAGGGATGCAATGAAAGATGAGATGCATCTTATGAACTTTCCATACCAAAGAGCTCATTCAAAATATAGTCCATGCTAGTCAATAATATATTAAAATCACATGAAAAAGAACAACGTTCTGAAAGATAAAAAGCAAATGTGCAAAGACTTCTAAAAATGACAATACTGACAATCTCACGGCTAAAGCGACTATGTTTAGCTATGTATTTTCAGTTAACAAAAATTATGTATTTTATATAATCACCACCTCATCATGAGCTATGTTGTTGAGGGCAATTGTCCCTGTTAGTCTCCCAAACCATACTGGACCTAAGTGAGCGGCCAGACAAAATGTAATTCGAAAGAACCCCATAATGATAAAGGATCATGTAACCTCACCCATATTAGGGAAATGGGGACCCCACCCTTAAGCTAGTCCTGGGGGGAGCTTGCGGATGAGCACCTGGTGGTCAGGGTTCTATCCATGGGGCTAGAAAGAGTTTAATGAGTCCACCCTCCTGTGGGCTCAGCACCTGCGGGGGACCATGGGAGTGAGGTGCTAGGTGGATCGGATGGCAGTCGAAGGCAGTGGCCTTAGCAGACCAACCCGCGGCGACTGAAACTAACTTTAGGAATATGGAACATGACCTCTCTGGAGGGAAAGGAGCCTGAGCTAGTGTGGTTGGTAGAAAGATACCGTCTAGATATACTCAGGCTCACCTCACATAGTATGGGCTCTACTGTACTTCTGGAGAGGGACTGGACTCTACTCCAATCTGGTGAAATCCTGGGTGAAAGGCACAGAGCAGATGTGGGTCTACTTGTAGGCCCCCAATTCAGCATCAGTACACTGGAGCCCCAGTGAGCAAAAGCATTGCATCCCTTTGGCTTCATGTCGGGGAACGGGCTCTGGACTGTGCTCATGCACCATACAACAGTTCAAAGTGTCCAGCCTTCTTGGAGACTTTGGGTGGAGGGGTGGAAGGTGACCCCACTGAGGACTCCATTGTTCTACTGGGAGACTTTAACGCTCATGTGAGTAATGACAATGAAACCTAGAGGGGTGTGACTGGGCAGAATAGCCTGTTCTACCAGAGCCCCGATGTCGCATTCTTATTGGACTTTTGTGCAAGCCACAATTTTTCCATAATGAATATCATGCTCAAGCATACGTGCACCTGGCACCAAGATACCCTCGGCCGTAGATCAGTGATTGACTTTGTATGTCATATCATCAGATCTGTAACTGTACTGTAAGTCTTGGACACTTTGGTGAAGAGAAGGACTGAGCTCTCCACTGATCACCATCTGGTGGTGAGTTGGATCAGATGGTGGGGGAAAAGGCTGGACAGACCTGGTAAACCCAAACATATGGTGAGGGTGTGCTGAAAGCGTTTTGCGGAAGCCTCTGTCCAGGAGATCTTTAACTCGTACTACCAGTAGAACTTTTCTCACATTCCAAGGGAGGCTGGAGACATTGAGTCCATGTTCTGTGCTTCCATTGCTGTGGCTGTAATGTTGTTACTGCTTATCATGGCGGCAACCCATGGATGTGGTCCTAATGTTTAAGAAAGGGGTCTGGAGGATATGTTCCAACCTCAGGAGAATCACACCTCCCTGGGAAGGTCTATGCTAGGATACTCGCTGCCCTTTGTCACTGATTCTGTTCAGAATATTTATGGACAGAATAACTAAGTGCAATCAAGGGATGGAGGTCGCCCAGTTTAACTGCTGTATTGTATCTTTGCTTTTTGCAGATGATGTGGTCCTTTTACAGATGAAATGGTGCTTCATTGCGCAGTGATCTCCAGTCGGCACTGGAGTGGTTTACAGTTGAGTGTGAAGTGACCAGAACGAGGACCAGCACCTCAAACTTGGAGGCCATGGTTTTCAACTGGAAAAGGGTGGATTGCCTTCTCTGGGTTAGGGATGAAATACTGCCTCAAGTGGAGAAGTTAAAGAATCTCCACGAATCAGAGATCGACAAGTGGATTGGTGCAGTGTCAACAGTGATGCAGGCATTGTACCGGTCTGTTGTGGTGAAGAGAGAATTGAGTCGTGAGGTGAAGATTTCAATTTACTGGTCAATCTACTTTTCTACTGTCACCTATAGTTATGAGCTTAGGGTAGTGACCAAAAGACCAAGATCTCTGATATAAATAGGGGAAATAAGTTTTCTTTACAGGGTGTCTGGGCTCAGCCTTAGAGATTGGATGAGAAGCTCAGACATTCAAAGGGGGCTCAAAATAGAGCTGATGCAGTTCCACATCAAAATGAACCAGCCGAGGTGGTTCAGGTATCTGGCTAAGATGCCTTGTGAAGACCTTCTGGCAGAGGTGCCAACTGGACTGAGACCCCAAGGCAGACCCAGAACACACAGGAGAGATCACATCTCTAAGCTAGCCTGCAAACGCCCTGGTATCCCTCTTGAGGAGCTGAAGGAGATGACTGGGATGAGGGAGGTTTGCGCATCTCTGCCCAGACTGCTGCCTCCAAAACCGGATTAGTGACAGAGAATGGATGGATGGATATATTGGAATTTTTTGTTATATATTTTTCATTGACAGCTGATTATTAAAGCTGAATGGCAGGTTCACTGCATACAATAACTATTTAATTGGACATAGCAAAAGGTTTTAATTTTACCCCCTTACTGTTGTACTGTGATTATGCCACCTGTTCACTTTTTTCAGATTATGGATCCTACCCCCCAACTGCCTCTGAAAATTCAGATTTGACCTTGTAGCCTTATCTCACAGTATCACGGTCATGTTCTATGGCCGTGCCCAGTGTGATTATTTAAAAGGGAATGATAATAAATGATGTAAAGCCTTTTATGGACTGCAAGGCATAGAACAACAAAGAATGACAGGAGCACAAAAGGTGTGGAAAATCTATCCCGAGGAAGTGTACTTCAGTTACCCACTGAGATAAAGCCCAAATCCACCTTAAACCAATTTGTAAGGCCTGCCTGCGTCAACCCTCTGCTTTGTTCTTTATTTTAAAGAGACACGGCCTGAGGAATGTTGGTCATTTTCCTGAAGAAAGAGAAAGAATCATAATAATAGCCTGTCCCAGGCTTTCTATACAAAAAATTGTTTGTCTGACACCTTGACAGTAAAGTTACCCCCTATAATCAGACACCTACTATATCTTTTTCACTCACCCTCCCCCCACTCTTTCATAACCAAGAAACAGAAACTCTTCTTGTAGTATAAGCATCATCTTCACATACTTGTGCCAAAACCCCGAAGGGGTGCATTACTGACATTTTTCATCTGAAATTTAAAAATTTGAAATCATTTCACACTGATACGGTATCCCAGTGCCAATTTCTAGGTTGTCAGATGCCTTGTTTGAAGCTCTGACTCCTAAAAGAGAATTTATAACAGAATATATGAGGATAATTCTGTATTATGTGGATTTCATGTAATGATTTACGGTCTGTAATTGGGAAATGACATGCATTTTTTTCAACAACACATATAGTACACATTTTCATAGTTTACAGCTTTCTATGGATGATGATGTGGGGGGGGGATTCCTAGCTACACCTAAGCAGAGCTGAAATAGCTGGTACTGCAAAGGATGGCTATGTCAAGTCCTGTCTTTTAACGTAGTTGCAGTACTGAATATTATAGTTAGCTATGGAGAGTATAGTTAGCAATGGAGAGTATAGTTCGCTAAGCAGCCATGGAGTAAAGCTCTCGTTATTATCCCTACCAATCTCCAGTATAGCCCTCTTCAAACCCAGGCAGCTTAACCAGACCACTATGAAAGGTCTAGACCACTATGTAAGGTTTGATATCCCTCTCAAAAGGAAATACAAACCCAAGGTACTTTGGATATCCACTGTCAAATGTTCAATAATAGATACATACAGTTCATTAATGTACACTGCAAATGGAACAGACGAATAAATGCTGTTTTTTAGTAACACTTCAGTCATCCGTCTCCATGATTGCAGGTTTTAAATTGGCCCCCGAGGTCAGGCTGTGCAGAGTTTGCATGCTGCCCTTGTGGTCATGTGGCCGTTGCCTTGGGATGCAAATACATACCCTATGGGTGTATATTAGCTGCTGATTAGTCAGTGCATGTATTCATGCTCTTCAAAGGGGTGGCGGCATGTGCAGGTGTATTGGCATCCTAAGCCCTTCATGTCCTCCGACAGATTCAGAATCATGGGGTATTTCTCATAACCGTTTTTGTGTTCTCGTGTACCCATTTTACGTCATCTTCCATTGCCCGAGGCCAGGTCCAATACTATGAACAAAAGTGCAGACAACTGCAAAGTCCTTGGATGTCGTTCTTGCCCCACTCCAAATATTAAGGATGCATAAGTTGCACCCTCACTAACAAGAAAAATCCCATGATTCATTGCATGCCAAGTTTGTTCTTGGGAGACAAGTTATCAAGACCACTCTCACTAAGAAACACATGCATGATCGTTGCATTATCGATACTGAGAAACACCCATGATCAATGGTTATTTAACAGAACATAATTCAGTAATTCTATCTATGTTAACCTGAACAAAATTTACGGCTTCCTTAGTGGAGTGTATTCTGATGCCAGCTGACTGCCAAGACTCTGGTATCAGTTGTTATATCCTGGGTGGCTCAAAGCATGTGCCCTTTCTCATCAGGAAAGACGCACCAAGAGCAGCAGAAGAGGCTGTTAAATGAGACACTGTTGCTGAAGCTGTAGGCTGGTAAAATAAATAAAGTAAAGAAACACTTACTAGCGTATCTGGGACAGAGTATCTAGGACAGATATAGGCATTTATTCACCACCACTTCTATTTCTATATGTTCTATTCACTGCTGAATATTTTCATGAGGTGTTTTAGCACGGTGGCGCGGTGGTTAGCACTGTTGCCCGCTACCTCTAGGACCAAGGTTCTCCCCATTTCGTCAAGGGGTTCCCTCCAGGTTGTCTGGTTTCCCCCCAGCGCAGAAACATACTGAGGTGTGAATGCAATCAAAAAAGTAAAAATGCCAAAAGTCTCATGTTTTGTTTGGTTACTTATGGTTAAGGTTAGGGCTGGGTAGGGGTTAAGGTCGTCATGTTCCCAATATAAATCAATGGAGAGTCCCCACAAGGATATAATTACAAACCTGTTTGTGTGTGTGTCTGTGTGCATGTATGCACCCTAGATGAGATGGATCTACCCCAGCCTTGTGTACATAGCTGTCTGGACTCCAATTGTTGTTGGAAGTTGTTGGAAAATGGTTGTGCTGGTTATTTTTGTTGCAGTTGTGGATGTCTGCTCTCGCATGCCAGCTGTCCCAGGAATGCAAAATACGTATTTGACCAAATACAATGTGCTTTGTGTTTTCTATTCTGAAGATGATGGGCTGAGAGGTATCCACATTTTTGTATTCATGTATGGCTGCACGTGACTACATCAGAACAAGGTACTATTTAGGTAAGAAATTAAAAATAGCTGGCTAACAAGATTTTCTGACATACAGATTTTTTTTTTTAACATTTGTGCTTTGATTATTTAAAAGTACGAAAGTTGTGTAGTCACTTTGCCAGTGGTGGCTGATCGAAATAGACAGCTCGTGACAATCCTACCCTCACCCCCCACCCTCCGTTGATAAAAAAAAATCCCACCACCTCAGGTCAACAAAACATACCACTGCACCTTGCTAATCCCCAAGATTACTTTATTTTTAAAAGGAGGTCTCACTGTAAAAGATCACTGCACTATGCTGGTGAATTATGCAGAAATTCACTTGCTGAATACAGTCAATGTGTCATAACCACCAAATGGGAATTATTGTACTAAACTCTAGGGAAGAATTCAAATATAAGGTTAAACACAAATCTTTGTATTGGAGTTTCTTTGTATAAATGTTCTACAAATACATAAAACCTGAAACTTCACAGATAAAGAAAAGTAATTAGGAGATCTTTCCAATGCTTAATTATATAAACTGTGAGAAAACAAAATATCTGAATAGCTTAGCTACTTGAGTGTATGAATTTCAGATAAACTTGGGGAACCCGATTTGACTCATTTGACAAAATACAGGATAATTAGAGCACACACAGATTTGATCTCTCCTGAGATCATTCGAGTGCCACAAAAATCCACTCCTACTAATCAGATAACACGCTTCAATTAAACAATTAAAGGATAGGAGAAGCCCCGTGATGGCAGAGCTTTGGATGTTTGAAATTCTACTGATGTAAGCAGCACAAATGGTAGAAACAGTGTAGTTTCTAACCATGAAAAGGAGAAGAGTTCCTAGTGAACATATGTCTATGCTTAGTGTCATTTTATGGTAAAAAAAGCAATGAAAATATATATTTGTAGGTGTGGATTCTACTTACTGAATGTTATGAAGGTCTCTGATTACTATCACCTGTAAAATACTTTAATGCATGGCATTGAAAAATCAGCAACCGTAAAACTAAAGATGTTCCCCATTGCAGTGTAGTGCATTTGATATAGCACTGACAATCTGAAAATAGCAAGTGATGATGTAGTTTGGCCACAGGTGCGGTGTTACTAGAGATGAGTAAAACAGGAAATTTAAGTATGACTTGCAAACAAGATGCCAGGAATGTAAAGTGGAAAATTCAAAGTGTCAGAATACAGGACAAAGCAAAATGATCAAATGGGTAAAGAAACTGAGATTCAAGCCCATTACCTCTCCTTCCTGTGTGTGCCTGGATGATAAAGTCATAAATCCAGGATCCTGGTTAAACCTATTGCAGGCAGCAATGAAGTTGATATTACACCAGATCCATTACCTGCAGAAAAAGCATGCTAATGCTTCTCTTAAAATGAGCTAACAGCAATTTCCAGGGAATAATAAGCCATTCATTGGCCCATTTGTGCTCGACTATCAGGTAAATGGATCAAATAACAGACTGAAAGCTAAAACAAAAACAACTGTGTTTGTGTGTGTCTAGACATATTGGGACTCAGAAGGCTGCCGGTTCAAATCCCATGGTTGGCAGCATGATCCCACCCTTGAGTAAGGCCCTTAACTAAACCATTCCATGGACTGGCTAACCATACTTTCTCCTCTACATCAGTTTCATGAGGTGGCCTCCTGGGATGCTTTTCCAGTGGTCCTGAAGGAGGTCCCACATATGCTGAGCTCTCATTGGCCGCTTTTCCTTCACTCTCTGGTCAAACTTTTCCCAAACCATCTCCACTCAGGGCCAGAGTTACCATAAGGTAAGGGTAGGTAGCCTGTCTGGGCCCCCCAAAAACTAGGGGCCCATAAAAACAGAATTCCCAGAAGTTACATTTAAGGATATAACATGATACAATCATTCGAATGATAGCAACATATAGGTTATATGCATTTTAGCAACATTTTTCAGAATAAACAGTTACCCCCCTCCCAGCTGTAATGGACTATTCTTCTTTGAGACTAGCCAGCTTTCTTTTACCACTGCAGTTGGCCGGTTGTTCACTGCCAAGCGAACTGGCACAAATTAGCCTAACAAAGAGAAAACGGCACAAAGATAAATGACTAACATTACATCTCCCTTCTCTGATACTGTCTCGCTAGAGTAGCAGACAACCTGACACGACACAATTAAACGACATATGCAAAAAAATCAAGAATAACCTTAGCAAAAGAGGGAATGATTAAGCGTCTTAAATTTGACCAATCAACCCTCCGGCATGATACCCCCCCCCCCCCACCCTGATCGGTAACTTTTACCGCTGACACCCCACACAATGATTAGAATATTATTGATGTTCCATCGTTTTC
>JAODJW010000033.1:7558972-7587895 GCA_026777045.1 Hyperopisus bebe | reverse complement strand
TACCGCTGACACCCCACACAATGATTAGAATATTATTGATGTTCCATCGTTTTCCTTCTTGTTTCTCTTTGGGCTCCAAAAGTATCTCCAATGGCACAGTTAGGGGGCCCCCTACTCATGTCAGCCAAGGGCCCCCAGAGCAGTTAGCCCACCCCAGTCTCTAGATCAGGTGGCCAGGTCATGTGATGTGACCCTATCACTCTCCTTTGTAAGCAGCTTGGTATGTCCGAACTCTTAACTGGTACTGTGTATACATATGCACACACACACACACACACACACACACACACAAGCAGGGTCGTTCATTCCGTGCAGCATCTGGGGGTTAAGGGCCTTGCTCAGAGGCCCAGTGGTGAATCCTCTTTCTTTCCTATCCCTGGGATTTGAACTGGTGACCTTCTCATTACAGGCAGTGTCCAAACACACTGGGGCACAAACCAAACTGCACGCTTTGGCAGCTTTTACTCAGCACAACACTTTATTTGATGAATTACACACAACAATGGATACTAACGTTCTGTACTTGGCAGAGCAGGAACAAGAAGATGTGTGATGAACTGCTTCCCTAGATCAGTATCACCTCAATAGAGAGAGAGAGAGCAGGAAGAAAAGCAGCCAGGGGCCTTTCTAAGACACCAAGGTGAGATAAGGGCGGGATTATTTGCTGTGTTTACCATGTAATGGTAGAACTCTTTTAGGTCAACACAGTCTGACTAATGTCCAGATTGAAACAATGATTGTGTGATGGATGGTTCATCTGTGACACCTCACAACAGTGAGGACCGGGAACTCCGACACCTAAATCAACCAAGATCTCTCATATCATAATGTGGAGGACAGGTAAACAAAACATTTAAATCAATCTTTTAGTGTTTTGACAAATATAAACAAGGTGAGGATTCACTGTGTGTTCCTGGATTCCTTTCAGTAAAAATCAATATTACAGAGCTGTTCAATTTTCAAATAGCTATTTTTTTGCAATTTTTTGCTTTTTATCACGAGTAAACGTACTGATGTATGTAACAATATTTACAATATTAAATAAATATTTATTTATCTGCTGTTTTGGAGGCTGCAAATTATTATGTGTTTTAAATATTTAAATTAAATTTAAATTTATAAACTGGTTACACTGAGTCAGGAATAACATTGAGTCAGGAAGCATAGGGGACGCCCTGATTATAAGGCATGTCCTTTACCAGACATATGTAATCACATTAAGCAATTCTGATTTAGATACTTTGATGCTTCTTAAATGTTATAATTGATTAAATTTGTTTTAATATTAGTCATTTATACTTAAGCAACAAAGGAAACGGCTACTGAAGTTCTAGGACAAAGGACTAGGTGAAACAATACAATGTTATGCTATTTAACACTGAGTTGTTTTTTACTTAGAATATTTTATTTTCTTGCTAAAGGTATGTTTTACAGCTGAATTATTTATGCAAAATTTTGCGAAAAATAATAAAAAAAAAATAAAACAAAAAAAGCCTAACTCCATGTTCTAAGGAGACACAAGAGGAATATTACATCTGAGACTGCAGACTGAGATGTAAGATAAGTAGCAGTGAGAAGGAGCAGTTGGAATCTTCTTAGCACTGTGGGACCTTTCCCAGATCAGAGGGGTTTTCAGATCGAACAGGACCTTGAGACAACTGGGCTGTGAGGAATGAGAAAATTCTGAGAAACATGCATCAACGCAGTCATGTTTCATCTCTGTGCTTCATTCAGAGAAAACTAATAGTTATTTATTTATTTATTTCGCTACTTTGTACTTGGAACATCATGGTGGTGCAGTGCTTAGCACTTGGGTTTGAGTCGCGGTCATGGCTCCATGTGTGTAGTGTGTAGGTTCTCTCTTCCCCGCATGTCATTGTGGGGTGTGTCAGTGTGTCCTGTAATGGGCTGGCACTCCATCCTGGGTTGTTCCCTGATTTGCACCTGTCACCTCTGGGATAGACTGTGGACCCCCTGCCACCGTCAATAAGACAAGTGGGAAAGGATAATGGATTGATGTTTTTTACTGATAATTGTAAAACAAAATGGACATGCGACAAGTTGCAATTACAGCCATTTGGACCATAGAAGCAACCTTTGCAGGTCTATGTTATGCATAATGAAAAGATATATTTTTTTTTTGTGGTGACATGAATAAAAAAATCTGCTTCTGTAGATGTGTCAAAACTGCTACAAAAGATATACCGTAAATGTACTTTGGCAATTAAGTTCCATTCACTGAAAAGATAAATGTGATACTTAAAAAGCAGCACAGATGTACAGAAATTCATCTGTATTTAAAAAGACTGAAATATATGCCAGTGTAGTTTCTGACAAAGTTTGATTAAAGAAACCAAATTTGAATTATAAAGAAAAGGCTCTGGGGACAGGTAAAAACTGAAGAAAATGCATATATATTACAATTATATATATATTTTTTTTCTTTTTTTTTTTCTCTGTGGGGAACATTTGCATTTTAATCCTTTGCATCCTACTACCGGGGACAGGTAGAATCAGGCTGTATGCTTATTCCAGAGGCATATAAGGTTAGCACAGGCATATTGCCAAATATTAAGGACACATGCATAATGACTGCCTTGCAAATTATTGAATCAGGATGGAGGAAAGACTGCTGTAGATACTGGTGAAACTACAGGATGGTATTAGCTCAGGTGGTGCAGGTAGAAGGTGGCCTGTTTAATTTCTACCTAACATCATCACTTTTACAGTGACGAAACAATGACACATCTAATTTTTTAATGCCAAAATAAGCATTGCTGTTATTTGACAGAAGGCTTTGTGAATCTCCCACCTTCTTCTAAGTAAAAGGTGGAGGTCTGGCACAATATGATTTAGGTGGCTAGTATGGACAGGAAGGACCCATATGGGTCACACCTTGCCGATGGACCATAAACAGTAATATTCATCCATCCATCTATCCATGCACTTTCTGTAACCGCTTGGCCTATTCAGGGTCATGGGGAGGGGGGGGGGGGGGGCAAGTTCCTCATGCATGTACACCGATGCACAATTTGGTAACAGCATGTTTTTGGACGGGGGGGTACCCAGAGTACCCAGAGACATGCAGAGGACATGGGGAGGACATGCAAACTCCACACACATTGGGACCAAGGTGGAGACTCATGCCCTGGTCCCAGAGGTGTGAGACAGCACCACACCACTCTGCCACCCAAACACTGATATATAAATATATGTTTACTTTCAGAAATCTTGATAATAGTTCCCTCTTCTGAGATTTTTCATTTCCTCAAGAAAATTCATTGTCTGCTGAACTGTGCCCATTCACAGAACGCTATCCTCCATATGGAAAATTATTTCTTTTAAACTAAATATGAATGATAAAATACTCTCATTTTTTCATAATGTTATTACATGATTGCTTATGGATATGATCAACTAAAGCTGAAATCAAGCACATGGTAAATGCGCTTTGGGGCAACTGCTATAAAAGCTCATGTTCAAATTACTGTAGGGTTCCTGAGTCTAGATGTATTGTTCATTGACAATTGAATGATGATTGTCTACAAAGAGTTTAAATAGCACTGAGTTAGGTACATTCATTCATTCAACTGAACTAAATAACATGTATTGTAATAATATATTACATAGGCTTAGGAGAAAGGGCTACTGTTTTGCAATGAAACAAATGAAAGATTAACATCATAATGTAGGTCTTTTCTCTTGGTCTTAGAGGCAAAGCAAGCACACCCATTTCTGTGAGACACAGTAATAAGATGGAAATTCACCTTCAGCTACTAATACACTTTCAATTACAATGCTTCCATTCTGCGTCACTAAAAGCCACAAGAGCTTCTGAATAACAGTCCTTGCCCTCCTGTTTCAGACTGACTGGAGTGTCACAGTGAATCTGTTTGACCTCTTTCATTTGCATTTGATTGCCCTTTTGGTATGTTAACCTGATATACATAACTTTTTACTTCATTTAAAAATCAAACAGAATCTATAGAATTTGAATGTTTAAATGATATTACAGTAAATATCAGGAATACCACAAAAAGCACATTTATCAAAAAAGATCATGTGGTTCCCATATAACGTGCTAGATGAGTCCTGGTATTCTTGCTCTTTACCTGCATCCACCAGGCTAATAAAGAATAGATGCATCTGTCCAATTATGTTTTTTTAATTATTTTGCTTTTCCCCATTTATCTCCCTAAGTGTGTCTAAAGATATAAAACATATTTAAAGACGTCAAAAATATATGAACTATTTTTTATAGTTAAAATAAAATATAAGTTGTTAAAATTGTTAGTGAAGCTGTTGAAAAGCATCATTATTCTACAAAAGACGGATAACCTTGTTTGGTTTCGTCATTCTACTGCAGCTCCTGTTTGCCTCACCAGTCTGGTCTGTTGGTGACTAATGACACGTAACCATATCAGCATGATTTGCTGTCAGTAAACACAGATACGTCACTGCACAGCTTGCGAAGGCCTGCCTGAACATGCTGCTAGAGCCTGACTGACTTCTGATCTTGCTTGCCAAAGGGTATATACAGTAGCGTTAAATGCAAGTACTGCTGTCTTAAAATACATGCAAGAGCACTAAATAAACAGCATCTTCAAAACAATCTACACTTTCAAACATATTTTATGCATCCAAATTCTTTTCGTTGGTTTGTTTGTTTTTGTATATGTGCTTCTAAATATATTAATTTTATTTTCTCAAAATGTGTTCTAGATATTCAAAACCTTCAAAATTTATGTGTGAATGCCAGAGGAATAAGACTATCTAAAAAACTGATTGCTTTGTGTGTGTGTGTGTGTGTGTGTGTGTGTGTGTGTACCATCCTCGCCATAGCTATACCTTTTCTTGCGCAGGTTTAGAGAACTGGATACATCTCCAGTGAACCTGCTGAAAATAAATGGCAACTACTTAGCTAGAAGTTCAGTTTGGTTCACGTTTGACAGATGCCTACAACCTGAACCATTAATTTTGTGGAGGGGGTCAAGAAGATTGGGCACAATCATTAGATGTGGGAGGAATCTGCAGTCTCTGGCAACTAAGGTCACATGGTAAGAAAGGGTCTGTAGTCAAGGTTGATAAGCAGTTCCTTAACTGCCTCCAAGGAAAAAGCAGTGTGACTCTTAGCAGTGAGAGAAGTTAAGAGCCTTAAAAAAGGCCCCAGATTGTCTCAGGGCACCTCAGGTGAGGGAGTCTCATCCAAACAAAAATATGTGGACAATTGATACAACAAATGGCTTCCTATTGTCTTGTTTTTGTTTATGTTTGGTATCTGCCTTTTTTATTCTCTGTAATGCTTTTCTCCCAATGTCATTCAGGGGAAGTGGGTTTTTGATGTTATAAGATAGTGTTTCGCTTTAAAGATTTTAGTTGTGTTTTCTACAATTGCACTTGGATTGCAGAATTGTTTTTCCTTGCACCACCAAGATGGCTATTTTCAATATTTGATGTTGTTGATGTTTACAGCCTCAAGTGTAGGCCAATCAAAAAAGTCGGGACATGTAAATGATGAGCTGGGAGACATTGTATTAAAACAGGGTTACTAACATCATAAAGTCTTTATGATCACAAAACTATCTAATCTAGTTATAACTCTTTAAGGCCACAATGATAGATTAGATTTGAAATAACTGCTAAAATAACCATCTTATCACATGTATACTGATGAACTGTTACCAAAGCATTCATGTCCATCAGAAATGACAAAAATACAGATTTTGAATAAATGTGGCTCATAGAATTTAACAAACGGTCATTGAAAAAGTGGAAAAATGTAGAGAATAAACCATTGTTTCATCATGCACTTCTGACAAAAAATATGTGCTGATCAAATATTATCTTACAGAATTTTTCTTAAAATATCATGTATTTTGTGATACGGAGCCTTCTGACCACTTTCAGTCTCACAGTGGATGCCCTTCATAGATCTCCCCTCTGCATTCTGCACACAGCTGTAGTCTGGCCCATCTCAGTATTTCACAATTTTTAGCATTCTTTCACACCTCGTTCTCACACAGTAACTTATACAATGACATTTTGTTCACTTGGAGCAATTTACTGCAGAATGCATGCCATTGCTGGGGCAACATTACACGGATTACCATAGTTTGTCACCAAACGGTCATACTTGTTCCTAGGCTTTATGTTTTATTTATTTTCTCTTGGTCTATAGGCAAGCTAGGACTTGTATGTCAAGGGATGGTAAACACTCAGGACTAGTTTTTGATCACAGGTAAATGAATGGTCCACTCATGCTTCATAGATCATCTTTACTGCCAGTCATTCAAACAAGCATTGTATACACATTGTACATGTATTGTATTACATTCTGAAACATGACATTCTGTATTGCTCTTGCTCTTTATTTTATTTTTAGCACAAATGCATTTGTGGTGATTGTGAGGAGGACCGGCATCTCTGTAGAAGTGGTTTGTTATATTTATGTTAGCAAAAACGTCTTTGACAATTTGTTGACCTCTGAATATTACCTTAGGGTAACCAGATCCAAACGCAAACTTTCAGTCAAAAGAATTTCACCCAAGGGACATACGATTTAATAATTCATTTAACATGATCAACTATTCATATTGGTTACTTGATTAAAATATTTTAGTCAAACATCACAATTTGTAGTTAATATTTTAGAATTATTGCCCCCTAAATATATTTCAATATTTGCTAATTAGTTGGCCTACATGCTTGAAGGATAAGGGAAAATGAGCACTATTCTAACAATGAAACAAATCTAAATACAATTCTGCCAACAGATCAATATCCAAATGAGCAAATTTGGTTAAATTAGTTACTGTTTCTAATAATTGTAATAAATGTTCTTCTATTAAAGACCATTAGCATTTGCATAAATTTCCAGCATGTTAATTTCAAATGTCACGATGTCAAGCATTGAAAATGTGCGGATGAATTAAATACTTGTCTTGCACCTGAAACTCACAACTAAACATACTACAATTACAATATTTTTTGTGTCCATGTCTTGAAAATAAAAAAGGCATAAAAAACTGATGGAGGAAAAATTTGCCTGGAATTTAGAAGTTTTGATTATTATATTTGAAATATTCTGGGAATGCTGTCTGAGGATTGTTTCAAATAAGCTTGTTCTGTCTTAGCTTTCAGGAAGCTAACCTGCTGCGTCGCTACTGCAGAGACAGAGTGCGTGCTCATTTGCATTCCACTTCTGGGGCTGTCTGTCAGAGTGTCGTCGTGTGTTTGTGTTTGTTTAAACTCTGCTCCAGTGCCATGTGATGTATCACACTGTCATTGCTGCACGGAAGACCTCTGTCAGCTTCCTCTCCCCTTTCCATCTTGCATTCCTCTGTCTCTCTTCTTTCAGCAATCCCTAACTCAGTCTTCCCCTGCATGTCCTCCAGGTGTGAAACTCCACTTTAACGGTGTCATGTTCTTTCTTTTGGACAGACAGCTGAGACAATCTTTAGGCAAAACGAAGAGTAAAATGAAAAAGAAAAAAAACCTCCCAGCCTCACCTCAAAGCCTAGTAACTAGCATTCAGTTTATTCGAATAGTTAATGTTATTCTGCAACAAACTTACTATAAGTTTGTGGCTCTCTGGGCTATAACCCTGGCTGTGATCAGAAGTATTCTGGTTCAAATCTCATGGCTGGCTGAGGGGTTGGACCCTTGAGCAAGGCCCTTATTTCCATGTATGCCTAAGCCTGGCTTTCACAACTGTATGTTGGTTTAGATGAATGTGTCATGCTAAATGTAAATGTCCTATAAATTGGTTACAATGAACATATTCCAAATACCATATTCTTACTGTAACCATGGGAAATAAAGTTTGCATCCAAACATTTCTTATATAGGCTCTCCCAAAATCAGAATCCATTTTATGTCCAGCATGTCATTGGATTACATTTTGTCAAAGATAGTCTTGAAAATGCTGATATAACTGTATAAGGTTGCATATAGAAAAAAATGGTATAACTTTACTTAAGGCCATGCCTATAGTAATTTGGAAACATAATCATAGTGCATTATAATGCATTCATAAAGCATTATAAACAAGGATATAAATATTTAATATAAAAATGCATAACACCTTATAGCCATGTTTTTCATGCATTATGCTTGCCTTCTGAAGCTCTCATCTATAATGCCTTTATAATGCAGTTATAAAACATCCTTAATGCTTCTACTGACCATTATAATGCATTATAAAGGTATCTGTAGAGCATTATGGATGAGTGCTACGTAAAATAATTCATAATGCAAAATACACATGGCTGTAGTCATGCTTATAATGCTTTGCGAAAACATTATTATTTGTCATTAATGTGTTTACTTAAGGCCATGTTTTTAGTAATTTATAAAGTGTTACCAAAGTGAAAATTAATCAGCCTGCCCACAGTCAAGCTATCAAAATGATTTTCTTAATGTTAAAAAGATTAAGGGGTTGATGCTAATCTATGTTAATCTATGAATCCATAAAACAGAAAGCAAAACAAACAGACATGCAATGTAAAGGGCAGCCTGTCAGAAGCTTAAAAGAGCAATATAGAGATGAGTGGGCACCATGCCAATTTAGCTGTTGTATTCAGGTTATGTCCTCCATGTTGGTTTAAGTTCCCGTTTATCAATATAGTTCCCATTCTGTTTTTCTTCCTTGAGTTTCCAGTATTTGGAGAGTTACATCTTCATATCTATTCTGTTCCTGGGGCTTTTCATTTCCAAATGCAGGCCACATTACTCTGGAGGAGGGCTCACTGGTATGTGATGCTTTACCACTAAGCGACAGCAGTGGTGAAAGTGGGAACATTTTAATTTAAGCTTAGTAGGATGGTGCAGGGAGATGATGATTGAATGTTCATAATCTTATGCCTTGGTTCACTTTCATCCATCGATTTATCTACTAAAGATTCAAAGTAACTGTGGAACCTACAGAACAAAGGAAATGTAAGAAATGCTAGTTCCTATACATTACACACGTCAAATTCTCAAATAAAATGTAGTATTATTTTAAAACTTAGATTTTGTTTCGGTTGTGTGGGCAAGTAGGTCCCTATACATGAAGTTCTTCTAGACTTCTTCTAGTAAAATGCATGCCTGCAAACAGTTGTTAGAATACACTGAGATTGTGTTCCTTTGCTGCCTTCATTGCGTAAATTTATTCTATGAGTAAAGGCACTACATGCTATCTAAATACATGTAATTTACCCTGGTTATGATACTGAATTCATAGGGATTGTTTCTTATCTATCGATACAGGTCACATCTTCTCTTCTGCTAGTCCAGTCTTTACAGATGCAAAACAACAGGTAAATGATAAGGTTGTATACTAAACTGTCAAAGTACAGTAGCACTACCATCTTACCTCTGACACCTTATCAAACCCTGCATGCTAACAAGGTCACCTCAGAGCTCAATATCAGGACATCTAACTGTACCCTGTCTGAAAGGTTGGAAATTAAAGCCTTTATGTAGTGTAAGCAGACCTTTTGTTGAAAGTCACATCTATATAGCCTTTCATCAAGAAAGAATTTAAAACTGAACTGAAGACCCTGGTATTCATAACCTTCAATGAGCTTCTTGACCAGGAAATTCACACAATTCACCAAGCACTGTCCAGTATGCTTTCTTTACTGTAGTCATTGGCAGTTATTTTCAACTTAAATAATTTTAATTATTTAGTTGATAGATCTAGTTGGTAGATCACTTTCCCAATAACTCAGCTCAAGATAAGCAGATTGATGGATGGAAGAAAGAATATGAGTAATTTAATTATCTAATTTCCAGACCTCTCAAAAAAACTCAAAACTCAAACTAAAACAAATTGAGCATAGCAGATACATATTTATACATATAACTGCTATCATCCCTTTCTCTGAAAGCCTGTTGGATGCAGTAAGAGTAATCTTTTATTGAATCGGTACGATGTCACTGGTGCTACCAAGACTAATGGCATTACATTATATTAAGTTACATTATTTTAAAATAAAACATTTATCTTGAGAGTACATTTTTTGTCAAAAATTAGATGGTTTAATTGGATCACAAACTGATTATGACATGTAAGGGAAGACGTATAAACTTCTGTGACAGCATGGAAATTTTGAATGCTAAATATGAATCAAATTTGTATAGAAGATAAATTACAGCAGCTGAAAATTAATATTGGAAGAATAACAGTGGGAGGTTAATACTCAATGTGGAAACCATAAGCTTTACGCTACAGCGTTTGTAGATTAACATTACTCTGAGAACTCTGAAGCTAAACTAAACTAAATGGGAATAGAACAAAACACTTAATTCTTATATTTATTTTGCATGTCTCATTTCGCAGATTTCCTAAAGAATATTTATAATACCTACTATAATATTTATGGGTACTTTTTCTAGACTCTCTTTGCTTGTATATTTTTAGGCTACTCGTGTGTGCGAATGTGTCTATGTAAGAGAGACAGTGAGAGGAAGATAAATTTCCAGTTGTACTGCCTAAAGCAATACACTTCCCAAGAGAGGAAGCCGCTCAAACAGTGGCAGCGAGTTAAAGGTAAAAGACCTGTTCTGTCCCAGAAAGTCTGCGTGGAGAACGAATGAGACAAGCTGGTGCAGTGTGCATAGGTTTGAGACATTCGATGCACAGACACTGGCATGCTCCTTTCTCCTCCAGTTTATATGATATTAAAAATTTTGAAAAATGACATACAAAATAAAGCGCACAATAGAGGCACCACCAGTCCTCTATAAAATAAAGAATAAATAAATCAAAAGCCAAAATAAAGGCTAGATTTCAAGTTTATCTTTCCCATGCAAATTTGAAAAATATTACAAGCAGTGAGAAAGTATGCAATGCACGGTATTTCCACTTAGATACGCCAGTTATAGTACAGCATGCCTAACTTGGGCATTCAGTTATGCCCCTTCCAAGTCTGGGAGGTGGGTTTCTATCTCATTTGTATTGCAAACAACATACTATACATTTTATCATTTGTTTTGTAGCGTGGTTATTCTTCTGGACTGCTTGTCTTCTTTTGTTTGTTGGTTTCTAGCGATGCAGTTGGACAACAACATTTCCTCACTGGTGGAGTATCAGCTAATGCATTTGGTGTTTAAATGCATGTTTTCTTACAATTTTAGGAAATTAACACTTCCATTACTCAAAGGCCATCATTACTCAAGCTGAAAGGGTTGACCTAAGTACAGTGAGTTCATAACTGAAATATACTTACATAAACTGATGTAAATTATTCTAAATAATTAAAACTAAAACTCAGGCCAGAAAAAATCTTGTAGTGGTTTACGGACATAGACCAAATGCGCATAATATTTCCTTTTATCGGAATGTCTTATTGATTAACATAATGCATATTATTTAAGGCTATCTAGCATAGGTTAACATACCCACAAAGCTTTTAAATTCCCTTTCTTACTAATAATCATGTCTTTATATATACCTCTCATATGCAGCATCATTCATTACCCTTTCCTGTCTATGCATAAGAAGCTGCTCAATTATCTGAATTGTTTTGCTGTTTGTTGTGTTACTAATTGCATTAAATTCCAATAATCTAAGTAATCTGAATTATGCCCCCATTCTGAGACTGAGCATAATATTGGTGACCACTGGCTAAATGCATAATTGCAGAAACAGAATATATGCATAATTTTGTATGACAGTGAAATAATACAAAATAAAAACAAATGATGCTGTATTAGGTAAGCGTTAGGTAGAGGTCATACTATAAGGGTTTGAAGAGCCATAACAATAGCATTTTGGACATATTTTGGCCAGTGTTATAGAGTCAGTCATTATGTTTGGAATATGACATCAGATAATGCTGTACAGTGTATTTCAAGCTACTCATTACTTCGTTCGTCTCATAAGTTCCTTTATTTTCCTTTTTGTACAGACATCAAATGAAAATAAAAAACACAAACTTTAGATTAAAGATGCTTACAACATAAGAAATGACACCAGGATTTTTGTGAGCATTTCAGCTTTGAAACTTTTGAAGTCTTTCGACCTTAATTGCCATGTCAGCAATATCCTGTAGTTTAGTGATTTTTTTCTTTATAAAGACTTTTTATCCTGCTGTCTTTTCTGTCTCATTAAAGAAATCAATTTGTGTTTCAACAGAATTCTACACTGTCATTTTATTTACCTCAGAATCACTGGACCATGGCTATAGTAAACATACCCCAACTGCATCTGAAATGTTAGATGCTGCTTGTAACAGATGGCCAGTTCTAGCTGAGCAGTGAACTGCTAAGCAGTCAGGTCTCAAAAAGTGATATCTGATGGGAGAACTGAAAGAATCTACCAGAACTGTGAAGCAGCAAAACTGCTTGAAAGACTAAGCTTGAAGTTCTTTCTCTTTCTTTCTTTCTTTCTTTCTTTCTTTCTTTCTTTCCTTCTGTTTCAGTTGAGTTTACATCATCTAGAAGTGGTATACATTACGAAACACAAATGCAATTAAGCAATAACATATGAGAAGGAGTCCGGTTGTACTGCAGTATATCATGGCTGTGATTTGGTCATAGGCACGAGGCCGCAGGCGACTCAAGTAGCAGATGTGTAGCAATCATTTTTTTAAGTTTTAACGTAGAGTACACTTACACAATGTATGCATCATAAATATATAATCGATATTTGTTACATAGGTTGATTATATGGAATCCTTTCTCTTTGATGAGGCTACATTTGACTCCAAAAACACTCATGTTAATTAAAACCTAATTAAATGTACTAAATGCATTGTCATTCCGTGGCTCTGCTGCTATATTTATATATTTAAAAAATCTAAAAATGAACTGCCTTTTTCAAACAATCAAGAGTCTTTTTTTTTCTATGTCACATTAATGTCAGAATTAACCTCACATTTTCTTTCCAAATAAATGTAATATTCACTTTGGTTTGACTTCCTTTGTGTGGCAAAGCAAAGAGGTCTTCTTTTATTTATGTAATTTATGTCTAATTTATTTAATTTTAAAAAGTCTATAAATTAATTACTGTCTATTTAATATGCCTTAAGATGGCTAGACTGACGTCTCATCGACATTTACATCACTTTGCATCAAATATTTACTTGAGCAGGCTCATGATCAACATTACCTGGAATAAGACAATAAAAAGAAAGGTTTGGTGCAGAGATGGACGGGATAAAAAACAAATTTCATTGCCTGTTGCTAAATGTAATGGGACTAAAATGAGGATTCTTTTGACAAAAATATGTTTAAAAGTACTGGACAGGAAGGCAGGGAGTTGATGATTGACATACAACTCTACATGTAACAGCAACATCCCAGAGCACTCACATGTTAACAACAGACAGGGTTGACTAGCAGAATCCAGTATGACCTCCTTTAAGAGCCATGAACCAGCAAGACAAACACCAAGAGAATGGGTCAAATTTGCAAAATCTGAACTCTTATACTGACACACAGCTTGCGTGAAATTGTTCCCTTTGAGAATTCATGCCTGAAAATGTCACTCCTGCCACAGGGCTGTGTCATTACTCAGCAGGAAGGACCTGCCTTTCATTAAGGGTCACTTCTTCAATGGGATGACATGTCTCTTCTTCTCACTCTCTGCCACCTACCACCTCCTTCTCCTGTTGCTATGACTACTACCTAGCAAGAGTTGGGATTCAGAATGTGCTTCAGTTCACAGAATCCCTGTCACTTTTTCTTCATTCTGTTGTTTGTTTCTGTTTTCTTGTTCCATTGTCCATAATCGATATATCGGAATATGAATTTTATAATAATATATAATAATAAGGCAGGTACCAAATGCATAGAGTTTCCATGTATTTTTAACATCTATCATCACTATATTCTTGTGTGGGGGGATTGTACATGATGAATTGATTTTATTACTTCTTATTAAGAACCAAATTGAAAATTTCTTTCTCCATAATAGAGACAAAATGCAGAGTAAAAGCAACTTGCATCTGAGAAATGTTTGTAAGTGTAAGACTTAATAATGGATTTACAAGAGATTTCAACTTATCAAAATGGTAGGCATTGACTAGTCATGAACATTCATAATGGTTAAGGAGAATAAATTTCCTTGCACTTTTAGTAATAGAGCGGAAAGTTAACAGGAAAAACATAAAACTATGAAAAAAGACAGAGACACGTTTTAAGATGGAATCAAAACAGGAAAAGGAACAGCATATATGCTCAAAGTAGATCAAAGTGGAGATGAGAAGGCAAGGGGGAGGGGAAAGAGTGGGAATGGGGAGGCAGAATACATCTGTGACACGGTGAGAAACAGTGATCAAAGAGCAGATGAGAAAAAGTGAAGGCAACAGGGAGAGGTAATGAGAGGCAAAGACAGAACCTGCCTTAGATTCCAATGGGGAAGTAGCTGTTGGTCTCAAATTTGGAGCAATTGCAGATAACGGAAACTGATAGCAGTATTGTGTCCACTCATATCTTCCCACCACATTGATTTCTATCAAGTTCAAAGCTTTTATCCGACATATATGGGCCCATCACCTCACAAATCGGCCTGCTAAAATGAAAGGGAACACATTGCGTTATGACAATCAGCAAACGATTTACCTTTAAAGCAAACATAAGTGAGGAACGTACAGAAAGCCAAAACAAGAATCTTCAAGCAACATGACAGAGCCCCATGCTGCTTGAGAACATATTCACCACTGGTAGCACTTTAGTATAAAGCAGTTTCATTTTCATCATTTTAGATAATTTTACTCATGTCCTTAGGTATATGGTCTCGTTCCATTACTACCTGGGTTTGAGGCCAAGCAATTTATAAATCATGTATGACTTGTATTTATAGCTGTGGGGTGTGTGTGTGTGTGTGTGTGTGTGTGTGTGTGTGTGTGTGTGTGTGTGAGTGTGTGTGATGATTTTTGCCTTGCATCCATAATCATAATAAAGTCCCATTAATATAACTGTCCAATCATTACCTGAGTTTAAATGAACATGATTATCCTTATTCATAATATATAATTATTAAAAAATTTATGGGTAAACAAGTCTATAGAGCCATTCTATCACAGGTGAAATGTAACTAAATACAATTTTCAAATACCTGCAGAATATTTATTCTAGAGAGGATGCAGATATACCATGCATGTGAAAGTTTCTAAAAGTGCACGGAAGGTGACGCGGGTGACAACTTGAAAATATATAAATAATAGGGAACTGTCAGTGGTTTTTATGAATGACGTGCACATATTTGGAATTCGGTTATAAAAACCGAAGAGGAACAATTCTCATAAGCTCTAATATAACACGTTTCGGTTCTGTTCTTTGTGGCTGAAAGTATGATAAAACGATGAAGATGAAGATGATCTTGGGTGTATATGGGGCATCATACGAGTGGAGCATGAGAGGTGGTGAGGAAAGGTGGAACAGCTGGGGAATGGTATACAGTAAATAAAAGAACCAGAAGAGGGGAATGGGAGGAATTGGACGATAAAAGGACAAGTGATACCTGAGAGCGTTGGGGTGACAGACTGATGGATAACGTGACAGCAGCTGGATTTTGAATAAAAACAGAACGCAGAATGCACACATCTCTGGAGGCGATAAAGGCATATACATGTATACCATATACCACGCCTATTCCATTTAAGGGTTAATTCAATTTCACTTCAATTTTATTTGTATAGCACATTCTCACAATGCTACATTATCTCAAAACGCTTTACATTATCCCTGCTTAAAGCCCCGAGTGAGTAAGACAGAGGTGACAGTGGCAAGGAAAAACTCCCTTGTAGGAAGAAACCTAACAGGGAACCAGACTCAGAGGGGGATCCCATCTTCCAGGGGCCGGCAGAGGAAGTCAAATTAACAAAGTCTTAATTCATACAATTTATACAATGAGATGTAACTCGTGAAACCAATTTTCACTAAATCCGAGGAGCATGCATAAGAGGCCTTTGTAGCGTGACACAGGAAAATTGGCTCGGATATAAACATCTCTTTCTCTGTAATTACTCAATTGCTCCAGTTTTATAAAGGTTACCATTGTGTTAGAGTCAATAGATTCAGTGCTGAAATTGTATTTCTATATACATGACTGGCATCAAGCAATAGGAATTCAGCAGTTATTTAGCAGCATTGACAATAGGCAATCAGGACCAGGCCTGACCTGAGGGTTCCTCTGTGAGGTCTGTACAGGAGTATCGATCTGCTAATAGTGATAACAATTCGCTTATCTATTAATTCTTAACAGCAGGTCTTTCCTGCTGTAGTCCTAATCAGTACTACAAATTAACTGCTTCATAAACATTTGCGGCAGTATTCACAGGTATTGTTCAGTACATTGGATGCCTCTTGTTTATTCAAGGCACATAACTGTGTATTGCAGAATATTATTCAATTAGGCTGAAAGATACAAAAAAGTGATCAAAACCTTTTTACATAAGCTATTTATATTATATAATATGTTATGATATAGTCTTGAGCCGAGGGTCTAATATGAATGGAAAATAAATGTAGGAGAATATTCTGAATACATTTCTGTCTACTATTGAGTCTGTCAAAATGACCAATTAATATTTATCACAGTCCTACTGTTCTAAAGTGTTTTGATTTTCTGGGCAATTCCTTGACTGAATCTAAACCTATCCTAAATTGGGGGTTTTTATACAAGTAATTACAATCTTTACAGTCAATGTTTCTTTCATTACCTGGCCTAGTAGACCTGCATATATTTCTCCTTGCTGGGTGATTGATTGCACGTAGCATTGTTCTGAAATTGCCTTGAATTTACGAATAAACCCAGTCTGTTCAGAGCCTATCAAATGAGACATGAATGTTTCAGCTCTTTTAGCAGTAACTGAAGCATGCAGTTAGAGTTTTCATTCATAACTCAAACAGCAGTGATCTTAGCTTCTGTTTTCTGTTCTTTCATGATATCAGGAGGCGTGCACTGTCTTAAAGTCCAATTAAAGGAAACGAAAAAAATCACGTTTCTACAAAATGCCTTAAACCAATCTCTCATTAATGATGTCCAATGTCGTTGTTTTCAGATTTGAAAATGTTTCCTCCAATTCTCCCTTGTACTTTATGAAGTGAAATATTGTTTTCGTTTCATTACTGGCAATTACTAATTTCATTAATTTAGTAGTTGCTTTTATTCAAAACGACGTACAATAGAGGAGGGTCTAACAGGCAGTCATTGAGAACATGAGGATTAAGGGCTTTGTTCCGGTGCCCAATAGTAGAATCACTATCACCTCTAAGATTTGAACCTGTGATCGTAAGAGCTTCCTAGCCTACTTAATCACATAACAATCCCTCTATTTTGTTTCTGTTTCTCATGCATGCATGTAATCATTATTAATGTGTTGTAATATCAGATTCTGTTACAAGGGTTGATAAATTCTTGATTTAATTATATGCTACTTCAAATGTGAATTTGAAAAACCGGCTTAAGTTCCACTAAAAATCTAGCATTTACAAAACAAGCATTGTATCCATTAACCTTTTGAGTTTTTACTTGTAACATTATCAACTTGAGAATGGCTTCAAATTGCATTAAAATTTGCGCCACAATTCAAAGTTCCCAGTGCCTCAGTTTCTATTACATAAAAACACTCTCAAAGACAAATCATTCCCAGGAAGGACAAGTGCATTAATTAACAGCACATCTCTATGGCACAGTTTTACTTTCACCAAATATCTCTGCCTCTGTCTTTGAAAATTCAGAATTAATAGCACTTCCAATTAATGTTACAAGTTGTCTCTTATGATCTGACTTAAATAAGCTGTCAAGTGTATTGTTTTAGCTAAATCTTTTCAGTTTCTCTTGTACTCTGTTGTACAAGATATATTATCTAAAACCCTTTGTGTTATATTGAGAATATAACATGGACATAAATTAAATTGGATTCCACGGCCTGCTAATGCTCAAAGATGTAACCTTTACATCAAGACTCTACAAGAATATATGGGCCCATCACCTCACAAATAACAGGAAAATTATTTGCAATCTTAAAAAAAAAAGTATCAAAGAAAAATGACAAAACAATACTGTTTTTAGATTTTGTATTTGTCATATTTACTCAGGGATATTTATCAGGGTGAAAATAATTATTGTGCATGCTGGAAATAAGGACATCCATGTTGGAGAGTCTGTGGTTTTAAATCAAATTTTCATACTCTGTGTAAAATAAAAATAAAAACCAGTGAAATTGCAGTTACATCTTGTGCCCTCGCCATATAAAAGAGAGTATATGACGTTTTCAGTAGAATTTTCTCATTACTTGCTTGGATTTAATTGGTGCATCAGAAACTCAATCATGTTTTATTCATGACCTGTTTTGGGAAAAAGCAACTGTCAGTGCAATAGTTAGTAGGCAGGTTTCTCTCAATGTGAAGCATAGTAATATGAGGAAGTACTGTAATGATTGTGATATTTATCTCACTATGTTACGATGTAAGGACATATTTTGCATAATGTGATGTGTCCTTAAGTTTTTATTTTCTGTTGTTTTAATAGGCCCTTCTTGCCCATCTGTAATGTCCTTTGTTTTCTATCTGTGACACTTTATTTAAGGAAACTGGCTGTCTTCACCCATGTGATCACACATGTGCAGTACAGCCTTGCTGTTACTCTCCCATTGTGAAACAAGACCTGCCCAGCTTATGCACTACATCTTAGTCATTGTGCTTCCTACTAGATCAATTACAATCTTAATATTTCCTAGGTAAGTACTACGAATATTTGCCATTCATTTATTAGCCTGAGCCAACTTAAGTGATTTGTTTTCTGTTTTTATTCCTACTCTAGACTAGCCTGTTCCACTGCCCTTTTTTCCAGTTTGTCACTGTAATTGTAATGTTGATGTAGTTCCGGGCCTTGCCATATAATATGTCAAACTCTCATTTTCTTTTTTTCCTGTAAGAGTTACAATTAAAATGTTATAATGTTTCATGGGGTTTAGAATTGTAATGTATTTTCAGCAATTCCACCAGCATTTTGTATCATGGTTTATCATTGCTTAATGAGACACTCATCGCTCTGTTCATTTGACTACCCATTGAACTGAAAAAGAACTCAAAGAATCGTGTAAATAAATGTAAATGACAGCACTACATGCAAGTGCAAAATTCCTCATAAATCTGTTTCTGACAGTCCAAACGGGAGAACATTCCCACTGTGTCGACCATGTCCTGTATTCTAGGGTTGGTTCTATCACATAATTCCAGCCACATTTTTTGCACATGTGCCGATACGCCACACTACACCCACCTGACGCCACAGAGATGGTTTATTTGTGTTTTGACAATTCACATTTTTCTTACAAGTGTAAAGAATACAGAAACAAAATAGGAATTGGATAATCTTCACATTCTGTGTACTATAGATCAGAGATCCATCAATGGATAGGATTAATTTATCAGCAAGCACAAAGCATGTGCAAGGCTAACACAAAATCCATAGCCCATATTTATAAATTCCGTTTTGCATATGAGGTGAATTGCCCTATCAGTTTTACAAATTGGTTAGACTTAGCTAATCAATATTATGTTACTACTTATTCTTAATGTATAAAATGGCATAACAGGGAATAGAATTTCTGTTTTATTATAAGAGAGTGATTTTGTGTTATTTCAGTGAAAATAACATTTTTTATATATGTCTATGGCCAATATATATGCATTATTTCATTTGTAACAGCTCCAGAGAACCAAGGAAAACAACCAAATAGCAAAGAAATGCAAGCTTTTGATATCAAACTCCTGAAATGACAAATACATGTGTTGGGTACATCCATAATCAGAGCCATTGCTATGTAATTATAAGTGTACTTTGAAACATTTACACATGTTAAATTATCGCTGGAAGCTTAAAAGATATTTTACCACCATATTTTACATTTGTCTCTTTATTCTGCCTGTTACAGGAAAACAGAAATCCAGCTAAAGTGGAATAAGCATGTAACATTTCAGATTAATTACTTTTGTGACATTTGTTACCTTCAAGCATTTTTGGTTTTTACAAATTACATTTATGTGCTGATTCCGTGACCTCTGTCTGTACCATTATAACATAATCAAATGTAGGGCACTGTCACATTTTCCTTAATTGCTCTGTCAAAATTTCTGTGTAGAATGACAGCAGTCCAGTGTGCAGAAATAAGCAAGATTAAAAAATAAATACACTCTCAATAAAATTAAAACTGGAGAATATTGAGAACCAATCTAACATTAATAATGAATAGCATACATTTTCTGGTTTTATGCTAAACTTTACACAAAGGAAGAAGTTGAGTAAGCAAGATATTGCAAAAATAAGTTTTAGAAAAAGAGTTTTCCTTTTTTATGCTTGCAGCTTATTTCTTTGATAGGTTTGGATATGAAATGAGACAACACTGGTATTCATTTTTATTTTGATTAAAAGATGAAGTTGATGGATGACAATGAGAGGTACTTGCATAGTATGTGGCACTTGCCTGCTTTTTTTGATACGGTTTTAATTTTACATTATGAATGACTCTCTCCATGAATATGTTGTCATGCTATATGGTTTGGTTAATGCAACCTTCCGTTTTTTTTTCTTCAGCCATTTACAAACAAAGCGTTTTGCTACATGATTAATAGGTTTGTTATTGTCTATGAAAATATACTCCCCGAATCAAACCAAACACAGTAAGCATGTGCAAAGTTTTGTAAATGCCTTGCAAAAATGTGAATTTCCGATCCTACAATTCCTCACTGGAATATATACACGTAACAAGGGATGCATGAAGGATTAGTGCTATTTGTGATTGCTGTAAACTCAAGGCAGTATAGTACAGGGGATCTCAAAGTATGGATGTGGAATAAACTGCAAGTTAATTCGGATCCAGCCGATAATGCACACACAACTCATAATAATCCACCCCCCCGCCAAAGTATATTTCCTTGGCACAAATAAGATTGTAGTTTTCTTGAAGCACAATGGGTTGAAGTTGGTGGTATACACCTGTGACAGCTGATGGTGCTTAACTTTAGGACAGATGATAAGATGGCATCAGGTTTGTCTGATTTAACCCGTTCCTTACTCATGTTAGCCTCTGACACCTGTAGAGCAACTCTTTGAGCTGGAGATGCCATCATGACTGTCGTGTCTGAACCATGACATTCAAGCTGGGTGTAGAAATTGTTCAACTTGTTGGCGTGTCACAATTGGTGAGGTTCTGTAATTTTTTATCACAAATAGCCCTTTTCAGATGCAATGTAGGTCACAGCCACCAAAGTCAGTTTCCAGCTTATGCTTGTGTTGTTTTAATAGTCCTCTGTAGCATACATCTGGAATTTTTGTACTGGTTCATGTCCTTGGAAATAAAAACTGCAATCTGCTCCTTCAGCCCTGGGTAAAAACAGTGGTGTTAATCCGTGGTTTCTGATTGGTATATGAGTGGACAGTGTAGAAAGACACATGATTTTATGCAGAATCTGACATGGTCCATCACTACATCTTAGAATGCTTGAAAGTGGACCAGTCAGTCAAATCAAAGTAGTCTTGAAATTTGGATTTGTGTTTGTGTATCTAGCACTGTGCTTCTATAAATATCTGCTGGGTATTCTTCAGTCCCTCATAGCAGGCTGGAAGCAGAAGCACCAATTAGTGGTCAGATTTGTGTGGATATGCAATTGACTTGTGAGCACCTTTCATTGTGGTGTAGCACAAGTTGAGAGTCTGATCACTCCTGGTGGAGCTGATGTCATGCTGGTGGTATTTGGGGAAGAGTTTCTTAGGGATGCGGTTGTTCAATTCCCCGGTTAGGTTCTCAGTCCAGACTCTGATCTACAAATGGTGGAACATAGTTAGTCTTGCATAGCTACAGCCGCCGGCAGAATATAAGCAACAGTGAGCCGCACTGAGGCAGGTAGGAGGGCTGGAACATGATCGTCAGATGCACCGACGTTAGAAAACAGGACTGGGAAATTGCTTCCATATCGGTGCACCAGTCGTTGTTAAAAAAGCACTGTCTGGGGTGTTTGGGCCCAGCCAGGTCTCAGTGAAGCAGAATACACTGCACTATTGATGGTCCCTTTGAGAGATGATACGGCTGTGTAGCTTGTCCAGCTTGATTTTCAGGGACTGGAGGTTAGCCAGGAGGATATTGGGATGGGAGGCGGGGTTGGGCACCAAGGCAGCCTGGTTAGCATAGCGCTTTGCCACCCCTCCCCCATTGGGTTTGCCGATGGTCGCTTTTGTCTGTTTGAAGCATCGTTAAAAACAATATCTAGTATTTCTGAAGGTTTGCTAGGACATTATATCTCATATTCATCGGAGTGTGGTGTTTAAGCACAATGAAATGCATTACATGTGTAAAAATGAGAAAAACACGCAAATTGAGAGAGTAGCTATAAGCATGCTGCAATGGAACGGCGCCATATTGGACTTTTGTTGTCACCAAAATATTCCACAAAATCAGTATCGGCTCTAACATTAACCTGACATTTTCTATCCATCTGTCCATCTCTAACTGCTTATCCAGTTCAGTGTTGTGGGGAACGTGATATAGTGACAAAACAAACACCTTCAGCTGGATATGCCATTATGCCTATTGAATCTGAGAGATGACATTCAAACGTTGTCAGGCGTGTCTTTAAGCACAATTAGTTCTGTAATCTGTTATCACATGTAGCCCTTTCCCAGGTCAGTTTCCAACTTATGTCTGTACTGGTTTTAAGCAGTTTTAATAGTCCTCTATAGCATACATCTGGAATTTTTGTACCGGTCCATGTCTTTGGTAATGAAAAATGCAGTCTGCTTCTTCAGCTCTGGGTAAAAACAGAGGCGTAAATCCATGGCTTTTGGTTGAGATGGGAGCGGACAGTGTAGAAAGACGTACATGATTTTATACGGGATCTGAAGCAGTCCATGACTGAGTCCGAAATGCTTGAAGATAGACCAGTGAGTCAAATCAAAGCAGTCTTGAAATTTAGATTTGTGTTTGTGTGCCCAGCACTGTGCTTCAGTTTTATCTGCCTTGTCAACTATTTTAGTTTTTTTGCTTGTTGGAATAATTTTTTTTTCAGCGATTTGTCCAACTGTTTGCTCTCTGATACCAGTAATGGATATGGGCAGTCACGTCAAACACTGTGATATGATGTAAATGGTTGACTTGCTCTCAGTAGGAGTGTGGAGGGTGAGAAGAGAAGATCAAGGCTCATCAAGCATTGTTGGATTATAAACTAGCAAATCAAGCAAACGAAAAACAATTCAGAGGCAGTACCATTCATTTGGTACTAATACACTTGATTTTGTTAAGAGTTGCCAAGCACTGAGTACACACAGGGGGCAAGGGGAACTGGTGGATAAGCTACACCTGTGACTTGTTGAGGCAAACTGGAGCAGGATAAAAAAAATATTTAAGGACAAATTTACATTTTTTTTATTCCTTTATAATCTAGTCTATTTCATTTTTTCCTCAGTAGTTGAATAACCATTGAGTTGTACTGCTGGTTTAATTTGTTTGTACCTGTGCTTTTTATCATTCTCTAATCACACCTTATCTCTGGTCATTCCAAGCTACAAAACCAGGGAATGGGAATGCCTTTTCTCCCTCCCAGATACCTACCAGGAGCAAAAATGTGTACTGTCTGGCAGGGAACTGGGAGAGAGCAAAAACGTGGAGGTCCCCGAGGACAGGTTGAGAAACACTGACTTAAACAATATACCATTCTTACCTTGAATATTAGGGCATTGCTATTTATATTTTGCTGCTAAAGAGTTTGCAGTAAATATTTGACATTTACCTTGTTTTTGATTGTTGCATCTAACAGTAGTTACATAAAGCAGTATTTCCCAACCAGGTCCTTAGGGACCCCCAGACAGTCCACATTTTTGCTCCTGGTAGGGATCTGAGAGGGAGCAAAAATGTGTACTGTCTGAGTCTCTGAGAAACGCTGACCTAAAGTATAGATTACAAATAAACTAATAAAGGCTAATTTATCAGAGATTGGTGGTAATTAAAACTGACACTGGGGGGTGGGGGCTGAACATGAAGGTTGACAACCCTGCCAGAGAATCAGGGAATGCCAGTGTTTGTACTGGCACCGGATGTTTTATGTTAATTCTTGTTTGTGGTGCCATGTTGTTAGAGCTACAGGTTGAAAACAGCATGCTGAGTGGCTCATGGCAGCCGGGATCTGCTAGTGGGTGCCTAAATGGTTACTCCAGCGTCTGAAAATCTGACTAGAAATAAATGCCTTCTGATATAGGTTTCCTAGGGCAGTAAACGTTATGTCCAGCAGCATTCTTTTGTAATCCTTCCCTATTCAAAGGGGCTTTGTACAATAATATTGTTTAATAATGCAGCCGATATATGTATAGTTCTACCTTGGGACATTTTGTAATCATTTCATATATACAAAGCTATTATAGATTTCTAGAAAAGATTTTAATGCATGCATCATAACTGTCAACTGGCTGACTATAGCGGAAAGGAGTCTCACAAGAAAAGATTCAAAACCTTTGTATGGCACTTATATTATCTGCAATACAAATGTCGGTTATTTAATCAAGGTATTGTGAAGTGCTTAGTTAATTAGCCGGTCCATCAAAATGAATCTCACCCTGTAATGGACGTACTGAAAAGGATCCAGTTTGCATAAAGGCTTTAATTTGTAATAATTACTGAATAAGTCTATGGACATTTCTGTTACCCTCTGTCTTTCTGGCATTTACCAAAATGTAAAGAGAGAAAAATCTCATCGTTTCTGTTTAATATGAACAAAGCTTAATACAATACATAGGATTTGTGACACTTTCATATTGACCACTGGAACACACATCGTTTTAAAACATTCAGTTTTACTTATTCTGATATTTCAGGTTCACTGCAAACAGGAGCCTGTGTTCCATCTGATCTCCTCATTATAATCATCTGCTGCTCTGTTACTATAATGTCTAACATCCAAGGATATTAGTTCCATTTCTTTGAATTTGTGTCAATGTGAAGTTTTTACACAGTAGCTAATTTTCTCAGAATTTCACAGTCAAACTATTATTATATTAGATTTCAATTATATTTGCAAATCTGTCATAGAATGTCATCCATCTTCCAGCTGCTCATCCAGAGCCGGGTTACAGGGGTCCGGGGCACAGGGCAGACGAGGCAGGGGGTATATACAGTACTGAAGGAGAAGAATCCACATGACACATAAACACAAGCGCTCCACAAAAACCAACGGGTAGTTACAATTATACGGATTTACATTATTGGAAAATGAAGTGCATATGTTCAAGTGCTTATGTTTTTATAAATGAATGTATGTGTCCATTCATACAAGCCAGGGTCATACACTATAACACAAAGGAACTTATTACACAATTATTTTCCCAGAGGGAAGTCTTCAGCCTATTCAGTTTGTTTAACCACTGCAATTGCTAAAAGTGTCTAATTCAGCATTCATTGTTTTTCTTTTGTGTTTTTTCTTCTTTATTGCTTTATTGTACTGTGTTTCCCTGCAGAACCACATTATTTGTGCATTTCGAGCCTGTAAATTCTGCAAAGTGATGGAAATGTTGTTTTGCCTATTTAGCTTGCCTGCCAATTCAGCTGCACCCAAACTGCATAATATTTACACTTATTTGCAAAAGTAAAAAAATCTTTTTTGGATGATGAGGATGTCAGACTCAGGCATTCAGAGGCAATGTTCAGTAAACAAGCCTTCATTGTAATTTCACACCACTGAGAGAAGCATTCAGCAACACAGAATTTATATTCAAATCAGTACTTTAGGGTTTGATATTTGAAATTTCATATTTTTAAACAGGCATTCTATCAGTCAACCCTATTTCTTCTCTTGGGGGCACAAGAGGCCTCCTTATACCTGAGACTAAAGGTCAAGTAAACATGCTTGTTTTATGTGTAATTCTAATGCATATTTTGATTGGCAACATTTATAACTTATACCACAGCTAACAAACAGAAAATAATTAAGTTAACTAGTCACGGTAAATTTTTCAGAAGAAAATTATTTCAGTTGGTATTTAATAATGTTCCGATATAATAATAATCATTATTATTATTATTGTTGTTGTTATTGTTATTATTATTGTTATTATTCGAAGTAGTAGGAGTGACATTCATCATAATAACAATTTTGATAATAATAAATATGTAATTTGTCCATTTGACAACATCTCCTCAACCTGATGTATTATTAATTACCAGAAGTACTGCAGTGGATCTGATTCTTTGAATTGCAGTTAGGGGACCCCTGTGTTTCAAAAAGCAGCCACTAAAAGTCTGTTCTCCTTTTCCTTCTAAAAAGCTAGCAGTCAAAATTGAGGCTGTGGGGTCCTGTTTCTAGCAGCTACATAGCAAAGACATCTGACCTTTGTTTCCCTATGCCTCATTAGCAATTCCATTGGTTGTCCATTCAGATATGTGTTATTCATTTCATCATTCCAAATTTTAATTTTGTTTGGCAATACTCCTAGAGTCCTGACAGGCTCTTTTGGCTCTTAGTCTTTACGATTTGTTTTGAACTGAAGTTCCAAAAAAAGAATGTTTTGTATTTTAGGGTTGGGAAAAAGTAGTTACCTTTATTAATTGTAATGAATGTTATAGTCATAAAATTACCACTTCCTTGACATTTCAAAGTAATCATTATTGTCATCCATACCGTTTAAGTCTAACCGTATCAGCTGAGGTCACCTAACCCATAATCGGCATCATTCAGAAAAATCATTCCTTGGTAATATAATTCACAGTATTTTCCTTATCTTTCATTAATGGTGTATTTGGTCATATCTAATTTATGTGGTTTATATTTTATTATCATTACTATTTTTATTAATACAATTTTGTTTTGAATGTTATAATGGTATTCTTCCATTTTAATAAATGTTTTTTTTACAGAATGAAACACCTGGATTTATACATGGGTCTTTATTTATTGCAAATTGAGAAAGCAGTACTGTTGTACTGGAAAGAATTTATTGTTTTTCCCCTTTGTCTCATTTATTGTTGTTTTTTTATGAAATGGGGTGCTGCTTCTGTCTGGTGTGTCCATATATTGCCATGGTAAAATATCAAAGGTTTATGTCTGCTTTGAAGTTTCAAACTGAAAAGAGACACCTGCGTTTTCCCATAATTGTCATTGAACATTTGCTACACTTAACTCATAATGAATAAGCAAAACATTTGCTTTAACAGGCCTGTTCTCAACACAGAAAAAGGCAGAGGTGATACGCATGAACACCAGAAACACCAAGACAGTGGTAGACAATATGCATTAGTTTAGCAAAATTATAAAAGAAGGATTTGTGTGAGAAGCCTGATTTATTGTGTACGTGACTGATTTTAATATAACAAAAATATGGAAGTTGAAGAGAAACACCAAAGGGATTAGAGGTGCTCTTTTGAACGTACTTATTATCTTTTTTTCACAGAACACACAGGGATGATGCATGCTTTGCGAGTCTGTTGGTGGCAGGTTTGTGGGATAATTGACTGATGGATACATTGGTCAGGAGATAGCAGACAGTCTTGTTTTCACGCCAAAGTGAATCCCCAAGGAAGGTTACCTGGAAGTCATTGTAGTTTGATGAAAATTAGAAAATAGAAAATACAATAAATATGACATGCAACATCATACATTTATTCATAAAATGAGTGGAGTAGACTGGAGTAGAGTAGAGTCCAGTGGAGTACAGTAGAGTACAGATTAGTGGTACGGTAGGTGCTTCCATGTTGAAGAAGGCTATTAATGTAATGGTAGGTGCTATAAAAGATGCTATAAAATTGTAATCGTATATTCGTTGAATCCTTTATAGGACTTCCAGCAGCATCTAATTTTAGCTGACATTGAGTTCAGTCATTTATCATATGCATCTGTCCAGTGTTGTAAGAAGGTTATGAATGAGACACAAGGTATAGAACATGCAGTGCAATTTCACTATGTATTGCAAACCGTCTAATTTGCAAGTGAAACCGCTTCCTTTGAGGTGTATTATGCAACAGCAAGGACAAAATTTTAAGTGTCAAAAGGGCATAGCGGATGGTTTGGTGTACCTTTATTATTTTTTTAGTGGATACCAATATTTAATCATATTGAAGTGTTTGTAGCCTAAAACAGAAAAATATATTTGTATTTTGCAACTACTTTTCTGTTGATGTCATAGCAGTTGATCCCATCACTAGCAATGATGGGTGTTCATACCAAACCGAAGTAGTAGAGTTCTGGAGTTCATGGTCCACGGTAGGATTCACACAGCCATCACCAGTGATGGATCTCCTGTGGAACCTATAAGTGACTTGAGGTTCCGGGACAAAGAACACTGGGTCAGTCCTTACAAAAGCCTGTCAGCACCTTCACATCCTGAGACGGCTATGAAACAGCAGGATGACTAAGCCAACACTTATCAACTTCTACTGCAATATCTCTGAAAAATGTCCTCACCGATGGTCTGATCTGGTCTGATCTGGTCTGGTCACAGCTTAGGTTGTGAGGTCAGCCCAGTAGATCAAAGGGATGGGACTACCATCCATTGACTAGATATATAGCTATCACTGTTAAAGCAAAGTGAGATGTGTATTTACGAGACCCAAACCATCCTGGTCGTGACCCTTCCGTACTCCTGTGGCCTGGTTGGCAGTTTGTCAGCATCAGAAGACTGATTACCAGAATCAATAACAATTTCTTCCTTCAAGTTATCCACCTAAGCAATAGCTAAGTCTGGACTATAATAATATTACTTGCACCTATTATTATCTAATGGCTTTGTGTGATGGTCTGGTGGGTGGTTCAGTGTCATCGCACCTTCAGTGTTGAGTATGATATCCACCACCGCTCTGTGTGCATCAATTTGTATGCTTTCACCATATTGTCTGGATTTCTGGAGTTACTTCTTTTGCCTGTGCAACAGAAAGTGCCCCTCTTTTCACCTTCTAAATGCCCTTGTTTGATAACTGACAATCAAGCACAATGTATCGAGGGCAGGGGCTC
>JAODJW010000033.1:7525746-7550793 GCA_026777045.1 Hyperopisus bebe | reverse complement strand
GCTCTTCAACACTGTATTTAAAGTGCTCTCACATTAGGAATGTATCACTGCCTGGTGTAACCCTAAGTACATGCACTATATGGACAAAAGTATTGGGGCACACCTTTTAATCACTGAATTCAGGTGTTTCATTCAGACCAATTGCCACAGGTGTATAAAATCAAGCACCTAACCATGCAGTCATACTTGTGAAAGAATGGGTCATTCCGAAGAGCTCAGTGAATTTAAGTGTTGTACTGTCATTCGATGCAAAAAGTCAGTTCGTGAAATTTCTATCCTGCTACATTTTCCACGCTTAACTGCAACTGGTATAATTATGAAGTGGAAGCGTTAAGAAATAACAGAAATTCAGCTACGAAGTGGCAGGCCATGAAAAGTGACAGAGGAGTGCTGAGACGCATAGTGTGTAAAAGTCACTCTGTTGACTCAATAATTGTAGAGTCACAGACTTCCTCTGGCATTAACTTCAGCCAAAACTGTAAGCCAGCAGCTTCAAGGATTGGGCGTCTGTGGCCAAGCAGCTGCATCCAAGCCTCACATCACCAAGCGCAATGCCAAGCATCGGATGGAGTGGAGTAAAGCATGCCGCCACTGGACTCTGGAGCAGTGGAAACATGCTTTGTGGAGTGACGAATTACGCTTCTCTGTCTGGCAGTCTGATGGATGAGTCTGGACTTGGTGGATGCCAAGAGAACGTTACCTGCCTGACTGCATTGTGCTGACTGTAAAATTGGGTGGAGGAGGGATAATGGTATGGGATCGTTTTTCAGGGGTTGGGCTTGGCCCCTTATTTCCAGTGAAAGGGAACTCTTAATGCTTCAGCATACCAAGATATTTTGGGCAATTCTATGCTTCTAAATTTTTGGGACCAGTTCGTGGAAGGTCCTTTTCTGTTCCAGCATGACTGTGCCCCAGTGCACAAAACAAGGTCCCTAAAGACATGGATGGGTGACTTTGGTGTGGAAGAACGTGACTCACTCACACAGAGCCCTGACCTCAACCTTACTCATTTGCGAGCCAAGCCTTTACATCCAACATCAGTATCTGACCTCAGAAATACTCTTCTGGATGAATGGGCAAAAATTCCCACAGACACATTCCAAAATCTTGTGGCAAGCCACCCCAGAAGAGTGGCAGCTGTTATAGCTTAAATGGGGGACAAACTCCACATGATGTCTATGGATTTAAAATGAGATGTCATAAAAAGTTTGTGTGGATGTAATTTCCAGGTTTCCCAATACTTTTGTCCATCTAGTATATGTGCAAAATTTCATTAGATTTTATAGAGTCCTCACACCTGGACAGGTTCAAGTTTAAATATGCTACCCTAATTTTGTTTTAACAATATAAAAGCAAACGCTTAGTAGTTTTTTCAGTAAAGAGACACTCATCCATCTTATTCAAGCATCTTCGATGGGTTTTCTAACTTTGTTCATGAAAGTTCAAAATCTGTCCATGCACATTCTCCAGATATCATTTTAATAATGTGTGTGTGTGTGTGTGTGTGTGTGTGTGTGTGAAGACAGGTAAATGGTATTCTTTTTGAGACATTTAAAAATGAAAATGCATCATGGAAATTAAAATAAGACTCAGACACTAAATTTATAGATATATTTCTTAAATAATTTAATTGCAAAAGGATCTTTTAAAAATATTTCTACAAGAATGCATCTTTTCCACTTGTGTTTGTCTTCAACATTAAATACATTTCAATGTTTTCAAAGAGAAAAAAATTGCATCTCTAAATGTTCTTTATCCTTTACTATACATGTACAGTACTCCACGTTTTTTCCTTTCTGGCATCATGTTTGATGAGGGACTAGAAAATAAACATTTTCACTGTATTCCTTACAATATTTCTTTCAGTAACAGAAAAAAAACTATGTAAAAGTAATAATGTGAAAATAATGGGAGAGACAGATATTTTGGACAGAAACCAGCCTATAATCAAAGAAAGAATCTTTTGCCACAGGAGGGAAATTTGATATCAGTTCATAACACCAGCACCTTTATCTGCTATCCACAAACTCCTTCATCAGTTTTGCAGGCACCCAAGAAAATGACTTTGAGTCTGTATAGCCCACAGTTACACAAAACAAAGTTTCAACAGGCTTCATAGCCATTGGATGAAAGACTAGAAAACATTTCTCAAGCTGTTGTACAAACAGAAAAAAGTAGGAAGATGTACAAGTTTTTACACATTTTAAAAATTTCAAGAAAATTGTTTGACTTATTTTAAAGCCTGATGTAACTGTTTATTATTCCTCATAAAAGATTAAACACAAGTTTTTTTTTATTTTGTTTTTGTGTTCATTTTTGAGGTCTACTGAACCATAAAAAATAAACTAATAATAATTTTGCTCCAAATGGGCAGATTCTGCATATTGTAGCTTAGGAATAGAATCCTCCGTTTAATTTTCACTTGGCAAATCATTTGCATCACATTTGTTTTGTAGCACAAATGTCCATTATTTGTGTTGGAAAAATAAGGAACATTTAGCTTACATTTTTAGGGTCACATTCCGCAGCTCATACCAACCATAAAAACATTTTTTTTTTTTTTGTTTACGCTGACCTGGATGATTTTCCATGATCGGATAGCAAGGGATGGCAGTTTTGAAGAACTTTTCCTTGTAATATCAAATATTAATTTTGTTGAAATAGAACAATGGTTGTTTGGTTAAAACTTGTCATTTGTTTTTGCCCTATGAGCACTGTTAAATCAGAGTACCTTTTATTAGAATACCTTTTAATTGGGTTTTTTTTTGTTTTCTTTTTCATCAAAATATATAAGATCATCCTTAAGTTATAATACTCTATATAATTCTTCTATAAAATCACATCAGGAGAAACTGGTCACTGCTCATTCTGTCATAGTCATCCCCCCACCCTCCCAAAAAAAAATAAAAAATGGGCAGCTGAGCACAGGAAGAGGAACATGGGAAAGAACATTATCTCCTTCTCCATCGTATTGACTTCAAAATGTGATATTACACCTTTTAAAAATATATCATATATATTTCAGTAAAAACAGATACAAGATGCTGTAAGATCATAACTGTTATTGTCTGACCTTTACTGTGCTGCGTTTTGTATTCATAATGTTAATATTTTGGTTTTATTTAAATTTGTAAGTAAACAATGCTTATTCAATCTAACTTATAATTACAGGGTGCAATTTCAGTGGGTTAGTAAGCCCTTTCATGTGATTCAAGTAATGGTATGATGGTTTATCTGAACTGGGAAACGAAGAATCTAATTAGTTCGGGAGTACAAAGGTTTTGCATAATGTGGTAAAAGACCCACAGAAAGTTAAGAAACTTAGGGATCGTGAATAAAGGAGTTAGACAGGAACAATATATTCTTATGAAACCTGTAAGAAAGTACTATGATAATGCAGAATATCATCAGTGTCTGTTAATCCAAAAAACAATTACAGATCTTGCTGAACAGCCACATTGATTGAGCCAGAGGAAGCTGTTGTTCCCTCCCTTTACCTCTGTGTGCTGTATTGTCCATGTTAGGCAGCCGTTATCTTTTTTTTTGTTCCATCTTTCATGTTTGAAGCTAAACCCGTGAACATCAGACAGGTTGCCTACTGCTCTAATCGGTCCAAGACAGAATGAAGCTGGGCGATTGCACCCGGGCAAAAAATAAGACCGATATCTGCGGGGCGGCAATCCGTCTCTGGCTGTAAATATATTCCTGCAAGTGCTGAATTTCTTGCTGCGTTAATCACTTTGACAAGCTTGGGCCAGAGGTAGCTGATGAGTCAAAAACTGCACTTGGCTGCATTAGCTGCCACAAGGCCGAGGGGCGTTAGGCTATGCAAAGGGCTTGAGCTCTGGAATTTTCCGTAGTTTAGTGGGATGCTGCTCTGCTGCCAGAAACGCTTCCTATATCAAGTACCTAGATCTACAAAGGTCGGTTCTCAAATGGCAAACTGGACAGAACTGAAAAGTAAGGGCGTCAAGGAACGATGCGTTTGTGCACCTGTTACCAGAATTTCAAGGGAACAAAAGCATACTGCTAAGTGCTTTACTGGAATACACTCCATTTGTTCTCTTAAGCATAGCAGATACTGGCTGAAGTGGGTTTGCATCTAACCTAATAAAGATGAATTACAATGTAACATCCTCCTCATAGTTTTCCTCATACTTATAGAGCCAGAGCTGGGATATTCAGTAGTTGCAAGGTCTTTGCTCATATGGAAGCTGCTTTTGCCGTCTGTCCCCAGACACACTAACATGCAGCCAAACCCTTCCCAAACCCTCCCCCAAACTTGTCTCACTGCCTTCTCACCTTTTGCACGTCGACCAAATCTGATTTTTCCTCCAGTCGACACACCAATTGGATCTCATTCAAAAAATAACAATAATAAAGTTCAGCTTTTTTATATAGACCTATTTTAGTTGCATGTTATTTATCTATTTAGTTACAAAATGTGAACAGGCTGTTTTGAACAAACAGAAATATGAAAAGAACTTAAGGTAATTTTCTTTCTTCTGTTTACTGAGAAGGGAAGAAACGAATGCACTGGTAATACAATTGAACAAACAAAGAATTGAATTTTGTAAATCCTTGTAATTGAATAAAACTGTATGTCCGTTTGAAATCAGTCCATAAACAATGTGTATACACTTGAGAATTTGCTTGACTTTGGATCCGATAAGCATGTTAATAATGGTATAATGGTCCAATAATGATTACGGAAATAGGACTTCCTTGTCACAACGGAATTCATGCAGGTATTTAGTTTGAATGCCGATATGAAGCTGTATTGCACAGTATTTCTCTGCAAACCGTTACACTCTCACATAAGAATGACAGAGGGGCCTGGTCAACATATTTGTGACGCACCATCCTCAATTCCCAGAAGCTCACTCAATCCTGGTGGAGGGAACGTGACCTCATGAAACACACTGAAGCGACTGGCCGCCTTAGAGGAAAACAGTCCCAGGAAAACAAAGAAAAAAAGCTAGGTTGACATTCCCGAAGCCCTCTTAACGCTACGTCATTGGTAAATTCCCTTTTAACCTAGAACTTGCAGACAATGTAGCATTAAGAAGGCTTCGGGAAACTCACCCCTAGTAAACAAACAAGCAAACTGCATGTATATCACTAAAAAAACAGCCCATGAGGTTCCAAACCAACCTTAACTTTGTCTTCACGGATTCTTCCGCTCTGTGGGAAATCCAGCTAACATGCTCTCCTGCAATGACTGAGCAAACGTGTCCATTTCCAAAACCTTTTGTTGCTCTGGCACGTCACCTATAAATATAGCATCTTCAATATGAAGATGGGAATATACACAAAAAATTTGCTACTAATGGAGAGTTTTTTGGTTTCTGTTCTTGTCTTGCAAACCATTAGAATCGGGGGAGCATGGTTGCTCCTTTTTCTTTCTTCGAATTGCATTTAGCATGATCCATATGTGGTCTCTGTCTGATGGATTGGGAAACCTGGGGGGACGTGGGGTTGGGGGGGTTATCAGTGGAAGCCATACAGATCAGGGAATCGGAGACGTTGCCACCAACTGCACAGATCACACAAATCGCACGCATGCAAACGGCACCCCCAGCCAGAACCCGGGAGGCACGCGTGGGATGTCAGTTCCAAAAAACGTAGAAAAGAATCATAATAAATGTCCATCAGGTGGAAATGCAATACTAACATAAAAAACAGGAAGTGTGGGGAAATGTCTGAGGCACTGCAAGCCAGTTTTCTGATTGGCAGAGACGGTCAGGCAGCTGGGGTTTCCCATTGGTTCTCTCCAGGACAGTCCCTCCCCCTTATTCCTCAGACTTGGACTGGAAGTGTTTGGTTCATCTGTAGCCTCATGTCCTGAATGCTGCCCAAAATCTTCTTTTGGTGGCCTGCCAATGTTACTCCTATCCGCAGGAGGTCCCTAAAGAGAGAGAGAGAGAGAGGGGGGGGGGGGGCGGAGATGGATGTCAGAGAAATCCCTGCAATGCTCAATCCCATCAGCAAAAGACGAGGTTTCTGATGAAGACAGAGTTCAGTTGGGGAACAGAAGTGCTCGCATATAAACTCAGCCACATTTTACTCTTCAGCGTTATCCTTGGACAGAATTCACATGAGGATGTTTCTGGGAAATGCTGAAATACCTTGCAGTTTGTCAAGAATGTATCTTGTGCTTATGTGTTGTTATAGTGATGGAGTACTTAACAAAAAAAAGGGAGAAAAAAAACACACACACACACAGGAGTGACATTTGCACATAGTTCTGTTTGTTTTTCCCAGCAGGTAACAGGTGAGCAAATGCACAGTGGCGTCTGGGAGAGCGATTAGGCCTGTGAGGACTTCGGACGGCGGGCCTGCATCTCTGAGCACTGGCTACCACTGGGATTTCACACGAATCTCTCTCGTATTTTCCCTATTCTGCTTCGTCACCCAGTACTGGGGGATGAGATAATAAATGAAGAACATTAGCAGAATTACCAACCATTTAGAACCGCAGAAACCAGCTCATTGCTACACCTGTCATCCTGTGAAATTGAAATAAATTGCTCCACTCCATCTCTAATCCTCGAACTAATAAGGCTGATGTGTTTATTACCATTACATCCAATTCATTATTTGATCCTAAATGAACTCTTTATGTTCCTTTTTTGCATTTCCAATTCATAGCAAGAATGATTTGGTGTGTCCACAATTATTTTGTTTATACCTCTTTTAATTTCCTTTGTTTTTTTTTTTATATAAATTGTATACTGAGGTGTTATCAGTTCTTAATAAAAGTGCAATGTCAAAAATCACAAGAATAAGATGATCTGTTAGTGTTCTGGTAAGAAGCAGTTCCATCTTTAGCATACTGGCACCATTTTTTCCCCAGCTTTTCCAGAGAAAGCGCCAGGAGGGATACACTTTAAATTAGTAAATGTGCAAACATTCTTCAGATTTAGTCACATTTCTCAAAAGGGAATGTTTTAATGAAGATTTTCTACTAAACCAGTTGTACTAAACCAGCTTGTACAACATATTACTGATTCCATTCTGCGTAAATTCTCTACACAAGGGATTAGCAACAGGGGGCACTTGCTACTTGAAATTTTAACCTTCAGAGAAAACGTCCCGCTTCCTGCTTACTACGTTACCTACATCCCCCTTAGCATGAATATCAGAACCTCAAAAACATTCCATATTCCACCTATCGATCAGACAACAGGCTCTCAAGCCAATTACAACCCTACTTCCATATTGTAAGATTCTTATCTGTCTTTATTTCTCCTGAGTACGCAGCAGTGCTGCTCAAACCATCACTGGCCAGTTGCACTCACTCTGCAGTAATTTGTGCCACTAAGTCAAAGGAGGTGAAGCCGGCGTTAATGAAGTTGTCACGGTAACGGCTCATCTTGATGGCGTCCAGCCAATCGCCCACAGTGGTGAAGGTTGTAAAGTCTGGGATGCAGTGGTCAAGCAAGGGCTGGGAGACCCTATGGTGAGAGAAAGAGAGACAGAGAGAGAAAGATAGATGGAGAAAGAGGGAAGGTATTAGAACAAAGCTTGTCCCCACCATAGAACCTTAACCACAACCCCCCCCCCCCCGCTTGTTCTGCCAATCTGTAGAACCACTGATTTCATCCATACACCTCCACTAGGGGCATTGGACTGGACATACAAACAGATGGCTTTTCACTTACAGGGAAGCCAATGCATTAGAATAAGTATTCAGTCCAATTTCATCTACTGAAGAAAGGGAACTTAAATAGACCTAAGTAATTATCTACATCATTATACAGCTTAATGAAAAGAAGAAGAAAAAAACAGCGTGAAAAATAGTAAATAATGGGCCTGCAGAGAGAGGGTAAGTGGGGGGGAAGGAGTGAGAGAGAAAGGGCACTACTGTACTTTCTCTCTGCTCTGTTGATCCTGTTTGCCTTTTGATGGCATTATATTAAAAAATTAGGCTTAAAAAAGGTTAATAATACTATACAGAAGCTCTATTGTAGAGCGGGGTATAGAACGATGGGGGTTTTATGTTTTTTTTTTTTTTTTTTTTTTTTTAATAACCCTGCTTTTTTGAAGATATGGCACTCAGGTACAAGGCTGTCAGAAAAGGACCCTTAATGAATCATTGTCACGGTTGCCTTAAGTTATGCTTTGAAGAGCTGGTTCTCTGCTGAAAGGACAGCTTGTAGCCGCCCATTGAGAGACGCCGATTAGCACATAGTCTGTTGTGAGTTTTGACCCTAGCAGCAAACACCGCTGATGTTACATTTCCCATAGGGATGGAAGATAAGAGCAAATATACCTTGGGGTCTCATAAAACGTAAACGTGGCCGGTTACATGCATTACCTGTGTTGCTATAGTGATAAGTTCGCACCTGTTCACATACCACTCTGTCATGGCAATATAAAGGTACCCCAGTCCATACAGAGAGCAGTTAATCGCTCATTGCTTTGGAGTAGGTACACTCACTGCTTAAGCATCACTAGTTAATTAAAAGTGCTCACATCTGTTTTCCCCCTTCATATAGCTTATTAACCTTACTCAGTGATGCAAAGGAAATCCTAAATATCCCCTTTTGTCCAAAATATTTCCCTGTCACAATCGACTAACTCATCCTGAGGTTCTTTATGCCATGATGTTTTGGGGTCATAGTGATGTTCACACTAAATTTAGATCAGATAGTGGTGATAATGAATTTCATTTTGTCTCCTTTACCCCTGAGCAGGTTAGAAGATGGATGGATAAAGATGTTATACATATTTCTCTAGTGAAGAAAGACTTCTCACTATCATAGACTCCTCTGTGTAGATACGCTAAACACCTGCAAAGCTTTTGATAACAGATTTCCCTGCACCTGTTTTTGGGCAACACTAAGTACAAGCGAGGATATTGATACATATATGAATGGGAAATGATACACATGGATGAATTTATACTTTTTCACCATCAAAGAGTACAGAATTTTTACTTAACACCTGTTACCATTTATGTGCAAATAACAGCCCACCTGTGCAGCTACAGTACATGGTATGAAACAAAGCCATAGGGAGTCAGGAATACATTTTATAAAATCAAGTGACAGCTAGTTCAAGTACAGTTTGCTTATTAAAAGGCTTCTACGAAATAGGTGTCAACATCTGCCTTCAGCTATAATGTGATATAGAGACACAGTAATCTCTAAGGATTTTTCTAGAGTACCTGAATTTTTCTGCGTTATATCGTGTTGCCTATGTCTGTGCTGTACCCATGTGTTGCTTGTGATTCGCTATGATTCACAAAGCGCTTATTGCGATAGGCGTGTTGGGTCTTGTCTCACTCACCCTGCCTGTGTGCTGGTGACCACCTTCAGGCTGGCCGCGTTGCGGATGAGCTTGTCCAGCGTGTTCACAATCTGCGAGAACTTGGGCCTGAGATTCCTCTCTTTCACCCAGCAGTCCAGCATCAGCTGATGGAGCGCGGTCGGACAGTCCATGGGGGGCGGCAGTCGATAATCCTGCTCCACGGCATTGATCACCTGGGGGGGGAGACAGGACAAAGTCAACGATCGAGATTCAAGAAGGGATGAAAGAAATTACCGGAAAAAAACAGGTGAGCACATGTCTCACTCACATCCTGATTGCTCATGTCCCAGTATGGACGTTCACCATATGACATCACTTCCCACATCACGATTCCGTAACTCCACACGTCACTGGCTGAGGTGAACTTCCTGTAAGAAATGGCCTCGGGTGCTGTCCAGCGAATTGGAATCTTTCCCCCCTGCACACACAAACATACTGTCAGAAGCAGAGCTACATACAAGCAGTGGTAATGCTATTCATAAGTACGCATAAATTGTGCTTAGGTACAAGTGAAAAGGGAAACTGACCAGTGAGCTTGTGTAGGTGGGGTCTGTGGTGTTGTCCTCCAAAAACCGGGACAGGCCAAAATCAGACACCTTGCAGACTAAGTTGCTGTTGACCAGAATATTGCGGGCAGCAAGGTCTCGGTGGACATAATTCATGTCAGACAGATACTTCATCCCGGCTGCAATGCCCCGCAGCATCCCCACCAGCTGGATCACGGTGAACTGCCCATCGTTCATCTAAGAAGGAAACCCGAAGCTCATAAAACACACTCATCCAATCCAGAGATCTCTGTCCTTTATTCTCTCCTACTCTCAGTCATTACTCGCTTAATATTCCTGTGAGGCACTGATTTATTGTTGAACTCCCCTTTAAATGTCAGAGAATGAGAGCGTGTTTGTCAGAGCCATATAGCAGTAGGGTTAGAGCCTTGTTAAATAGAGTAAAATATGGGCAAACTGCTTCTATATTGTTGTATGGATTCAAAACCAGACTAGAATGCAGGTATGTTATTATCCCCATGGTGAAACTAGGTACTTTTTATATACCCCATCTTGCTCTCCTCAGCTAGACAGCACTCATGGACTATGGTTTATGTTGATGAGAAATTGTGGCAGTAATATGTAGAGCTGATTCTTGAAAACTGTGATTGGCTTATGACAAAAATATCTGTTAAGAGCTTTCTTGAGACATGAGATAAAGAAAGGGGTTTGTAACTGCAGGCTGTAGGTCGTCTTACTCTGAGAAATGAGTCCAGCGCACCGTTCTCCATAAACTCTGTGACAATCATGACCGGCCGGCTCTTGGTGACCACTCCCTCCAGGCGGATGATGTTGGGGTGGTCGAACTGGCCCATGATGCTGGCCTCGCTCAGGAAGTCCCGCCTCTGTCTCTCCGTGTAGCCCGCCTTCAGTGTTTTGATGGCCACGATAATTTCCCGACGGCCAGGCTGCTTGAGTCGGCCACGGCAGACTTCCCCAAACTCTCCTGAGAGAGAAGAACGTGGCAAAAAAAAAGAGAAAGGAGAAAGTGGAGGGGAAAGAGTGGAGGAGAGTGAGGGAAAAAATTAAAGGGAAAGTCACTGGTTAGAACTAAGGAGCAAGGGGCTGTGAGATCAGCAAGAGCCAGCTGGTGGGCAGGATGCAAGGGGGGCTGGGCTATAGTGCAAATAAAACATGGAAGACGTAGCTGAGGGCGTGAAGTTAAAGCGGGGGAGAAGAAGGGACGAAGGGGGTGGATGTTGTTAGGCATCAGAGGGGAAGAAGGAGGGAGAGGTATTACGGGGTGGGGACAGAAGCTTCGCAGTTCTACGGGGATTCTGTCTGGAGCCTACATGGATGCATATGTGCAGGTAAGGAGGCAGAAAATAGGCAAGGAGAGAGGAGGAGAGGGTGGATTTGTCACTAAAGGTACGCCTAGGAGTCTAATGGTACTAGGGGCAGCAGTTGATGTTAGATGAGCAAGGGGCAAGTTGCATTTGCCTTCCATTCCTTCTCAGATCTTCACGGACAGTGGTGGCTGGTGCTGGGATACCGCAATCCTACAGCTTCTAACAACCACCACCATATTACCAGGATGAAGATTAATAAAGACCGCAGTCTGCTCCACAAAAGGGGATAGATGGAAGCATAAGTGCAAATGAAATATCCAATTAGGTCAACTAGACATAATTTTAACTTTGGAGAACAGAATGTACCACTGTAAGTCAGTGTTTCCCAATCTGGTCCTCGCGGGCCCACAGATCCATGTTTTTGCACCCTCCCAGCTCCCGGTAGGGAGATTGCAAAAAATGTGGACTGTCTGGCAGGGAGCTGGGAGGGAACAAAACATGGGCCGACAGTGGGTCCCCAAGGAAACATCGGTATAAGTAACATGAGACAGGAGCTGAACTGGGATTCTGAAGATGCCGAAAACTCCCAGGGCCATCACAGTGAGAGGGCAACTAAAGGTCCATGAAGTGATGAGTGACCTTCTAATGTTATGAGCTGAAAGTGTCTAGTTGTCCTCGCCCTAACGCTGACGACCTCACATGGGTTACCTGCCCCGATGACCTCCTCGATCTTCACGCAGGAGATGTCAATTTCTTTGGCAAACTCGCGGACAGCTTCATTTGGATCCTCGTAGGTAAATGGGTCAATGTAAACCTTCATTCCAGGAGTAACTGTGCGGAACGCAAAGCAATACATTAAAGCCTGATCACTGAGAGAAATATTTATCTAGTTACTAACCAAGTTAACCCAATTATGTATCCTCATGACAAAGCAAAACATTACAATATGGATTTTTAAACATTTAAACATTTATACGTGTGTAATGAAGATGAGGATAACTTACTATACTGCTGTAATTTCTCTGTATACTCAGACTCTGAGCCATTGCGTTGCTTCCTGCGGTAAGAACACACAGATTCAGTCACATGATCATTATTCTTAAATTTCCATGACAGCTATTGTAAGAAATATAAAACTAAAATGAAGCAAACATTCTGTCTTAAGCACCTTAACTTCTGAGATTAAGGCCACGAAGCAAGTGATGTCATAAAACTAGTGTTTGACAGCAACTTAAAATAAGTGACTGAAAAGGTTTCCATAAGTAAGATTTCGAACAATGAACGTGACAATGAATCTTAACTGTTCTGTTTAACCCACTCCACTGTACACTCTCAAACGCTGCAGTTTATTTTTTTCCCCCATTTAATTTTTCTTTCTTCAGTACCGGTCTATTAATGGAAGGGGGGGGGAGTAAGGGCTGCTGAAATTAGATGTTAATGCGGTTCTTTTGTTGTCTAACCAGTAACCGGGGCAATAATACCCGCTGGTAATTTACATCTCATTTACAATTCAAATGCAGTTCCAGAATGTACCAAGGCCTCTGTTTCACAAACACACTACGAAACAGAAACACAGTGGAATGATGAAAGAAAATAAAAGTGTGGGAGAAGGTTACTTAATCTAGAGCAAAGGAGCAATCATTTCCAGTAGGGTGGTTGATGTGCACTGCATTGGCAAAAGCCAGACCCAGTGGACAGCGTTCCCCAGTACGGCGCCGAGTGCCAGTGAGAAGCCCATTCAGCTCTAACGAGTTCAAAACGCTTATTATAAACCCAAGGATCTTCCTTGGAACAAGTCACCTTCAACTTTGTGTTGCTCTTACTATTGTTACTACGGCTTTGTTCAAGATCGGTCGTGCTACCTCAACCACAATTATATTCGTTTACTATTTTGGTTATGGATTTTTTCCCAGAAGGTCTATTCATAGAAATTACCCATGTAGATCTGAGTAGAACCGCCTTAAGGGGAAAATAGCAATTTCCCTTCTGGGTCATCTAGATGTCTGCCATTTCAGCCATAAGACTGCAGCTTCACTTAGTTGTACAAAAACTATGTGATGCTCTCAGGTACATATGACGTAATGGTTTTCCTGACAGCCGCTGATGGACGGACAATTTCAAACTGACATGAAACTTGCAGGGACTGTGTCAAATGAGACTTTATGGCAGAGGAAACTGTGTTACAGAGGCTGTATGAGAGAGAGCAAAGTGCAGCTCTGCTCAAATTTAAACCTTAGCAATGGTCCAGATATAGCTGATTCAAAGCCATATATAATATACAATTAATGAGAGCAGGACTGTTAAGGGAGTTCATCTGGCATGTGTTAAAAACATCAAGATGTGAAATTTTAAAAATTGATTTCAGATATCTACGGAAGGCATTTTAATATGGTGTACTTCAGGCTTGCCTGGGAGAAACTAATCAGAACCTGAAAAGGGACAAAAACTCAAAGGTGTATTTAAGTGTATTTGGAATTAATAAAAATTTATGCATATTCGATCTGAGGAAAAGATTCTAATATGAAACCGGTAATTTCGATGGAAATAAAAAAAAAAAACGATTTATCCTTGGGCTGCCCTGTGCAATGTGAGGTCTTTGGAGGTCCTCACCTCAAGCAGACAATGGCGATGACAACAACGGCAATGATGAAGACCAGACCAGCGGTGGCAGAGCCCACGATGAGGGGCAGCTGTTCTTGCAGGGACTTTTCCGGGTCCCCTGAGGTTACAGAAGGGATGAAAGGGGTCATTGACTGCAAAGAGAACTAACAAAAAACATGCGTCTGTGGCAGCCAGTTCCACTGATCTTTAAGATGGAAAAAGTCCCAATATGCACATTCTGTTGTATAATATCTTACCATTTGTTTGCTGTGGATCTCTTTGAAGGCTCATAATGCTTAATCATACATTCTGAGCTGCTCCAGGTTTTAGGGGCCTTTGGCAAAATGCTTTGTGGTAAGGTTATCTCCCTACTGGATTCAATCATGGAGGTGCTTATAGGCCATCTCGTACACATTCATACAGCGATAATATATCGTGATGCAAACTTAAAAATTGCGCAAGTTGTACGTTACTTTGGAAATATGCTACATAGTTAACGTCATCTCCTATCTATGACCTGGTTAGCTCCCTCGACATATTTAGAACCTGTTATGAGCTGAAAAAAAAACAGGAACTACAAAGACAGCATGCATAGAATAGTGTTATTTTAAGTATAATGCCGTTTCCAGAAACAGGGAGGGCGTTGATGGGGAACTCACTCTGCAAGTTGGTGCTGAAATCCGCCGGGCTGCTGTAGCGGCCGTAGCCGGCAACGGTTCGTGCTCGAACCTGCACGATATACGGAGTTCCTGCTTTCAGGCCCTCTATTCTGGCAGAGCTGCGCTGTGCAGTCATCGTGTGCGCAATGGCCTCTTCCTGGTCCTGGAGCAAGAGAGACAACAGTCATCCATCCCTTCCCCTTCTGTGATATTCGACGAGAATTTCTCTGCAGTTAATTTGCAACTTTAGCACTATTCAAATGCAGATATGGCAATCATTTCTCCTCTAAAATGTAAATCTCCTGTCAGTTTTCTCCCAGTGTTTTGGATTTATTCTTCAAAGGTTGAGAGAGGGAGAGCAAAGAGGAAAAAAGCTGAAACAAAAACTGTCAAAAAATATTCTCTAAAAAGAAAAAAAAAGAATCCATAAAAGACAAAAACTGATACAATCAAATTATCACCATTGTTTTGCATTGTCGCTCACCTTCTCACGGTACTTGATCTCATAATCCAAGATAATCCCATTGGGTTTTTCTGGAGGCAACCAGGATAAACTCATGGTGCTGGCTGTAGCCCCCATCAGGTGTACAGTAGGTACTGCAGATGGTGCTGTCATAAAAGATAATACACAAACAAACAAACAAACAAACAAATAATGAATGAATGAATAAATAGATAAGCAGATAAGCCTTCAGCATTACCATGCATTACAAGTGTTCCAGTTACCATATTCCATATTTGGATTCCAAATTTAATTACAGACTGAATTTCTTACTTATTCTCTTTTTCTTCGTAAAAAGCGATTCTCAGATTCTTGTTACACACATCCTGTCATTTATTCCCCTTCACTGGCATTCTTATCTACTGTAAGACATACTTAAATCAGTTCTCTCACAAAAGTAAAGATGTTTTCCTCTATCTGTTTTATGTTTTGCCACGTAGAAGTTCTCCCTCTGTTCTTCAGGTCTGTGCCATCTTCTCCCTTCAGCGCCATGTTTTTTTTAAAGGATTCTTAATTCCTACGCATTTGCCTTTGATCCTTTTCTTGTAGCTCTTTATTCTTATGATCCACACCCCCCCCCCACTTCCCTACTCAAACTAAAATTCCCATTTAAAACTGCATCACCCCAATTCTCATCTCCTCCGTGTTGTCTCCCTAAAGACAATGCATTCTGGGTCGATCCCCTGGTAATCCCAGCCCAAGGATTAAGGGGCCTGTTTCATCTTAGGTACTGTGTAACCATGGTGGCCCAACTCTGCAGAGCCTTTATTTATTTTTGTTCTTAAAAGGTGAATGAATATTCTAGGACACCCTGGGAGAATCTTCAGAATAATCTTATTGCAGTGCAAGCACTGCACCCCTCTGACCCAGTGTTTAGATGAAGTTTGGGCCGCCGCTGACCTCAGGACTAACCCGCTTTATTGGGCCTGCAGAGCAAACAGGACGCTTTGTCCGAAGTTTAGCAGTGGAGGTGGGTAATCCAAAGACCGTCTGAGCCAGCGGTGGAGGAAAAGAAGGCCTAATGCACAGTCACATGTCCCACGGACATATCAGATGTCTGGTGTAATATAAAGACGAGGTGAACCTGCAATCTCTGGTTGCGGAGATGGAAGCAAAACCCCATACAGGGAGGCCAGATGGGCCGAGTGCTGTGAACTAACTCCAGCATATTATGTGTTTCTGCTATACTGTGAGGGTATCAATTTAAAGCCAACTGTAGGCTATTCATTTTACCTTGGGGCAAACAAAAGGCAAGAGAGGCCCTGACATGCAAGGACTCTGGGCGTGTCGATGCGTATCGGATTACCGGAATACCCACCGGCCTGGTTTGTAGTGATGTTGACGGCGGAAAAGTGCGGGGGGTACGGGCTCTTGTTCGAGACGCCGTTGACGGCCTGGATCTCGAAGCTGTACTGCGTGTGGGCTTGCAGGTTGCGGACGGCCACGCGCCGCTGCGTCAGGCCCAGGTGACGCGGGGAGATGTCCACGTTGTCGTCGCAGCGCGTGCAAGCCCCATGCTCAGGCAGACACTTCTTGCAGATGATGTTGTAGAGCAGGTCGTCTCGGCCGCCTGAATCTCGAGGCTCGCTCCACTCCAACAGTAGGGAGGTTTCGTTTACGCTGGAGATGACGCTGCGTGGGGCTGAGGGCACGCCTATCAGCGCCAGACAACAGCAGCTAGGTTATTTAACGCAACAACAGGCTTCCTTCGTTAACACATTAATTAGTTTGCCCCTCCTACCCACAGATCGAAACACCACAATTACTAAACCTCATACTGTGCGCTGACATTATACGAGACAGATTTAATATTATATGCTACACAGAGTACTATGCAGAAGTCTTAGGCAGTCAGAGGGAATGTTTAAAGCACAGAACAGCTTAGAACAAAAAAACACAACTTAACATTAGAACGTATGAATATCACGAGTAACAAAACTGACAAGAATTTCTTCTTTTCTCCAAAAAGTCACTGACAACTTCTTGGATGTCTAGATGAACTGGCACCTCAGCCATTCCATAGACTTGTTAAATTTCACCACCAACTCACTTAATTCATTGAATTAGTTTTTAAAAGGTCAGTGGAGTATTGATTAGCCATCTGAGGTGTGGGTGGATTGGAGGTTTGCTGCAAATTCTGGGGTGACTTTAGGACAGGTTTTGAAATGGCTAAGCTGACAAACTTTGACAGACATAATATCATGGTTTTACACCAACACTAAAGACCATTTGAACGTCATATTTTTCATGCCTAAAACTTTTTCACAGCACTGTAATTAGCATAACAGTGCAGCTTTTACTCAGTTCTTATCACAGGTTATACGTCTGTGACGACGTTTATACTGGGAGGTCAGTAGCTGTAAGATTGGATCTGTTTTTACCCTAAATTGTGAGAGGAAAGTTGCTGGAAGGGTGATGACAGAAGTAAAGGAATTCTTTATCCAATTACCAGGACCATATCTCCTGGAGCTCTGAGAGAGATTCACACAAAGTACAAAGAAACCTATAGCGTTGAAGATATTATTTTCCTTTTTTTGATGTAGTTACATCGAAGCAATAAAGTCTTCAGTTTTACTGCAGAGACAAAATGATGGCTGAAGATGATGCTGATCACGTCCTGCATGTGCACACTGCAAAAAACGCCTTTCAAACTGAAGATAAACTGTTTCTGTTTTGAGACAAGACGGTCTAAAACGAGCAAGATTATCTGCCAGTGCAGTAAGAAAATTGTACTTGGTAAGATTTCCTAAAATAAGACAACATGCCTTAATGCAAGCAAATCGATCTTATACATTAGATGTGTTATTAGTCAGTTTATTGATGAAATTTGAATTTTGTCTAAGTACATGAAAATTATACTTGTTTCATATTTCATTTTTAGCAGTGTGGTGCTTGCGTTTCTTGAGGACAAATTCAGGAGCTTCCGTCAGCTCATCAGTACTTCACTTCCCCATCACTGATCTATACATATCTAATAACATTCAACCAATGAATGCGTTCCTCACACGCGAGAGCCGGCAAGAGTTCATAAAAGAGACCAATGGCCTTTCTGTATGCTAATCAGCTGAGGGGAGTGAACGTTGCTTCCACACTGATGGGTAGCCGGTCGCGTGGATATATCATGATGCTTACTGGTACAGGCGGAGTCGGGGGAGTCGTTGTCGGCACGGTAGTAACCGCTGCGGCAGGAACAGATGTTGGACGCCCCCGAGCTGGTGCGGCTGTTCGGGGGACAGGGAGAGCAGAAGTCCTCTCCCTGTCTCGACTTGAAGGTTCCGGGGCTGCAAGCTAAACAGAGGAAGAATTTTTTTTCCATTATAATCTAGGATGCTAGGTTTAACGAATTCCCTTGCTCTTCATTTGTTTTACCCTTTGTGTTTGGGTGTTTTTAATGAGTTTGTCTTTCAGGGTAAACAAAAAAAAAACCTTGCAAACATGAAAGAAAATGATGCAAAATTGCATACAGACGCTCGCACACTCCCAATAAATGCAGGAGTGCTGTGATATATATGCTAAATGCCACCAGGGCGCCCCAACTGCACCAAACTGCCGTCACACCAGGAAAATTACACTTTCCCTGAATGCATTAGAACACCAGAAAGACATTTCACTTCAGTCGCTTCAAAAGCCAATCCTTGTCTGAGGAGTTGTACAAAGGAAATCATCATTTATATTGTAGTCGCTGCAACAACTTGGAATTTTCAATAAACTAGCAGTACAACAACATGACACGACTTTCTGGAAATTAGTGGCAAACTTTTCCCTACTTGCTAAATTTAACAACCGATAACAGTGCATGTCAAACCAACTCCATATATGTTTTATATACTTGAGACCTCCAGGAGGCCACAAGTTGTCTATTAAAAGTTCAGTGTAAAATGAGGGAGCACATGGTATTGCTGTAAACAAGGCAAGGCATTTTCTGAAGGAGAGAAAGTGCTGATCATTCCATTTTAAGAAGGGGAAAGTCAGCCGTTTCCTTTCATCCTTGCTCTCCTTCAACATCCACTCCTGATAGAGTGAGAGAGAAAGAGAGACGGATAAAGGACAGAAAATGCAAATCCTGCAGGCTCTTTTTCGCAGATCTCTCTCTCCCTCTAGCCTCTTGTATAGTGCGTCAGACTTAAGGAGCAGATTAGAATTTTTGCTGAACCTGGAGGTGAGGAGCATATTGTGGAGATGGTGGTTTGGCGCAGGGAATCGGGGGTAGGGAAAAAGGCCTCATTGATTAATATTCATGTGGATGTCTTCACACTGTGCTGACAGGGTATTAATGAGTTTGACGGCCTTCGGATTGAGTCAGAAAAGCGCGACGATGGAGATTCCCCCCCCCCCCCCTGGTTTCCGGGACGGCCTGATGCGAATGCTTTTTATCAGACGCGGTCAACGGGACTGTAACCTTGGCCTGCCGCGAGCAAACAAATAGGTCTGATCTATGAAATGAAAAGATTTAAGGGGGGGGGGGGCTCCTCCTTTGCACCTCCACTACAGCAGGACATGCATTCAAATTCAGGCAAACTGCCGCAAGAGGACTTAGTGTGTTTCTTTCTGTACCTCCTGCATGCTTTATGTCTCCCTCATGCCAGTTTTCCATCATATGTAAAACGGCCAAGCCCAGGGAGAGAGTAATCACACTCCTATCCCTTTGCAACTTTCCACTTTATCACTTCAGGCTTGCCCTCCCCAAGGCCCTGCGTCGGCCGCACAAATGACATTTGCCCCCTCTTTCATTTTCATCCCCATCATCCTTATTAGATATCATGTCTTAAAAGTTTTGTTTTCCTTTTTTTTCTTTACATCATCCAATGTCAGCCTGGTTCTTTAGTGACGCAGATGAGAGCACAGATGGTGGGACCATACAATGGCAGAATCTGCATTGAAATGGTAGACTGGTGCAGCTATGCTGCCAGAGAATACAAGCGTACTTCAGACAATAGAATGACAAAAAACCTACACACTATATATAATCAGTTGCTATGCTGATTGTAATAAACTTCAATGATTCTTACATTAGCAATTCTTGACTGGTGCAGCTATGCTGCCAGGGAATACAAGCGTACTTCAGACAATTTTTAGCATATGTATACTATATATACTATGTCAGCTATTATATCAATTTTGATGGACTGACATTCCACACAGAATGTGCCCCAACCCTATACGTTGCGTGGTATAGGCATAAGACCCCCCATGACCCAGACCAGATTAAGCGACTGGAAGATGGATAGATGGAAGGATGAATACATTTTATATATATGTTTGTCTACCTGAAAATGTGACCAATAAGAAATTGGCTAGTTATTCTAATGGATGATGTGTTAACACTTTATGCAAATCATCGTATGCAAGCTCATCTGACAATGAAAATGCATCTATATATATTACTTAAACACCAGTTAAGGCTGCATGCATACATTCGTCATGTTGCAGTGTATTGCAGATTGTAGTAAGGATTACTAAATAGCTCACCTTGGCATTGAGTGTCCTTTACGGCAGGCTCAAACCCCGCTGCGCAGGTGCAAGCCCCTACCGGAACCATCCACTCTCCGTCTCCGTTGCAGTACAGCTTGAGAGGAACGGACACTTCGAGGGCGTTGGGAACACAGACTCCGGGGGCGATCACCAACGAGGTGGCTTCTGCCCCCGTGGCCGTCTCGGGAAACACGGCGAAGTTGGCGATGGTGGTGGAGCACTTCTTGTAGAAGACACGGACGGAGATGAGGGACATGCAGGCCCCCAGGTCCTGGAAGGCCAGGTAGAACCCCGCCTTGGAGAGTGGTCCAAAACTGCGGACCTTGGTGTTGACGCGGCCGGATTCCAGCATGGAGAAGCTCTCATCGGGGGCGATGGTGTCCACCTTGACGTATGGGTTCTCCATCCAGAATGGACTGGTGGCCGTCGCTGAGTCTGAGTCCGACTCGTAGTAGAAGAGGTTGAAGGTCTCCTTGCAGGAGCCCGGGATGTTGGGGATGCTGTTGCAGTCTCGCACGGTGAACTTCATTTCCACGTAGACTCGCAGCACGTCCTTGCGCGGGATGAAGTTGCTGCGCAGCCAGTTGTTCTGGTTCATTTCCCTCACGTTGCACACCTGGTACGTCCTGATGGGGTTCATGGCGTCGTCGTATCCACTGACCTCCTCCCACTGAGAGGAGAAAAGAAACACAGCTAAAGTCCACATCGTGACTGGGCTTCGACGTAACAATTAGTAAAACATTTAGTAAAACCTAGTAATACTAGGTTACTATAATAAAACTGCATGTTGAAGCAGAACACACGGTAATACATTAAGTACAGTTAGCTACGTTTCCTGTTAATGCAAGTTTTAGAGTCACAGAATTGCTTCTTAAGTAGAATAAGTGTATAATTAGAAAGTTTTATGTTCAGGACAGCACTGCAAAGTGTGTTAAGTACTTATAGTAACTTCACTCAATTTACATGACGATTTTTGAAAAATATAGCAATGGTACCGAATGCCACAGAAGACAAGCAGATGCTAGCTTTACCCCAGTCTGAACAGCTGCCCAGATACCAATCGCCAATTACATTTCCGTTATGAGATGTCCGCTACATTCGCACTGCAGAAGCTAGTGGGTGAAATATATTGTCTATTCTCTCTATTGTAATTTGGGTTAAAAATGGGTTGAAAATCAAACGATTGAACAAATGAATGAACGTGAGTCAAACGAATGAGTCAGGTGAATGGGTAAGCTCTGGATATGCCTTTGTCTCAGTGTTTAATTGTCGTTATTATCGATCTATTAGTCACACACTTGCATTTGGCGCAAATGCAATGCACAGAACTTGCATCCAATATATGTCTAAAGCAAAGAATAAGAAATTTATTAACTTCACAAAACAGCAGATTATACAACAACCGTATACAACTTAAATAGGTCATTCAGTCTAAGTAGACAGTATGTGAATAAAACTAATGGTATTCAGAGAGTTTATTTAAGCATCGCTTAGCGTAGTGTATATACACACTGCAGGCAAATTGCAATTTTAGGTTAACTTAATTACAGTTACTTTTAGATGTGTAGTTAAAGTGATAAATGGCATGCGGGCTTAATCAGAGGTGTTGTGCTGCGTGGGTTAAATGCTCGCGGGACAACGCTATCCCGGTGCATTACTTCGACAAAACTGCTACGCTCGTGAAGTGGAGGAGATGAAATTATTTAATTCATGCATGATGCAACACCGGGATCTGCTTGGCGAAGGAACCGTATTTAAAGACGTAACAGTATGTTCCCACATCCAGTAAGATGCCCAATTAAGCAGCCATACTGAAAATTATACTTTCAAATACTGCAGTATAATGATGGTGTAACTGCAGGTGGGGGAAGGTTTGTCCAGTGATTGGTGTCGAGGACAAACAGGTCTAAAACCCAATTAATTTCTGAGGTGTGTGTGTGTGTGTGTATGTATGTATATATATATATATATATATATGTCAGAATAAGTCACATATATAAGTCCAGCATTTCTATGCCCAAATGGTTTAATGACATTAAACTACTGTCTCCAATTGTCCTCCACACTCCTTAAAAATCCCAGGGGCTGGTGCCTGTGTCAAATAAGACCTTTATTTCCCACAAACAAATGGCTCTCCCTGCTCTTCCATCTGTTACAGAGAGATACATGCTACCTGTTTTTGAAGGTGGAGGAGAAAAATAACACGTGCAGCCGAGGCAGGCAGAAAAAACCCAGGATCATGTCTGTTCATTTCAGGCTGTTGCGTTCGAGTGTGCTACGTCTGATTGTCTAGGTTAGTCAAAAGTTTGGTACTTTATCACTGAGGAGAGGGAATAATTTTCTTCTGATGTCTTGACAGACACAATTCTGAAGCAGGTTGCATTTAATCTTCTTTAAACACATTGTTGTTTTGGGTAATTTGATTCGAGTGCTCATTGCTGAATGACCGGATGCACTGAAATAGCAGGTACAACAAGCATAACACCTACTGACGTTATCAACAGAACTTGTATAATACAGAAATAACTGTGAAATTAGAAAAAAATGAGAATTAAAAGAACTGAGGAGAATGATTTTAAATTAGTGGAGTACAAACTTAAATGAAGAAGATGAACAAACAAATAAAAAATGACACCCAATGTCTGAAACATAGGGGTTAGATTTCATACTGAGTTTTGGTGATGTGCTAATTTGACAACACATATCAAGATTTGATACCATGTGTAAAATTGGTGGGGTGGGTGAGAACGCAGGTTCTACGTGTGAATGTTATCAGTCACAACCCCTGGACCTGCAATTTATGGGGGGGGGGATATGGTAAAAGAGGACCAGGAGGCACCGGACCAGGTGCCAGGTGGCACTGAAAGTGTGGACTGGTAACAGCTGCAGTGGGATGGTGAGACCCCAGCAGGCGGGTGTTGGGATGGAATGGGAAGATTGGAATGTAAAGGGGGACAGAGGGTGGCTTTAAAGTGTGTGTGTGTGGGGGGGGGGCGTTGTATGTATAGCCATTGTTGTAGTCAGGGGTGGCATGAGGGGGGGTAAGATAGGATGATTCCAAGGGCCCCTGAGTGACAGGGGCCCTAAAAAATAAAAATAATTGGATTGGTCTGGACTGGGGGAGGGGGGGGGAATCTTTAGCAACACCCCTGGTTGTAGTTACACAGAGGAGCAGAATACATGTTTGGGAATGGTGAGAGAGCGAAGAAGAATCTGTGTTTATTAAAATATGGGGTAGCTTGTGCTGATTTTCCCAGATCGTGGACAGGGATAAGGTAAAAATCAGAACTATAATCCTCTAATTGGGCACAGGGGTATTTCTGAGAGTTTTTTTTCTTTTACAAATATCAAACAGCAATTTTTAGTTAATGGCTGTGTTAATCTGAGGTTTGAAAACACAGCACTGCACATGTGACGCACTTACTCACCCCTGTCTCAGGATGCGCTGTCCAGGCCAATTCTGTCGTGGCCCATTTTGTGTCCATTAATGTTTCTGCAAAACAACAGGAGGAGAAGCATTACTGCAGCTGCCGTTTCTCTAGTCTCCTCGTGCATGGCGAGCTCGCCGTGAAGGGAAAAGGAGACGCTGACACAGAAACCGCTGTGTTCTGATATCCCCCGAGACTCAGAACCTGGCTGGTCGGAACTGATCTCGAGTGCTACGGCTCCCATCCTCGTGACCCAAATATTTTGGATCTACCTGTTATTGCAAAAAATGTGAGGGGAACCCGTATTGTCAGAGGGGAATTCTCTGTTCTGTTACTATATCTGAGGCCCTGAAATCCTTATCTGAATAACCTGGAAACAACAACGACCACTTTTTCTGGCAGACAGCTGAAAAAATAACAGGACATCACAGTGGGTGTTCTGGTAGGCATTGTTAACATTTTATTGAAATGCTAGTTAAGAGATTAATTAGAGGTGTCATCACTGCCTGAAACGTGGCATGACTGTCACCGAAAAACTACTGCCTCTATCCTCAGGGGTAGCAATTAGAATATGAGGAGAACGAAATGTGAATGTTATAGATAACTATAAATGATAGAAAAGGCAAGTAATTAAAGAGCATACAAGCAAGGTTCCGTACAATCAAACAGTCGTCAGTATACATACACATGGAAAATCACTGTACTTATGTGGATTTCTCAGTCAGAAAATATAATGATTATATATGTCTCCGCACTCCTGTACCTTCTACTTAACAGGTATCCATTATGTAACAGTTGTTATACTGACAAAGGTGGCATTATGGTTGAATCACTTCAGGATGTCAGTAAGTTTGCATGTGTTGCTGTACTACTGTCAACCCAAACAGTGTCACTCTTGATAGCGATGTGCAATTTCTCTACTCTGCATGCCGACACATAAAGCAATTTTTAATGCAGGAATTAAACTGACAGCATCTGAACCCTCACATACAGTGGTGACAGTAACGCTGTGTACGCTTGTCTACATGCCCGCTCAGCTAAAAGCAGAACTTTTTGGACCGGGCCAAGTAACCCCCGCCTCCACATTTCCACGTCATTCTGCTTTGTTTATGCTTTTGTAACGCTGCTGAAAACGGGCAAAGCCATGCATTGTACAGCTGGTGTGTGCATTTAGATGAGGAGGCAGTATCGGTTGAATGAAACCGGGCTCAGGATGCAGCGTGTGATGACCCCCCC
>JAODJW010000033.1:7512784-7525604 GCA_026777045.1 Hyperopisus bebe | reverse complement strand
GGGGGTATATATTACACTGTTGGCCTCTGGGTCAGGCTCTGGACCCCCCCATGACCCTGAACAGGACAAGGGATTACAGAAAATGGATGGATGGACCAAATGTCCCCACAATGTAATAAAAACCTGTTATTTTGACCTTGTGGGGACATTTTTTTGGTCCCTGTGAGTGGAAACTCAATTGTGAATGCAATCAAAAAACTAAAAATGACAGAAGTCACGTATTTTTTTTGGTTACTTAAGGTTAAGGCTGGGTAGGGGTTAAGGTTGTTATTGTTGGGAATAGGTTTTTACCCATAGAAATGAATGGATAGTCCCCACAAAGATATTAATACAAATGTGTGTGTGTGTGTGTGTGTGTGTGCATGTGTGTGTGTGTGTGTGTGCTTATGGAACAGAAATAAAAACAGATAATATTCACTCTCTGGGGCACAGGAAGTTATACAGGAAACAGGATGAGGAAACAGCCTCATAAACAAAAGTAAAATTGCTAACAATGCACATATAGGCACCTCGTAACATGGATGTAAAGGACGCTCGCCCACTCTGGTCATATAGGGGAAAAAGGGTCCAGTCCAATCACATGATATCTGAAAGCACTTAGTTACAAAACATTTTCTGCTACCTACAAAATACGCAACGACAATACTGGCTCTTTCTGTCTTCATCCATGGTGTTTGGCTTCATTTTACGACGTGGATTACGTATCTGTAGCGACTGCCATCACAGAATTCTGTATGCAATATCTTGATTTGTGACAGCTTTCAAAATATTGATATTATTTTATTTGATTTGTGACAGCTTTCAAAATATTGATATTATTTGGTTCGCTTTAATAATCGGCTGCATTTAAGGTCAAAAGAAGACGGGGAGATGAGCTTCATTGAGGCACAAATGCACAGGTCCCTGACACATGGATTAGCTAGTTTTTTTCTTTATTCTGACACATAGATTTAACGCACCTAGACACACAAACGGTCCATCATGCAAGCAAATACTGCGTAATCCTATAATGACGGGGTACAATTGATAAAAGGGAGACAGGCTCACCAATTCCCAACAAAATAAGCTGGAGTAACACACACAGTCCCCCTCTCTCTCTCTCACACACACACACACACACACTCACACACCTTTGACTGTGCCCTGGGTTAAGTCCGATTTTTTTTCTCCTTTTGTTCAAACAACCTAACCTAAGAAGAGAGAAAAAGAACCATTATTTGAGTGAAAGAATGCTTGCTTGTTTTAGACCCTGGCTGCGAGGGCACACAGAGCAGACAGGTGAGGGATTACAAGGGATTTTTCCAGAGCTTCATTTGGCTTTCAGTGCCCGTTTTGGTACGCTCTCCTACAGTTAAACTCCAGGGTGAACCACACCTGTAGGAACACAATACGACCCAAGCGCTTCCTAAGCATGAAGACTTGGAATATGCTGAAACGTGCGTGTTTTTTTTTTTTTGATTCTTTAAGGACAGAAAAGCTAAATTTGCTGCAGGCTGTGTATCTGAGAACACCTTTAGATATTTATTACTGTGCACTGTGACCCAGCCATCTCTAAACACATCTTTGAAGAAAATGTAGCTTGGTCAGTCATCAAGACATTCACGCAAACCTTCTATTCCTGGCTATTATCTTTTCTGTCTCCTGTTAATATATCCTCCGCTGCAGCGTTCTAGAAATGGACATCCTTACATGCAACTGTGGCCCCAAAAAGCAAATGGAGAGAAACCCGGAACAGACTCTATCCTAAAACACTTCAGCTCTGTTTAACCAAGAAACAGAAACGTGTCAACAGCAGGCAGTAACACCGCATTAAACTTATTAGAGCTATTAGGCTGATTGCTTTGTGTGCGCCTTTGTCTGCTGCCTTTATTAGCCACGGGGGAGAAGAAGAAGTGCTGTGAAAGGAAGTGAAGGAAGGGCCTATTTAAATTTAAATGATGGCAGGCCTCTCCTTTGTACAGTGAGCGAGTGTGCTGATTAGAAGGACCACATTTGCGTAGAAGTGGCACCAGTAACTGGTCAACAGGAGTAGGTGTGGGTGGCATGATCCCCTGTGAGAAATTCACATAAAAGACCCTTGAAAAGGTCCAAGCCTCCGTCACTATGCCTTCTGTCACTCACGTCACAATGCCTATCACCAGTGCTGCACTATGTATACCAACCAGGCAGACTATCAGAGCTCAAGAGATCAGCGCATTTCCTTTCAGCTCTAATGGACTTCATGTGTTTCTGTTGTGGCTCTGCTCTTTGGCTCTTTTTCAGCTGTATGAACAGACACCTATAGGACGATGATACGGGTGACGCCGTCATTTTACTCGATATGGAAAATAAAATAAGACATACATGCATTTATGTAACCTTCAATTGTTCCAACCAACTATCTTGAAACTGCTTATTGAAAGGACATATGCAAATAAAAATGTTAAATTAATTTTTAAAACGAATATATTGAACTTTTAAAGTTGAAACTTAGAAGGACTGACATTATCTATCTCTATCTATCTATCTATCTATCTGTCTATCTATCTATCTATCTAGTTATCTATCTATCTGTTGGTGCATTTTGTGTGTTTTATTTGCCACTACAATCAGGAAGAAACATGCCAGTCAGAATGTCATTGTATTATATACACATGTCAATAAAACTCTACAACTCGTAACTTTGAAATCGGCCTGTTTTATGTTCACTTCCGTTCTTAAGACTGAGGTTTTCTGAAGATGTGAACCGACCATTACCCTTTAAGAGCTCTCAGGCAATTCAACTCAGGAATTACGGCTGTTCCTCAGAAGTCCGTAATTACAGAGCAAGGCGGCCCTGACAGGCAAATAACCTTCAGGCCACTGTGTTCAACCAGGTGTGCCTGAGTATATGTGTGTCTTTGTACCTATTAGTCTGGGTCTGTGTCCAACCCCTGGTCAATGACGATGATCTACCAAAACCACGCTCAGCAGGCGCAACCATAAACTGCAGAACCACAGAAGCAAAACATCGACTGAACTTATATTTTGTCCAGATGATCAGAGTGGCCAGAGCTCAGATTTATAGATCCACACCACTCAAATGAATTAAACATTTGTTCCGATATATCTGACAAGAAGTAAATGAACATAATGAAGGTTCTTCTCTGCATTTAACAGACCATTAACTTTCATAATAAAAAACCTAAAGTTAATATTTAATCTCATGAAGCTTAAACTTCTGTTACACTTTACCTTTCTTTTTACCTTTTGGTTATAAGAATAACATTTGGTTTTGAACATCTCAATTATCTTATCTCTCTAAATACCGCCTCATATAATAGCATAACTATGTTTTTCTAATGTCAGCACAGATGTCAGTTGTGTCAACATATGTGAATCTGCATGCTAACCGGTAATCTTGGGTGGTTTGCTCTTTGTAACGCGCTTCCTCAGACAGGCAATACCTGTATTTCCTCATTGCAGGTATTGCGCCGACCTTTTATGCTAGCAAAACCTTATACAGAAAATGCTGATACAGGTACCTGCAATCTGCAACAATAATGAACACAGTATTACTGAAGCGGCAAAATAATAAAAAAATAGACACATTCTCTACAAAAGGCATGGCTTAGTGCATTATTTTTCTGGCATGAATTATGACTTAAAATATCACATCCACAGTGACAACATGTGAAAGGATACCTTCAGGACACATGTAATTCATACAGAACGGTGCTCAAAAAACCTCAGATGAATATTTCAGTATTAAACTTCTTCACAAGACAAAAACATGATTTTAGTATTTCTGCCAAAATAACAGCAATACAACACTTGTATGTTATTGGTTCCAAACAGGCAGACTTGCATGTTCGTTTTAAAATATATATGCTAAAGTATACAGCCTTGTATGCTAAGTAGGTCTGCACAATGTGCAATGTTAATATTGAAATTAGAATTGTGCAGCATCTAATTTTTTATGCCGTCATACCATCTGGATGTCATAACACAGTATATGGTTTTTTCAAGTTTTTTTTTTTCCTCAAAAGTTGCGCTTTGTCGTATTTTCAAAACTTGCCGACAGAATTTGGCGGGGCGCGATAACATTTCACCAATCAGAGATCATCAATAACTTTCACGGCGACATTTTTACTCTGCCACAGGAAACAAAACTTAGCAAGCATTGCAACTTTAATAATTGTTCCTTTCCGGGATTATCTGACTTTTGCAAGAGCTCTGCATGCATCATAGTCACGCTTGTCCTCACTCATAGACGGTGCAGTGTCTTCGTGAGAAATTTAACAAACATGAGCAAGGAGGAAAAAAAGTGAACAAGAACTGGTCACCAAAAGACATTAACATTTCACAGTATGGAAATATTCTGGATTCCATAGAGACGATATTGAGCAAAAGCAATTGGTGGGTCTTGTCTTTGGCTGCACAACCTGTGGCAAAACCCCCAACTTATTTGACAGACTCCATTGGTAGATAATAACAAGTTCTATATGGATACAGTTTATTTTCAACTCCTTTTTGATTTATAAATACCATAATATCAAAAAAAAAAAAAAACATATTTCAATATTTTGAAATTTTTCCAATAACATTCAGCCCTAACGGAGAGCATAGGAATAATGACGTCGCTATCAATTATGAAGAGGAACTGTGTTGTAATAACAGCCAAGCTGCAGAAATCACCTCTGGGTGCCTTTTAAAGAGATTTAAGGGCCCATATAAGGATTTGAGGCCCAATTTAAATCATAGTTACAGAACATGTAAAGATTACATTGCAGATTACATTGTATTAATCTACATTTTGTATCTTTGAATTTCAAGCTAAAATCCCCCTAGTCACACAAAACAAATTCAGCACACAAGCATTTCAATTTCCAGGCCACTACCAGCTTAATAATAAGGTACTTAACATCTATCTGACAACCCTTCAGAAGCTAAATGCAATATTGAGAGACATGCTCCTACACAGAGTGGATAATATCAATCTATCAGTCAATTTTATTTACTGTGGCATAATTTAACAAAATGCTTTATAATAGATTTTCCAGTGGTGATAATAATGGCTGAGCGTGTTGACAGCAGGCCCAAACTTGGGAAGGTCTCCAGGCTTCAGGGCCAAACCCTTTTCTAGGGCCCTACGTTCAGCATACAATGCTGTAGTGACAACCAGGAAAAAAAATTGGGGCTCCCTACAATTTCGGGGCCCTGGCCAATAGCTCGATTTAGCCCGTGCATAAGTCCATTCTTGGCTGAATGAATGGTCTCCAGACACTGAAAGAAGCTATTTCCTATAGCAGTGGAATGTGTGTGTATCCTCTGAACATAAAGAGGAACGGTAAAGTTAATGAACCATACCTAAACTGTCTAGCTTTTCCTTAGTTGTTCTGGGAGATTAATCAGCAACCTATATACCACCCATATTTACATAAAGTAGATAAATGAAAAATACCAGTATTTAGATAGGGTAGCAAAGCATAGCAGTGCTAAAGGAATGCATCCACTTTCCTCTTTGGTACCCTCATTACACTTGTATTTTACGTGTGGGCCTGAACAGATTACCAGCCCTGATTCGTGCGGCAGATAGCAAAGCCTTGCAGAGACCCGTCCCTCCTACAGCGAACTCCACTTACCTACTTAAAAACCGCTCCCAGCAACAGACTCATTACACTGTAGTAACAACAGCCACTTGAGGCTGGGAAAAATTAAGGAAAATGCCCCTTCATTGTTGTCCACGGCAATAAGACCATACAAAGTTAACTGCTCTCGATTGTTTAAATATTGTTTAAGGGGTACCTATCGATCCCTCTCAGTATATAGACAAAGGCTTTTGCTAGAACTTTCCTGGTCGACTATGTGCCTTATTCACTGCAAATACTAAAGGCGTTTGATTTATGTGAAGCCCTACACAAATGCTTGCCAGCACATTATATACTAAAAGCAAAGCAGCAGCTGAGTAAACGTATTTCTCTGTTGTTCATACACAGGCTCTTTTGGAAAATGTCCTTTCTTTAACTCAGCAAAAACAGTACATGCTTTATCCAGACCGAGCCTCCATGAGCTGGCAGCCAGCAGAAGTGCATTGCAGGGCATTCAAACAGTACGGGCGAGATTCAGAGCCACCGATTCACTGACACAACTATGGGATGGAACATGAGCACCTCGAGAGAGGAGGCCTGTAAACACAGAGCGAGCATGCGAGTGGTGTGCAGGCAGTCCTGGGACCGGATTCACAACCACCACCGCGAGAGTGTATCCCAGCAAAACCTCATTTAATATGAATCATCCTAGACGTGAAATAAGTCATCAAATTTTAGGTACTAACAAATGTTGCAGCTTCACACACAAAGATAGTCATTGGAGTGTTTCATGTCTAGACTTAATAGTTCCATTTAAAACTGAAGATTAATAACTACATTTTAAGGCACATGTAACAGCTAGAAACAATGGGTCAAAATACACGGTGACTCATTCAAAGTTGTGATAACACCTGAGGCCTGTCATAAATTACATCCCATAATGGTTATAGTATTAGTATAGAGCAGTGAGAGTATTTACTTTTCTACTCTGCAGTATTTGTAAGCATGTATACGCTGGATAAAGAGTTTCAGATGACACACCAGCCCTGAGCGGCGCGATCGCTTTTGCCGGGTCTCACGTTAGCTGAGGGCACGGATCGCGCTAATACCTACCTGCCTGCTTCTCAGGATTCAGGTCAGGAACTCGACAACAAAGAGAAGTCAGTAACTGCCAGGAATGCGGCACTTTGGGTCTGAGTTATGCTAACTGACACGCAAAGACACACACACATGCCTAGCTTTGGAGTGACTTACATTAGCCCTTCTAGATTACCTCTTTCATTTATGAATAGACTTCAAATTGCAGTAGCACACCTTCGTGGTAAAACGTCTGATCTGGTATGTGAGGGGTGGTACCATCTGAATCTCTGTCACGCTAGGCCATTGATTTTTATTTTTTTTTAATCTATTTATTTATCTGCTCATCTATTAAGACAATGATACCAGATGAAACGTTTCAGGCTTTTTAACATTCATCACTTTAAAAACCAGCACTGACAAGCAGCTGTGCAGTAATTACTCCACTTTATATATTTATTTCTTCAGAATACTAGCTGTTAGAAAATTTTTTATTTGTTATTTGGGCTCATTACCTCCAAAACAGGAAGATCATTATTATTTATTGTTTTTCTATCAAATCACTTTGCTAGATAAATCACTTAGGATAGTTTTAGCGCACAGCGACTCCTCACCCCATGTGATCCTGTCAGCTGGGGTGCTAATCACCGCTCGCTTAATTAATCCTACACTCGGCTGCTGTAATAACTTGACTTATCAGGCCTTTCAGAAAACGTTTTCTGTATTTATTTATTTTTTTTTTACTTATGACTATTGGGAAAAAGTTGGAAGACTGGGATAAGCAGACATTTGGAAAATGCAAAATAGTTTTAACGCAAGTCTGATCTTTGCGGCATCATCGTCATGCAAGTCAATGCAAGGCGCTCCACTTCGAATCCATAGATGCCACATTTTTTGTTCAATCGTGTATTTAGCCATGACACCATAACTTGGACCATAATTCGCATTTCACTGCAATGAAAGAAATTGACCAATAAATTGATTGACGTCCAAAACTCGAGGGCCCCATATGGCGGGGGGTTTATACGTCTCCTAACAATTACATAAAGAGCTCAGTATAGTGGCCGGTCTGCGCGAAGCTCGCATATGGAAATCTGGGGAAATAAATCTAACCACCTTAGACACTGTATGACATGTTTACATACATCCATTATTCAAACATTTATGTTTGCCAATTTTATTATAGAGTGGGTTGGTTCATCGCCGGTTACATCAATAAGTTCCAGGTCATTATAGATGCATCAATGTCCTTTGCAGCTCTTGGATCTTACGTTTCATCCATAACCTTTCTCATCTAATAACCTTTCTCACCTATAATGACCCAAAATGGGTGTAACTCTTGTAGTGGTTCTTCACAGAAGGACAATTCGGCGCATAAAGCACATGCATTTAATAGCTCCCTCATTACATTCTTACATTCGTACCAGGTCTGTTTCATGACATTAGTCCAAAGCAGATACTCAGGGATCGAAAAATAAATGACTGAAATCAAACTCCAACCCAGCCATCCGACTAAAACAATCATCTCACCACAAGAGTAAGACTGCCAGCAGTGAAACAAGCAAAACGGACAGAGTATCCCGGATGTGTACGAATAGGGAGTATAGTTAAGCATCTTTTATTGCAATGTGCATATATAATTAGGACTATTTCGACTGCTTGCTGTTAGCTATGCACAGGCTGCAAGGGCAAGAGAGACACATTTAGGTTTAATCCGGCCATAAGAACGGCATAACAGGCGCAGATGCTACAGTAGGGATGTCGAGGGAACTTAGCATGTGTGTCAACCAGAGAGGACAAGCGCTCTGGCTAATGTATTATTCAATCTTCATCGATGTGTAACCAAAGCCGCTGGTCAGGAACGCGGCTGCCGATACCCCAGCGGACGGCGGCCCTTTGAGGCGTTAAGCCAGATTGATTAATCCGCTGACACGGGGTTTTGGAGAAACGGAATAAATCAGGGAGGGGGGCCAAGCTGCACGCGGGCTGAGGCGGCAGGCAGGAGTGCGAGAGCGGAGCGGGCAGCAGTGCAGTTAGCCAACTGTGGCAGCAGAGGAGGCCGATAAGGACAAGGACAAGATAAGGGATTTTGGAACGGGGGACTAGAAGGAAATGGTCGAGGGAAAACAGGAAAGCAAAGTGCCACGAATTTTACTGTGGCGGGTCCACCCTCCCGTTAAATGTTTATAGAAGTTTGCTTTCATTTTGTCATCAGTTGCCAACTTCATATAAATCACATAATTGTCTCCGAAGCAGTAAAACACATTGAGTTATAGAGCTGTAGCTAGTACTCTGTTACTTTCGTCACTCTTTTTGTCATGCGCTTACACCTAAATCCAAGCACAGACAAATGACATGGTAAAACGGGTCTGTTAAGGTTTCCTATATAACAAAACCGGTTTGGTCATAAGATAATATTGATGAAAAACAAAGCTTTGACAAGGTCACTAATAACCGACAACCGAGACTGTGACGACTTGGCCTAATGCAGAAGCTTTAAATTCTATTGAGAATGTAGGTCTATGTCAGTTCACGATTACTGACCTAATTATAGACCATTTGACCACCTGCTAGTCTGTTTTTATCACTTTTCTCCCTGATGGTAATGCATTGGTGAAGTAATCTACAAGCAATTACAGCCACCCCACCTGCAAGAGTGCAAAAATAGCTGGAGCATAAGTCTAACGTACACTGAATTCAGAAAAACGCCTGACTGTCCTATCCATATGCGGATGTTACAACACCGTAAAAACATAATACACTTAAGACAATTATTACAGTTCATTCATTAATAATAAAAAAGGATTTATACTCTGCAGTTAGTTTTACTGCAATACAGCCATTACATACCCTAAGAAACTTAATCTAGAGCAAAGAATGATTGTAGTCCATGACCTTTTTTAAAGGTCATATACAGGAGGAGAGCAGGCAAGCCACTGTAAAGGCCTCGGCACAGTAAATATTAAGACAAACACGGGACATTTTGCCCTCTTCTGCCTAATGCTCCTGGGTGGTCTGGTAGACGTGGCGTTTGCATGACTAATGGAAAACGACGGCTTTAAGACCGAATAGATGCTTATTAAGTATGAGGATGATCCGGTCACACATTAACCAGGTTCCATTATTATGCAATAAGGCACACATAAATCTGAGGCTGGCCTGAGTTCTCTGTACTTATCCCTTCACCATACAAGGTAACACTTTTCCAGCTGTGGTGACTCACTTTGCTGTGTTTCCAGGCTCATGGAAAGAAGTCAACAAACACAGTTACCATCACCGGTCATTGAAACATTACAACCGTGGCCACATTTCAGGAGCTGAAAGGAGAATCTCACTGACTGCAGCTCATGTGAAACTCAGGTTTTGTACTGTCCTGATATCGGAGGTTTTTTTTTTTTCCAAATTAAGGCAGAACAAGTAGCACATTTAATCAGCTAACTGTAGACCGTGTCCTCTTTTATTTTATTAGCAACAGGAAGCTCTTCCCAGTCTAACCTTGCTTTATTTAAAGCATTTTAAAATAAATAACAGCATAATATGAGGAGATGTTGCGTTTAATTTAATGTAAATGTGAAGCATGATGTAAGACACAATACAAACGATGTAAGTGCTGCTTCAAATCCCAGAAAGACTTTTTTTTTTTTTTTTTTTTACTTCTGGTACCTGGAGGAATCACACTTAGCCTGAATTGCTTCAGTAAAAATATCCAGCTGCAAAAAAATGGGTGAATTGCTGAACTACGTAAGACACTTTGGATCATCTGCAAATAATTAAAGCCAAAAATTGGCTAATAATATTTATGTAAATATTCCTTAGAGTCAAACCAGATGAATAGAAGAAACGACGCTTTGTATTACATATTCAGTGTTGCTTTCTAACTAACTATGACAATGTTTAGTGGCAGTAGAGCTTTCAAGTCATAACAATACATAAAACGAAGGATAGGCAAGATGTTCAGTTGAAGTCAATATATGGAGCATTTAATTACAGTTCTTGAGAAAACAAAGAATGAGAATTACCCCTTTAAATGCTGTTAAACATAATTCTGTGACCTGAATCTGATTATGTGAATACACTTCAACCTACATTATGGATACAGGTTTCAGCAGTCATACAATGAATATATTAGCATACAATAAACAAAACAAGGTTAAGCATATATGGGACACTTATAAGTTATGGACTTATTATTCCAAGTCCTCTTATCAAGGTTCCTTTGCAGGTTGAAAAAAAGATTCACGAATAATTAATCGCAGATGCTTTATTAACAAAAATGTAAAATACATTTCCCAGAGGTCCAAACTGTATGTGGTGTTTTGAGGCAGCCAGGAAAAATCATCTTCTCTGGCCAACAGTGATTGATAGAAGGGTAAATTCAACGTCTAGTCATCAGTATCTTTTTAGCCACAGTTTCCCAGGGGGGGTGTTCAAGGAAAATTTAGTGCTGAGGCCCTTTTTTTCCCATCGCAGCCTTGCACCGGTGGACTTTATCACGCTTATTCATGCTTTCTTTCATTCCTATATTTCTGGCACGTTCTCTCCGCAGGCCTCATGTGTGTACACCGCGAGTGTGTGTGCCCTTCCGAAACGTGATACCATCAACTGAAATTTTTACACGACGATAATACCGACTAGTTGCTAAGTCCTTCCTAAGGAGTTCAAAGACGTAGATAAAACAAAAAGATTTTTTTTTTCTTGCACCCAGACGGGCCATTTGTCCCATAGGTGCGAAGACGTAATCGGAGGCGCAAGTTCTGACCTTTATGTTGAACAACCCCCTCAATATAAGTGAAGGAACAGTGTCAGAATGTCAGCTCTTATCAACGAACGGCAAATGGCAAAATCCCATGGCAGCAAATGGCTGTATCTCAGTGCCACTAAGTGACAAGAATTCTATACCACTAAAGAGAGATTACCAGGAAAGGAAATAAGGGTGCAATTAGGGGATACCCCTGATAAGAGCCTGTCACAAGAGAAGGGGCAGGCAGATCAGAGGGGTAAGTTAGAAAGGGTGACTGGGGTAGAACGTATGGCTCTATACAGTAGGGTGGGAAAGAGTAACTGGGTCAAAGAGTAACAAAAACAGAGTGAACGGAAGAAAGCAAACAGAAGGAAGAAGGAACTCCACTATCCCACCATCCCTCTTAAAAGGCCACCTGTTTGGACAGGGTTTATATCATCGTCCCCACGCCAAACTGCACCTAAATTACCGAACTTGGCCCTGTTCTCTATTCACTCCTGTTCTCTTTTCTTTTTCACCACATAAATAAGTCTACCGTGACTTGCAGTTCCCTGCACTATGTTGCGAAGTATTTAATTACAATGACAAAAGCTGACTCATTTTTGACGGTATGTGTGGTTATTCAGCTGAACGAGGCACAGTAACAAATGACAAAGCGGATGGGCTGACGTATATCACGCTATAGAACACTGCTGAGCATATTATCTCCAATTGGACAACTTACTTACGTTTAACTTAAGCGGTACTCCTTCAGGGACTTGAATGGGAAACCAATTTATCGATCCCTTTATCACTGTTATACGCAATTAAGAAAACCAGCACAGTGAATGTTTTACTGATACTGTGCTGAGTGTCACTGCATTCTGGAACCTGATGCAATTCAGTCCCACAGTTAGGAGTCAAGTTTACTGGATCTTCTTTGATCACCACCAAGCCGGTTGTTAAGGAAATACCTCCCAGGTCACACGGAGACTTCAGCTTTTCATGTGAGAGTGGAGCAGTGACAGGCATGTGCCTTTGGGCGCCTAGAGGTGAATAAGCATAGTCCGGCCGGAGATGCAGAGATTCCCAGGACCATAATCTAAAATATGAGATTCACACCCCCTCCCCACCCCCAACGCTGTGCAATAACTTTTCAAGACATCCCATAGATGAATGACTCTGAAGAGATCAGCCAGTGAGACCAGCCACACCCCCCATTGCCTTTACTCCAGTCCCCCAGTCTCACCTGCTTTAGCCAGTCCAAATTCTCTGTTCTCTCATCACCTTTACAAATGAAAGGGCTATATTAAATCCGGGCCAATACTGTACCAAGTGCCTTTTGAAAGTCAGCCCTCTCTCTCTCTCTCTCTCTCTCTCTCTCTCTCTCTCTGCAGCCCCCAATGTCAGCTTTTTGGTCAATTCGGTTTGACAGATTGATTCAGTTCAATCAAACAGACTGCAGAGACATAAT
>JAODJW010000033.1:7497472-7512684 GCA_026777045.1 Hyperopisus bebe | reverse complement strand
CCCTTACCCCCCCCCCAACTGCCCTGCCATCCCTTTCTTTCTATGCTTCTTTTGCTTTATACAGAGTTCCCTGGTTCAGGTTCAGGGAACTTTAATAACAGATAAGCTGTTCGCCCTGGGTTTAATGTTGCTTCGGAGCACACACCGTACCACGGTATCTGAGAGCTTTCACCTGGCCGTGGAGTGCATTCGGCGAGGAAGCACCGGAGCAGCTAAAGGCGTGCATTCCGACGAAAGTGTGACACTTCATCCACTTCATCCAGAAAGCGATACTAATGTCGCTCCTGTCACGTCAGTCATGCCACTGAAACTGCAGTGCAGACTGTGGAGAACCAAGAGGCTCATCTTCCTAGAGATGAAATCATTTCTCATTCTCAAATGCCACGACAAAACCAGAAAATCCAAACAAACACTATATTAAAAATACACCAGAAAAAAATTACGTCAAAATATGCTACCTGGATCTGCAGCTGAGTGTTATTTTAACACCAAATGACAAAAAGTATGAGACTGAGAAGGTTCTTTATGGCTATCATGAGTACATTTGTATTGGAATTGATGACTCATTCCTTCTTCAAATATCCAATTCATTTTCTCGATGATAAGTTATATCTTTTGGATTTTATCTGTTACTCATAAGCCATTTCTTTCTGAAATTTCATAAATGCATCTGACCTGACAACAGATAACAACGAAAATCTATTGTCCGTTGGTTAAGACTAGCAGAAGGTTGCCTGTTAGGCCAAAATATTTGTTGCTGGAAGCATCTTATCTTCTCCAGTGTCTTGTGCTTGGAAGCAATCCTGTAATATCCAACTTCGCGTGAGGCCAGGGAAATCACCGTAACACAAGAGTCCGCTTCAGCTCACAGGTTTCCATTCAAGCTAAAGCTACCTGCATCGTCAATTAATACATCCTGTAATTAATTAAGCTACTTATATTAAGAAAGTCAAATTCTGCCAGGCACGCAGCCTGTATCCCACAGAGCATTAGCCCTTTGTTGTGGTGGTAAACAGTAAAACGGCGCGCATTCTGCCGAGTGGCTTAGACAGCTGCTGCCTGTCGCTCTCATCATGCTGCAACGACGTCTGCCGTCATCTGGGCGCCTACATGGCCGTGATCACGCTAAGAGCCCCAGCAGCCATAGGGAGGCACGGGGCAGGTAGGTGATAGCGCACACTTTGGCGTGTGTCAGCCAGCACCACATGAGAGCTGGTGAAGCCATTACACTGAAGAGGATACCGATGAGGGAGCTACGTGACCGATACGTGGAAAAAAAAAACAGTAAAATCCATCCATTCAGCCATCAATTTTCAGTACCTGCTGGCCGTACTCAGGGTCATGGGGGTATAGAGCCTATTCTGGAAGCTACCCGCACAAGGCAAGAAATAACCCAGGATGGGGCGCCAACCCATCGGAGGGCACACTCACACCATTCACTCACACACAATTCACACCTACGGGCAATTTGTTAACTCCAATTCACCGCAGCATGTTTTTGGACCTTGGGGGGAGTCCCCAGAGCAAATGACTTAGAGAGAACATGCACACTGGAATCGTGAACCCGAGTATTGAACTGGCAGTGCTAATCACTGCGCCACTGCACTACACCACAATGGTAAAATAAGCAGTAAAGTCAACTGAATTCAACTTTACTGTCATTATATTATACGGAGCTACACATACAATGGAAAGTGTCTTGCGATTCCTAGAGCTGGTCCATGAAGATTAAAACAGAATAATGGAATAGAAAACAATAGTGGAATAACAAATAAAGTAAAAACATTGTACATGTACATTACTACTGCAAAATAAAATATAGAAATAAAGTATTTAATATTTAAAACCATAGTTGGGGCAAAATCCCCCCACCCCCACCCCAGGAACCCTTTGAAAGAGGACAAAAGAAAAAAAAGATCAGGTAAGAGTGAGACTTTCCCTGAAGCTGCCTGTGTTTGATGTGCAGATTAGGAGCAGGTGTAGAATCATGTTGTTGTAAGATGGAATTTAATGCCATTACAAAAGGATGATATATGTCTGTAACCTAGGCAGACTATAGAGCCTGATACAGCTGTTCCATGTGTACTCTGAGGATCAAACACCGCACGATCTGCTTATTTATTGGTGGGTCTGCTGAAGAGGCAAAAAGTAACGCAGACGTTAAAACTCATTCTCAAATAAATATATAAATTAATAAATAAATAAAACGTGAAACATCGTAAATCAACTGTTCAATAAATGTCTGGGAACCACCGGCTGGCTGCTGTCTGACCTGCGCAGCTACAGGGCAGCGATTGTGGTATTCCTGTAAAGGCTGTTAGTCATCAGTCGAAATACTCTCAGGCTCCACTGCACTCAACAAGCTAGTCTGGGCTTACTGTCATTTGTGCGAAAACTTTCGACACCCTGTGAGTTTTTATGCGTTAATGCTCATACTGTATCCCGTCTATGCCAAACGATTATGCTTGATAAATTACGGATCTCAGCCAGAATGCTACAGTTTACTTAAGAACAATAACGCTAATAGCTTACGTCACTAGAAGGCATTCAGCTACGCTGAACACTCTGAATCCATAACGACGTCAGCTCTGGGTGGGACTCACTGTCACTCCACCCATCTGCCCACCCTCCTGTACTTAAGGGCATGGTGCATCTGTTCAACATGGCTACTCTTTAGCCTGTGGCCAACACCCTAATTCCTACTTAATCTCATGATACACTCCCTTAGCCTCCTGTAATTTCACTGAATTAAAAAACAGAATGCGTACTATTGCCTACATGGGTAATAGGTGAAACAGACCAGATGATTACAAGATGTGGTGATTTGTAACCAAAAAGGCCCCTGGATTTATTACTACTGCTTATACTGTAACACCAACAGCAGCAGCAACAACAGCAATAATTTTGTGACTGACTGTTTCCATGGTGATGATGCACTGTAAATGTAGTGTCTTTTTCATATGGTTCACTCCGTGGTATCTTTCAAAGTGTTTAAACGATCCATTATTGTTTGTTTATTTTAAGCGTACACCAGTGTAGTCAGCCTTTTGCTATTCTTCGTCGCATTTTTTATCTACACAGTTGTTCAAGGTTGGTTTTTTTACCTTTCTGAATTATTCACCAAATGGAGTTCCTTTCATTCTACATCAGTCCAGCTGACTTTTCTGAATAGCCTTGTCATTAAGCACTAATGGGCTGACTTCAAATAAGTACTAATTACATTTATAGTTTTCCTATGTTACTACCAGTATCTATATTTAAAATAGGTAATATGTTAAGTGAGTCAAGTACAACGGCATCTGAAACAAACCCAACACAACCACAATGTTTTTGTTTTTTTTGAACAGTGCAGTCAGTAGAGTGTACAGTCATCCTATTTAAAACTTGCTGAAGTAATGCCAAACCAAAGAATTACTCAACATTTTTTTCTGTCTAGTTTTTTTTTCTTTTGTATGCTATACAAAACGCCTAGTAAAAACAACAAATTATCTGTTATTTCTGGATTTCTATACAACAATTCAACAAGTATTGATCCACTCTCCAGTCCTTCAGAAGTCACAATGTGTCGTGCACATAAAAAAGAACAAAAAACATATCTAATTTAAAAACTTGGGAATTAAATTTTATTCCCTTTTACTTGATGATGTAATGCTATTTCAGAATAACAACTGTTACTACTTGTGTCATATTTCAGATGGTCAGAGTGCTTCATGTACCACAGTGTCGATGTCAGTTCTATCACTGCACTTCTCAGGGATTCTGCTTCCAGAGTTTGCTGTAACTTTAACTGCAGTGTCAGGTACCTGTGACCCATGCCCAGTTTTCACTGGTGAATGAAGTCCCATGCTGAATGCTGTAAAAAGCTCAAATCGCAATAACCTGATATTGCATTATAAACTTTTACTCGTAACCTTGGCTTTTCTGTTCGGTACATTCTTTTCTGGCGAATAATAAGCAGTAATAAAAATCAGAACAAAAAGAACCCAAAAGATTTGCTGTATCACCATTCAGATACTTGGTTTGTACTCAGAGTTAAATGGGTACTCACTGGTGCGAGTTTAGTGCATTCTCAGAGCGAAGCCATCAACAGGACTGAACACATGACAAGGCCTCTCATCTCATCTCCATGAAAATCGTCCCATTATGACTCTTCTACACTTGCTAATCTGTGGCGTCTAATCTGCCAACAGTTTACCCAGAATTTTGTTGTTAAAAGAGCCTTCCTGGAAATCATTTTCTTTTTTTCTGTTTCTAAATGATACTATTATTCTCAGTATCTGCCGTCATATTTTAACTTGCAATTTAAACTAAATAGGTGACACGGTCTAATAGCTTTGTTGCAAGTGGAAAGTGCACAGAAATTAGTTTGGTTAAATGAATGGTTTTCGTCTTGCTTTTTTCTGAATTCTTTCTTTAAGCACTGCTTCAAAAACAAAAAAAGCCTCATCGCCACACTACGGCGATGCCGCACAAAGAGCCAAACCTTTTAAAAAAAATACAACCAACATGGTTCCAGATCTTTCCGTCTCTATCTGTTTATCCCTTAGTGGCCTGCAGGGCCTGGTAAACTCATTGTCAGTGGTATTCCAATGAAGCTTGGCTCTGATTCCGTTGCTTAACTAAGAGCAAGTGTTCAGAACAAAATGGCCCCTGCTGGTTTCCAATGGGTTAAGCAATAATAATAATAATGAAAGGCCTTCCAAGCACAGCAGAGTGAAGAGGATTAAAACCAGACCTGAAAAAACTGCGAGCTGCACGCTATGAAACGCACAGGAAGGAGCCTGCAGAGGTGTGATTCAACTCAGAGGGATGAAAAAATACATGTTAATGCTATTCTGAATCGCTGTGCATATTGTCTTCACAATAGGACAGGAGTAAATGAAATCTGCTGAAGTTTAAAAGATCGAGCTGACAGATGAGAACGGCAGAAGGGTGGGCAGGGAGATCCTGCTGAAGTTTTCTGAATCGTAATGAAATCGTACAAATTAACCCAATGTCACAACATAAGGGTTGGCAGTTAATTCTGAGGTGTTACAATGTGACGTTATGTAATTATTTAATGGAGGGAAAACTTGTACCTAATCCTGACAGTGAGCCCCAAAATTAGATTGTATAAACTTCTATAAATAAACATGGAAAAGTCATAATAAATTAGATGCGTATAATTACTCAACTGGAGAATTTTCTGAGGATTTTTTAAGAATCTAGTAAATTTCTTGAAGAAACTACACTATAAAGTCTTTTAGACTTTATATTGTCCTCTGAGACATTATATGTACTTGGTACTATAAAAATAGTAAACCGTGACACTGCAAAACTTCTATTCTTGTAACAAAAACAACAACAATAATAAGAAGAATTAAAAAATTTTAAGAAAATATGTTAGTAAAAAATTAGCATGGTCTTTGGAAAACACATCTTAGCAACTGAAATGATTATTTTCTTAAATGTTTAAGTGAAGGACTTGTCACCAAATTGCGATCAATGACGTTATGTTGCATTGTGTAGCATTTGTGGATTTGTAGACCATAATATAATTAATGGAATTTACAGTAGGCCACAGTGCACTGAAATGTCACTGACACTGTAAAATCCTCATAGAAAAGAGAAATCTGTGTCAAAGTAAGAAATAGCCTTTTAGTAAAGTTTTCCAGCACATTGTTTTCTGGTGCTGATTTCATAGTGATATGAAATTTGTCTCGCATCTCGTAAAAACTGGTTCAATAAAAAAAAAAAATCCTAAGATGTGGGGAGGAAAGCTTACAGTCAGGACGATATTATTAGATATGAAAGTGTGATTTCTGACAGCTAAGGATGAGAGCCTTAACTGCATGCAGGATACTTTGACCTACAAATCCGATTTTTTTTTTTGTTTGTGCAAAGTCTTTAAAGCTAGTAGGACTTATTACTGCAAACCCAGTCTGTGCATAAATTTAAATTATTCGGTCATTTTCATCGAATTATCATTTAGCTGCCTTAGAATAAAGCGCAGCTGGCTGTTTATTTTTACAAAACAGTAATGCTAAATTCATATAGTTCATACATTTTAATTAAACATAGTTCCTATTGAGTAGTTTGTGGTCAGGAGTAATTGCAGTATGGATCAATGAGGAAACCTGTCAAAATAGATACTTGAGGCATTAAATAACATGTCTCATGCATTCCTTGGGGCGTTTGTCAAATAGGATCGTTAATTCAAGCTTTCATTATCTGCGTTATTCACATTAGGTTTAACAGTAAAGAACTTGTGATTGTGAATGGTTTGATATGGGCTAGAATGCAGTATCTCTGAATACTTCAATTATATATATTACACTGTAACTGTACTGCTCCTATCAGGCTACAGAACTGAACTCTTCGGGTGAACTTCTAAGCATCAAGAGGTATATTATCTATTTTAATGACCAGTATTTTGAACGATGAAGACTTGGATATTAATTCTGTTTGTGTAGGTGCATGTTATCGGTATTATTCCGTACGTTATTGGAGTGCAGCCCGGCGCTCCATTCCGGCTAGCGCCCTTTAGTCGCCGCTCTCCCGGGATCACCAAAAGCCACGGAGCAGGCCATATATCACCGAGCCATAATAAAAGCTTAGCTAAATCCCGAACCAGGTCAGCGCGGAAATTTATGGCACCACTTAAGGTGGAAATAGATTGCTTTAACAAAATATATCAACTTCGGCACGACGCGACTCCCTCTTCGCAGTCCTTTATCGCCTCGTGCGCGCAACACGCTTCACTTTTTTTTCTAGCGTTGTGCCACAAGTTGGGCTTGAGAAAGAAACAGTGTCGATAGGATATACATGCACGTATATAATGAAGATAAGGAAGAAATGAATACATATCAAAATAAACATGATCGGGGTATATTAGTTCCAAACAGGTTTCGGAATAATTTCACTCTGCCGATTCGGGCAGATTTTGATTTATCGATATATTAGGCTACTTGTTGAATCATACATAACTCAGGACAGGCGGAGACTAATCAAAGTATCCACTTGATATCTGCATTTAAAATCATTTAGTTTCCTAACAATATATTGCAGCTGGAAGTTTATTTCTTTTACACGGCGGTGATGTTGAAGTCATTCCCAACTGATACCTGGCAAAATTAGGGAATGGGATCGATAGCGTTACCAAGAACACAAATAAGTCACTTCGTCTCTGAATATAGAAGGCAGTCATGATACATAAACATACCAGCGTGTTAAAGTCGTTATCTTTGTAATCAGAGAGGAAAGCACGTTAAAGGCAAAGGGTAGGTGATGTCTATTCTGCCGGGTGGGAATGTTGCGCTGGCAGCCGTAAGCTGGAACAGTATGAATTAGACTCCCAGTTTAGGCATTTCTTTTGCATTTAAACGTGTTAAAAAGAAGAGAGAGAGAGAGAAACAAAAACATCCAGCAGCCAGTTGGTATAAAAATCGTTGACTAATGTTAAAATGTTTTAAACCCAGCTTTCTGTGCATATAAACGCAGTTTCTGTAGTAGACTGCAGTCAGTCTCCGGTAGCGCGCAGTGTTACGCGAAAACATAGACCGGTTGTCAGAATATAATGTTAACGTTTTGTCTCTGGTTATTTAAAGTAAACCCGCAAACACATGTTAACGCGTCACATTTATTATGGCCCTCATCTAAGCGCATAATTATGTGTCTATAGGCAGACAACGCATGTGTATCAACACTGATATAAACTGGTAAAACTGTGACCGATGTAATTTAATGTTCCATATATCCGATTTCATTTGAATAAGTACAATAGAGATGAAGAGGGACCCCGGGCTGTTTCGTAGCTTTTGCGTTCAGCTGTAACTTCACTAGGGCGCAGAAGTTGAAGCGCAGCGCCGTTTAATTCCAGTAAAGACGAAGCCTGTAATTATACTGATATCATAACATTAAACATTTAATTGTTGAATTAAATGACGCAACGTACTGCAGAAAATCGGGGAACGTGTGTATTTTACTAGGGACTTATCGATGAGCACCGGTTTACACAGACAAGCCAGAGACGATAGTTTTAGGAAAGGGGGTCCCCCCCCACCCGCTGATAGATCGTGTTGTGCTAATTTCTTTTGAGTGAAACTGAATAGAGGTGCATCACAGACACAGTAATTCTCAATAAATCGTATTACGATATCCTAAGGTACAGGTAGAAATTAGTAATGCTTTATCCATAGAGGTACGCTGCCGTGTTGGCTATACGTGCATCGGCTTCAGATGGATTTTTCCAAAACAGCATGATCAGGATATCTCAAACAGCAGGGATTTGTCAACTTCTAATATCTCGAATATATATACTCACATATATTTGATGCGTTTATCCCAAAACCGTCGACATACAAGGAACTGACCTGTGTACATGTGCATCTGTTTTATTCATGGGTGTGTTTTGAAAGCGTGTCGCAATAAATATAGTTTCTCTTTATATTTAACTAGGACGGTTAAATTTAAAATAATAGATGATGGGTGCCTTACCTTCTACAGCTAATGCTGCAGGGAGCAAAAAATTGCATAAAAACAGTAAATAATCCATTGTCATAAAGCAGAGAACGCGAACATGAAAATAAGTTCCAGAGTGAATTTGAATAAAATCCCCAAATGTCTTGAAGCTTCCTCCAGCTAAGTCTATTCAGAAATGTTCAACCATTCATTCATCATATTGTCCTTATTTCTTTTTTCCTCAGTGCTCGGAGGAAGAGTCCTCTTGCTGCCTAAGAGAAGACCTTGCCTGGACCAAAGTCCTGCAGCACGTAAATTTAGCATTTGACGACTGAGCAAGTAAGGTAAGTCACTGCACTGCACTCGGTCACTGCGATCATTGATGTTCCCCTGCTGGTTTACAACTTTGGTAGAACCAAACAAATCCACCGAAGCTGTGAAGACTCCTTCAAATTGCCCCCGTCGCTTTCTGCATGACAATCATAATGCAGTCAATCATTGATCGTACCAACAAGTCTATATTCAGGCGTGTTCAACTAACCCATAAAGAATAATAAAACGTTTTACTGCAAACATTGTAAGTCCCTGAGTAAATCATCGGTGTGGTAGCGAGTTTAAGCTGCTGCGGTGCGTGTAGGGCTATATAGCTGGAATAAAGACTGCCTTTCCCCGGGCTCCCGAGGAGTGCAAGACTGTGGGGAGAAGAGGAGGGGTTATAGTTAAAGTAGCTGCCAGTCTCTCATAGTCACACCCCCAACTATCCCCGAAAGCTGCCGAGCTACCATAAGATGAATACCGTCGCCCATGCTGGGCAGGGGAGAGACGATGCAGGGGCGGCGTGGGTTCCAGCGGGGAGACAGCGCCCTCTGGCGGAACACCAAACTTTCAGGAACAAAGTAGAGGGATTTCAATTTTGAACTATTACTCAGGCCTACTACAATCTAAAAAAAAAAAAAGAAATTCAAATTTGAAAAGTAAACTATTAAGAGAGTTCGGCTAAATTAAGTTAAATATGGACAGTGTGTTTAAATAAATATTACTTTTGAGTTTCTCTTTCTGCTTAACTCCAAGAAATACCAAGAAATAGTCTGTTTTTTGCTACACAGAACGGTGTAACATAGATACCATTAAATCATTAATTGCAGCGGTATATCTTACGTTTATAAATCTGTTAATAAACAGACAACTGTAGAGCGCACAATAACCATGTCATTTATTTCCGTTTCATATAGTATTATAACAATTCCCCCAATATCCCTGAATTAATTAACATTTCGTTGATTTTTTTTTCTTCAGAGAAAGTCGTCTTGCCTATGCAGCCGCATAACAAATAATGCGTATTCAGACTTTACAGCGAAAAATCTTATCGTTACTCTTAGGCTCCATGCACACATACTACTACTACCACTACTAATATTAATAATAATGATAATAATATACTGTAGTCCTTCTTCGTTTGGCAGCAAAAAAATCAATTGAGGAATAAAAGTAAATTATCCATTAACCTAGCATTATATTCTGTGAGTACGGATAAGCCAATACAGAGAACTAGCGTTGATTAAATTTATGTACTGCTCAAGCCTAGTAGCTGCATTAATTCGGGAAGCTCAAACTGTCCATCAGGGCTTGCTGCGTATCCATCTGTCTCTCAGAGAAGTTAGATACAGTGTACATACGCCCAGGAGAAGAGAATTCAGATTAAATTTTACGGTGCACTAATCTATTTCATCTTCGTATTAACTTCGTATCTCGGCGTGAATCAATATCAAATAAAAGGAAAACGTTTTTTTTTTCCAATACTCAAACTAATTTCTAATTTCATTCCAGGTGTTTAGAAAACGATACCAAACGTAAGTGGAAAAGTTAAATTCTCTTCCCTTGAATTTCAATAGTTATCATACTAATTATTCATTTTCACCTAAGCATCGTTATACCTTGTGTTTTTGTAGATATTAAGCCTGAAAAATGATATAAAGTGCTTTGGGTTGCTGAGATGTAAATCTATGAAATCTGTTTTTCAATCTGAAAGCAACAACAGCAACTATCATCATCATCATTATGAAGTTATTTTAATGATCAGGCAGCAATAGAATACTGATGTCTTCTAATCTTATTTGGCAAGTACTCCATGTTGAGTAGAAGATGTAAGGCTGTATTTAAGTATCTGAACATGAGAAGGAGTACATTAAATCCTCTCCTTCATACCCATCAGACTGCCCTGAAATGTGCAGTATTACTCTGGGAGGTAGCCACAAGAAATGAGACTCTGATGACTAGATAGTCACGGGCTGCATGTCTGTTTTCTCAGTAGGTCTATGTTGACACACCAAGCTTGAGGACCTATTGTCTCTGGGGTCACGTCCCACTCCAAGGTGACCAGTTATGGAGGCCTGTGACAGTTAAAATATGTGTATGAGTTGCTTTCTTACTGAAAGCCTTAAAATTATACAAGCCAACATTAAGGCCATAAATTGTGTGGAAAATCACCATGATTATAGACCATTGCAGTGTTCTCATTCATTTCGATTAAAGATTTTAAAGAGGTATCTTTAAAATCAGTAACATTTAACCTGTGGCACACTTATTAATTAATATTTATTAAAGGACAAACAAGACTGTTTGTTAACTGTGAGAGTATTTTGACATTTGGTGTTTTGTAACTTTGAGGAATCTTTTAAATTACAGATTCATCTGCTTTTTTGTGTAAGATTTCCAAAAGTATAGACCAGCATAAAATTCATGGGTATATTTATAAGTGATAATAATGATTTTTTTAGGTATAATGAAGTTAAATATTGTTTTGCTTTTATTGGCTTTATTTAATCAGTACATAAACATATTTTAGATTTAAACTGTTGTGAGTGGCTCATACAAAGAACAAGCAATGAAAAGGTTGATAATGAAGTATTCATATGATTAATCCATATTTATACAATCAGCCAAGAGGTACACAAACTTCTACACAAGTGCCTCAGTTGAAGCACTGATATAAGTACTCTGAGTATTATGTGGGTATTACTTGTGTTGTACCATCTCCATGCTGATTCATAAACTGAACGATGCTACATGTCACTTAATGCGTCTGCTGCGTTACAGTGAAGTATTAATATTTATTGGCGTGTATTTAACTAAGGCTCCCTACTGCCATGACCCTGCATAGGAGACACGGGCATAGATGGGCGGATGGATATACAGATGGATGGATGGATGTAACTATTTATTTAGAGAAAATGTTGTTTATTATGGCTGATTAAATGTCATGTCAGATCATTTTGTCCTACGGATTGAATTTGTGATGGGATTGATTTACTATTCAGGATAATAATAATAATAATAATAATAATAATAATAATAATAATAATGCCTTGGCATATTTTATAAGTTTCTATCAACACTTGAAAATGTCCCTTTTGAAATGCATTTTTGTGTCTGTATATGCTGAAAGTCTCTTTCCAGTCTAGCTGGCTCAAAAAGTTTACTTATACTGATGAATGTCATGCTGAGGTGAAGAGTAAGAACGCTTTGTGTTTATAGCATAGCTAGTATTTAGATGACATCACAGACACAAGAAAACACCAGGCCATAGTTTCATAACATACATAAATTCATAACGATGATGCCCAAAGTCATAATAAACACAGTTTTTTAACCTTTACTAACCTTAAACCATGTTGACTGACTCTTGATCATTCCTTGATCCTTGATCATAGATTTATATGTTGCTTCTGTGACAATTAGATGTAGAAAGTCTAAATATGTACAAGTAATTCAAATAATTTGGTTTGGTTTAAAAAAAAAACTAAAGCTAAACTAATTCAATCAACGTAGTTGATTCTATTCCAACAAAACAAAAACAATAGAAAAGACGTAAGCACATACAGTATGACTGTGGGGCATTTTTAGTTTTGCATATCTAGGCCATAAAGTTAAATCCGGCAGATAGAGCACGAATACACATCTACCATGTTTCATGTGTCTGCATCTGCAAAGAAGTAAATGACTGACTGATTACATCTCAGAAAGTGAATTCTTTCATACATAATCATAGATAAACATGCAATATATTGTATATTGTATACATAATTGTAATTTATAATGTTTATATGAACATTCATAACATTATACATAATTCATACATTATTGTATATTATGTATAAATGCGTACTGAAGAGCAAGAAGTTATGAATGAACAGGAAGTCTTTAGTATTTTATTTTTAGAGTTTTATTTTTAAAGTTTTCTTTATTTTTATTTTATTTTTAATTTTTTGTCTGTGCTTTTTTGTGAAGCGTAATGAAGAACACACATTCTGTTTCACGTTACGTAGAGTGTTGCATAAGGTTTTTTTTTTTTTAAATTATTATTATACTGTAATAGTGTGTAAGTTGTTTCAGTATGTTTCTTTTCCAAACAACGAGCTAAGTACTCCAGTAAGCCCTCCACGTCTGACATTTATTAGTTTTATTGTTGTTGTTTTATTACCACGTGGATGTTTCTAACACTTACGTCCTGCACTAGCAATTGAACTAGCTGCTATCTGGCCTAATGCGATGAGGGCACGGTCATATCGCTTTCCCCGGGGTGGACTGGGACGGCAGCTTGGGGGGCGGAGGGGTGTATGTGTGTGGTGGCTGGTGTCTGGAGAACCTCAGGGTGGAATTCCAGCCTGGGACGGGCAGTACCCTTTTCACAGTCTCTAATCCCCAGGCCTCCCTCAACGCCTGAGCACTTAGGCAAGATCACAGGGAGTCTATCGCACCCCAGAGTCCGGGGGTCTTTTCCTCACTACACTACATTAGCAGAATTTTTACTTGCCGATTTTTCTTGTACGCAACTGTGACTTTCTTTCATTGCCAAGCTTTTTTTTGCGAGTATACTTTGTTACTTTGGCTCTCTGTCTTTCCCCATTCTCACCACAAAGACTCACCTTTCTATCACTTCTTGTCTTAACTCTTACTTAACAATATATTTCAGATATTTAATTTGACCTTATTTTTCATTTTTTTTCTGTTTTTTTTTCCTGCTCTCTTTTTGATCGTACGTCCTCTAGTAAAAAGCTAGAGACGTAAAAATTTGTTGTTGATACTGCTGACATCATATTATTTAACCCTTGATTTTAAGCTTATGTAAAAAATTCACAGCATTAAATGAGCATTAACCTTGTCTTTTACTTATTGTGGTAATAAGTGCACTTTTAAATTGTTGAATTACATAGCATGGGTCTCCAGCAGGTCGTTATGGTTATTTATTTATTTTTTTTGAGCTTCATGATTACTACTAATTAACAAGTCTCCCAGGTGAAGATCATGAACCACACCCTAAAGCTAATTTCTGACATCTAGGCATATTATAGCACTATAGTAACAGACTACATAAATATGTATTAGTGACATGTGTCTCCCCATTGCCAAGATAATAAAAGATTCAAAACTATAAAAAAGATTTTAATTTAATTATTTCATATGATTAATTGAAGAAAGCACAGGCACATTTAAATGGTCTGACCAGTGTATACATGCATGGCTGGAAATCAGAATCTACCGATGATGCAAATAATTAAATTGTGCAGGTACCATAGCTAAGGTTTGTTAACGATGAGAATGTATGCAATTCAGTCAGTATTAGTTGAATAACTATGATAGAAATGTGCAACAGTGTAACATTGCTGTTAAAGTTGGCATAGAATTAAAGATGCAAAACGATGTGCTTTGGGCGTCTCATATAGGCACAGCAGAAAAGAAAATATTGACTGACTATGAGAGGTGTACTGTATAGATATTTGCAGAGGAAACACTATGTTCTAGGAAGACAGCTTGCTGTCTGTCTGTCATTGTGTTGAGCCCATGCTCAATACACACCTGCCACCAGCTTGAATTTCTCTGCGATGCGTTGGGCAAAACACCATCTGACCTAGAAACTGGCTGCCCAGGGCCTATGACAAAATTCATTTAGTTGTTTCCCTGGTTAATATGCATTATGTCCACCTCTTTTTGGCACAATTCCACCCAGTTACTGGCCCTTTAAGTATATGATTTCTTTTTTCAAGTCAATTTTATGGAGGGAAATCATTACGCAATTATCAGATTTTGGCACTTCTTTATCTGTCTGTCTGTGTCCCTGTAAAATTGCATTTATTTGTGGCAGAAACTGATTCCTTGGAGAATTTTAAATTTGTGGTATACTGGTGTCACAATGTTGCAATGCAGAATGCACACTAAGGAGGCGTAAGTCATTGGAGCTATGATAAGATAAGAAGGCTAATGAGCAACTTGATTTAAAATAGCCGCCTTTTCATAGACATGCTTAGATTCTAAACTATTTCATACATATAGTGGTAACAGCAGATCTAAATTTTAAAGTTAATAAAGAGATTACAGATAATCTCAACTGCAGCAATATTATATCACATTATAGCTCAGTGAAGGAAAAAATGATAAAAGTGAAGATACCTGCAAAGAGGAAAAAGATCCTAAGGTAAATGCACAGTAAATAAAAAGGCCAATACTAAGCTGACACAAAATTAAAAATGGTACAGTGGGGTTTCGTTTTTAAGCCAGTGAATTTCAGTAGCTCAGCCAGTGACAGAGCCCCATACTCTGTACAGGCTGATGTTGCTTTTCCTAAACAGGAAAAAGATAGCAAAGGACTACAGACATAGAAACATGACAGATATTGGTGCAAATACATTAAATAACGTCAGAAAATAGTTTTTTAGGTGTGTTAAGCCTAGGGAACTGGATATATACATATAATATAGATCCAACTATTTCCCCAC
>JAODJW010000033.1:7479110-7490916 GCA_026777045.1 Hyperopisus bebe | reverse complement strand
GTGGGTGGGAGCGGGGGGTAACAACCCCCCAAATACCAGTCAATATAACTCCTGGACTCCCTTAAAAGTGTGGAGATCTCAACAGCCCCAATGCTCAACCCAAAGTTATATCTTTGGATGTATGTATATGTGGTGTAGTAAATTGGCTACTGTAGATGTGATTGGGGGGGGGGGGCAATTTATCTTTATTTAGGGCAGGAGGAGGGGCCACAGCAGGGTTTTCAAGGACTTGACAGCACTGGGGGAAGAGGGTGTTACGGAGTGTGCTGGAGTCGGTCTAGATGTGCAGGTGGGTAAAGAGACCATGGGAGATGTTGGAGGGGTCAGCCAATATCCTGGAGGCCTTCTGCGTTTTGGAAGGTGTCCTGAATGGAGGGAAGAGAGACCCCAGCGTTCTCAGCTGTTTTCACTGTCAGCTGCAGCGACTGTCTGAGACATTGCAGTTATCAAACCAGACAGTGATGAAGTTCAGGACAGGATGCTCTCTATGGTGCCCCTGTAGAACGTGGTGAAGATGGGGAGAGGAAAGTTTGGTCTGCTCAGTCGCCACAGGACATGGAGGCACTGCTGTGCTTTCCTGGGAGGGGGTGCTGGGGATCAGGTGAGCTGAAGATGGGGAACAATCAGCGCTGCAGGTCCACAAGTCAAAAATCATCTCCTTTGTTTGGTTTGTTGCTCTTGCACCGGCCTGCTAGTTGCTTCACCACCGCCTTCGACGCTGAATCATCAGTCTGTTGATGAGGCCCGGCGTTGTTGTACCATCGGCAAACTTGATGATGTGGTTTGAACTGTACTTGAGAGTGTGTTTGTGAGTCAGCAGTGTGATCAGCAGCGGACAGAGCACATAAGCCTCCAGGTCACAGGGCTCAGTCTGATGGTGCAGGGTAGGCCCTCTGCCTGCGCTGTCTGAGGGCTTTCAGTCAGGAATCCCAAGATCCAGTTGCTTGGGGCAGTGACCAACCCGGTCCTCTGGGACCCCAGACGGTCCACGTTTTTGTTCTCACCCAGCTCCCTGCCAGACAGTCCCCATTTTCGCTCCCTCCCTGCTCCCTATGGGCAAACAAAAACAAGGACTGTCTCGAAGGACTGGATTGGGAAACTCATGACTTAGAGGTGTCAAAACTCAGCAGGCTCAGCTATCACACGAGTCTCTGGGGGATGATTGAAGTAAAGCTCCACAAAAATCAATGATGAGCAATCTTACGTAAGTATCTTTTTAATCCACTTGGGACAGAAGCCAAACAAAGGGCAGAGGACATAGTGTCCTCAGTTAGAGCAGTATGTGAAGTCTGGGGGGTCTAGTTAGATAGGGAGTTTTTTTCAGTGACCTAGACGAGTTGATTTAAGGATTCATTTTTCAACCCTGTCATTTTTCATCAGTCTAGCTGTGATTATCTGTGCTTCCAACACTCTTGTAGAGTATCATTAATCTCTGTTTATACAGGAAACATGGCACCTAATTTAGGCTTTAATCTGCATTACATGTAAATTTCTTAAAGCCAGCATTGTCTAGTGCACAAGAAGCAAACTGACATCTAAAAATCTAAAAGGGGGAACTTTCAAATTTTCAACTGTTTCTTAAGCAATAGTTAGGACAGGGACAGGTTGAACAATAATTGATCTGAATCTCCACTTGTTATATCTAATTCAAATGTTTTCAGCATTTGAATTCGACATATTTGCCAAAATTAAGGCATATGTAGCCAAAAAAAAAACTCTGGAGAAAATACACATACCACTTCTAAGTTAGAGCAAGAAGGGGATAATCCAAAAATCCATTACTTTTTTCTCGTTAAAGCACTTGGCCATTAACTCTTACCAGTACCACTAATGTCCAGCTCTGTGAGGAGGAGGGTTAGAGTGGGCCTGGCCTAACCAATCAGAAGTTAGGCCCACCCTAACTCTTAGTAACTTCTAACCAATCACATTAAAGTATATTGTAACTATAAAGGAAGTAAACCTTTATTACTGTTCAAAAGCACTGCAGTAGTGAAGAAGGACATTTACAAAACCATAGAATCCACTGTGAACTGTCCCATTGTCTTAGCTTGCAATTTGTTTTTTTGTTCACATCAATTCTGTGTCCTTGGGCACAGTATGTTAGTAACACACTAGTGTGTCTGTGCTTCTCTTTGATTGCCTGCAAATTAAAGGTAAAACTCTACTTCTGTTGTATATTTTTAATTGACTGCTGTGGCCTTTCACTATAGCAAGGACATGATTATAAATTAAGATCTTTTTTCCCCATTATTTTTTCCATCATTTTTAATAAGCCCAAAAATCTTGTTAGACCAATGTGTGGATCAGCAGAGTCATTCTGGAACTATTTTAAATACAACAGATTTCAGGGGTTAGGGGTTTTAGGGAATCTCTGTATTTTGAGAAAAAAACAATGTTTCACTCATTAGAACAAATAAATGCTTACAGACATTTTATATAAAAGCCTGAGTTATTCCTCTGTAGTGAACAAAGCATTTTTTCTAAAATTACAAAAAACAGTGTTTAATATTGGTTAAAAACATAGAGTATTTAGTGAAACAAAAGGAATGGAATGTATGAAAATGCATAGCAGATATCTCTGGAAGACAGCTTTGTCACCTAGAACTAATTAACTTATTTTGCAGAAATAATGGGGGTAAAAATTACAGCCCATTGCATTTATACAACTGACAAGTGAAACTATATTCCTAAAATGCTGGATAAATATTGCATATTGTTAGAATAAAATGTTGGACACGCATCCATTATGATATGATGGCTGGACGACATTGTACTGCTCAGTTCACACACACACTCGTTGCTGAATATAATTAGTAGCTCCTTCCATGAATTTACTAAATCTTGAGATATCAGCTATTCAATACTAAACCCTCCATGCTAATTCAGGTCTTTCCTTGCCTACACTGTTACCACTTTGTTTCTGCACGGGTCTTATTGAATGTGCTCTGGTCTTCATAGATGCACGCGCAGTGGTCCTGAGCACTCTCCATTGGTGCCTGGTCACAGCCGGATTTAATGTCAAGATCCTAGTCCTGAGCAATCATGCAGCAAATGGCTCAGGACCTTATTATCTATAGAACATCATCGGGGGCCTACAGACTGGCTGGACCACAACAATGAACAACAGCAGGAAGTTCAATAGTCTCTGGGCAACCTATAATTTCCCCTCTAGACCTCATTTTGTACCACTATCCTCCACCTGAACAGATCTGGACTGACCCCGATGGGCCAATAGGCATGTAGCCCCTCCCCGATGGGCCAGTAGGCATGTAGCCCCTCCCCGATGGGCCAATAGGCATGTAGCCCCTCTCACCCCCCCCTCCCCTCCCAGCACCAACCACCACAAAATGTACCTGCTTAGAAAAAAAATGCTTCCAATATCTGTAAAGACTGATGAACAACATCCCATATTCCAATACAAACTAAATATCAAAGATCTAGCATTTTAATGTTGTTTTGTTAATTGTTATTCTTAATTGTTGTGGCTGTTTTGTGCATTAAGAAGTTACTGTGTCATATTGCTGGGTGAGAGTCTGCATGCTTATTTATCTGGATATAGATTTAAATGTCATTAAATTTCATATCATGTAATTAACTATCATATTAATATCGGCCCCCAAATGAGTCCTCTGGCCTGTATTCTAACGTCGTTTTTACTTTTTGTCAGATTTGATAATAGAATCGGCTGATTGATTTAATATCATGAGGTTTAATTTAGCATGGATTTATTGTACATTATTTATTTCATTTAACTCTGTTTTAAAACTGTTTTTTGATAATGACCTTACTTGAACATTTACGTAAAGTTGCATTCCTAATATTAAAGTTGCTAAAGGCACTCTTTATATAATTTTAGAGCAGCAGTTATTAGGCGCTTAATCCAGATCTTAAGTTTGCCTGGATTTCTGCCAAAATGCCTCAGTATATAGATTTCCAGGTGGCATCGTTAATTACCTCACTCTTCCTTATACATGTGGAACCTTTCAAATAATTAGACAGAGAAAACCACACTTATGGTCCGGAGAAGCTTTAAAGTGAAACTGTTCTAATACTTTGTAAAATATTTAAAGCGCTATAAGGCACTGTATTATATACATTATATAGGCACTGTAATATATAATTGTGCCATATATATGTAACGTATTAATTTCAGATACTTTACAGGCACGTTTAATCCTTTGCATATGGCAAATATTTTCTTTCCTCCCGCTATTTTGATCTTTTTGAAATGTCTTTGCTCACCAATACTCCGAGTCTTCCAGAAGTACAGTGTGGTAGCATTCAGTCATTAATCCCACACGAGTAACACGCACTCCACATCTCAGATCAAATTATCCATCTCTCATTTTTTTAGAAGATAAGCCCTCCATTTATTTCTTACATATGATAAGTGCTTATTGTTTGACATGTGGACCAGCAGATTCCTCACACATTGACTTGCCATTGTGAAATTGTACACATATCGAAACCCCTGGGCTTTAAAAATGTGATGACTTTGTGTGTTGATAAGAATGTTAGGTACACAAACACGTTTGAAATGAAAATATACAAAAATTGTAATATCTGGCAGTAACAAAATTGTATAGAATATTAAATACATAATGCATTTAACTACTGAGACTGCTCATCCAAATTCAAGAATTTAAATTTATTTTCTGTAAAATAGTTTTTCTGGAGAATGTCTCTGAGAGCACAAAGTGGGAGTCGTTTCTGGAATCGGAATGGGGTGGCATGGTGTAAAGCCATGATGAGAAAAGCATGAGTCTTAACGGAGTTCCGCTAATTTTCTTTTGAACTGTCTCTCACAGGATGTAGGAGAAAGCCAAATGGTTGGCAACAGTGTATCAGCTTGGCTTTGACTTCCACCACTGAGTCCTTATTTTAGAACTTCCTTCATGTGTTCCCATCGTAAACTTGTCTGCCATCTACCTGTCAACTCCATTAGCATTTTCAGGACAGACACATTAAATTTATGTAAAGAAAACAATGATGCGAAGTAAAATACTGCTGTTGTCCATATGTTTTGTTCACACGGTATTTATTTTCATAGACGTTGGGTGCATTTTCGTTGCTGGCAAGACAAAAACAGCTTTCACACCAAACGAATGGAAGCATGGATTCGTTTACATTTATTAGAAAATCCTGACTCCACTTATCTGATATGGAAAATTATGGACAATGCTTATGTTACTGGTTATCCCATTACAACTCCCAGTGGTGTTAGTATTTTGTGATGTGAACATGTCTAGTATAACAAAAATAAAACCTGAAAATAAAGAAAAATATCATGAAAGCATACAACCCCGTTTCCAAAAAAAGTTGGGATGCTGTGTAAAATATAAATTAGAACAGAATGCAACGAGGTGCAAATCATATAAATCCATATTTAATTGAAAATAGGACAACATATCAGACAACATATGAGAAATTGTATTGTTTTATGACAGACATATTCTAAATTTGAATTTGATGCCAGGAATATGTCTCAAAAAAGTTAGGACAGGGGCAACAAAAGACTGGAAAATTTGTATAATTTGTATAATAACAGAAAGTACCTGGTTGAATATCTCACGATAAATTAGGTTAATCGGAAACAGGTGAAGTTGGGGAGCAGTTCATCACTCTGTGAAAGACCATGTGGGCAAAGAGTGCAACAATTTAGGAATAATGATACTCAATGCAATATTGCAAAGAATTTAGGAATTTCATCATCTACAGTACATAATATTATTAAAAGATTCAGAGAATCCAGAGAAATCTCTGTACGCAAGGGAGTCTAAAAACCAATATTGGATAGCTGTGATCTTCAGGTCCTTAGGCGGCACTGCATAAATCACTGCATCGGCTCAGGAAACCTTCTGAAGAGTGTTGTCTATGAACACAGTTCATCACTGCATCCACATATGCAGGATGAAACTCTAACATGCCAAGGAGAAATCATACCTAAACATGATCCGGAAACACCGCTGACTTGAGCTCATTTATGGTGGACTGAGGCAAAATGGGAAACTGTCCTGTGGTCTGATGAATCAAAATTTCAAATTCTTTATGGAAATCACAGACAGTGCATCCTCTGGGTTAAAGAGGAGAGGGATCAACCAGCTTGTTATCAGCAGACAGTTCAAAAGCCAGCATCTATGATGGTATGGGGGGGGCATTAGTGCCCATGGCTTGGGTACCTTGAAAATCTGGGAAGGCACCATTAATGCTGAATGATATATACAGGTTCTGGAGCAACATATGCTGCCATCCAGACAACATCTTTTTCAGAGAAGCCCTTGAATATTTCAGTAAGACAATGCCAAACCACATTCTGCACATATTAGAACAGCATGGCTCCTTAGTAGAAGAGTCTGGGTGCTACACTGGCCTGTCTGCAGTCCAGACCTGTCACCCATTGGAAACATTTGGAGCATCGTGAACAAGAACTAAGTCAAAGGAGACACTGAACCGTTGAGCAGTTGAAATCCTCTATCAGGCAAGAATGGGACAACTTTCAAAACTCCAGCAATGGTGTTATACTTAAGAATTGCACTAACTTTTATTACATAAAATCTATGAAAAAGATTTTAATTTTTTTTTTCGTGCGACTGTTGTTCATATAAGTAATATGAGAAGGATAATAAAATGAGAAACAGTGCCTCATGCCAAGGGGATCTACTGGGAATCAGCATAATGCAGATTATCATGCCAATTTAAATAGCAATTTCAAGCAAAACTGTTCTTATTGGTTTTAGATAGACAGATGTGATTGAAATAAAATCTAATATCCACAGTTATTATTGACACAGATGTTAGAAAATAGAGGCTATGTTCATAACTTTATTTTATTAATGTTATAAATTTGGTGTCTTGAAACTGGAACCAGTTAACTTAAACCAAACAAAATGTACTGAAATTAAAAGAACAGATTAAAAATAAGTAAAATGGATAATTGTGTGGTGCGGGGGGTGGGGGATTTTATTGGACATCTTATTGGATGCCAAATACCTCATGATTTGGAATTCGTTCTCAAAATAGTTTCTGAATTGCCATGAAAGTGCAGCTTTTTTCCAGATAACACAAGTTCAAGCAAAAGCTCCTCATGTTTAAAACTTTGTTTCACAGTTACGGTCATGCAGCAAAACATCTGTTTCACTGCTCTTCTTCAGACAGTGGCCTGGATTGTGAACCTGGATTCTGCTGAAATGTATTTTTAACCTCTTCTGACCTCAAGATGTTAAATACTTTCCAAAATATAGAAAAAATGTGTCAGAATGTTGGTCAAACCTTTAGTGCTTATCAAAATGAGCTTAACACTAGATTTTTATGGAGAAACATAAACACTAATTGTTTATATTTAATTGCCAGGTTTTTCAAAGAATATACAGTACTCTCCTTTTCCTTCCCAACACCAATTACTCCAAAGCCCATCCAGCTTCTGAGAACAGGGATTTTATTGCTTTGCTATTGTCGATGCGCAATTTAAGGTGTTTGAATAGCGTTACTAAATTTTTATATATATGGTCTTTATCTAAAGTGCACCCCAGTTCTCTGGTAAGGCAAAGGCTCTTATCAGGACACAAAAATGAATGTCAGTTCTGGAGGATTAATATTTCCACCGTGTTTGAGAGCTCTGACATGCCCTGAGGAAGAATGACAAATTTTGCTTTGGATTAATTTGCTACCTGAGAAACAGACTGCTTGAAAATATGTGGCACATTACCGATTCAATATCCGCAAAATTTTCTGATGTTTTCACATTTGACTGGGCACATCTTTATCATTTATTAGCAAATGTGATAAATGGCAGGCTGATCATCCAATCAGTCTTTTTTATTCTGTTTCATACTATTTAGTTAACCGCTTGCCATCTTCTTTGAAACTCCACAGCTTCGCACAATCTTACAGACATTTTTGCTTTGATTATTAAAGTGGAAAATAGTTGCTCTGCAACACAGCAGCACATGTGGAGATCCTACAGAGAATCCTGCACAATATTACCCCAAAAACAATGAAATTACATATGTTCCTGACAGCTGTGTAGAGAAAAGTTTGATAGTCAAAAAAAGCTTCAAAGGGCATAATATCAAATTCTTATGCAACCTGAAATCACAGCCAGTTGTATTTATATCCAGCTGGAAAAGGCTAATCTGATAGAAATTTTGACGTGCAATAACTCTTGGTGTTAAGAAAGTAATATGAGATTTTTGTAGAATGTATCTATCTAGTTACACACACACACACACACACACACACACACACACACACATAAACATAGAGTGAAGAATCTATTGTTTTCATTACTGCAAAATGATTCATTCAATCCTTCCTTAGTATGTGTTTTTTTTCTTTTAACTTTGATTTTTCATTTCTCAATCCAGTAAAATTACTCGTAGATGTATAGGATGCACCCTTGGAAATGTACAGTAAATGAAGAAAAAGTGGGAGAGAGAGTAGGAACTTACATGCAAACACAAATAAAAGACTTATGCCTGTTTATCAATGCATGTGAGTGTGAACAAGAAGGAGAATCGAGTGTGAATTCCCCAAAAATCAAACTTAGCTCAGGCATTAATCTTCAACATTTGACAGCTTGGAAAGTTCTTAAAGAAGCACCATTTCCTTCAGCCATTGTAATGCATCAGTTCAAGTGCAACTCTTCATAGATGGGGAAGGTGTTCTCCGGAGAGGGTTCTGGTCTGAAATGACAGAGTCTTGCATTACAGAGCTGGTGGTGTGTGGGGGAGGGGGAGTTTGATACAGGAGGGGGAAGGTATTGTGTCCTCCACTACCTCGTCATATCATATTGACAGCCTTGACTAACCCAGCTAATGTCCAACTTGTCCACATAACACAAGTATCTATATAGATGTCCAGTGTTCCCCAACAAACCCTTTACATTTTTGTTGAGAAAAAGTTTGTTTAATTTAATGTACCTCCTAACCATTTTCAAAGTACCGGTACTTTTACGCTTAATAAGCAAACATAAGCTTCTTGTTGGGTACACTACCAAAGATAGCTGACATAAAAAAGCTACTTCTGCGTGTTCTTTCAGTCCATCGGTCTCTATTGTCCAGAATAACAAGCAACAAGTGCGAGGCAGGCAGAATACATCTCAGAGATTGCCCAAAAGCCATACTACAGATTTTATCAAAATCAGATTGTTTTTTGATGGTTTGTTTTAATGAAATCCTATTTGACACTTACAATTTGACATCAGGATTAGGTGCTTGATGGGGGGAAAAAGGAAATATTCATAAATAACAGAATTGTGGAAGCATGATGACTCAGTAGGCAGCTCTGTGGAGTTCTGAGTTCTGGAGTGCTGTATCTACACTGTATGGAGTTTGCACCTTATGTAATAAATGGTACAATCTGGAAAAATAAAATACAAGTCTTATGCTGATAAAAAATCACTCTGTTTACATTGTGGGAATGTCTGTATAAGTATTTTACATGGATTAAATCTTTCATAAATCTTGTTTGAAGCTTGATGTCCATCATTATCCCTTTGTGCATTTGTGCAGTGCCGTGCATCTGGTAAGTGGATGCCACTGTTTCGGTGCAGGAGAATAAGTCTCATAGTTGATAAAAAATTAGTTATCTTTCATCTGCTGGTCACCAGTTGACTGTAATAGACTGCATTCTTGCAGTCAGTGCAACTCTGCATGTGTCATGTAACCAATTGGTGAAAACAGCTCTCATGTTGTCAGAGGGGCACGTGTAACGAGCACACGTGGGCTACGGGTAAATCATCCTGACGGCCGCGAAAGGTGAAGCTGGCAGCCATGTTTGACAAAAAATGTTTACCAACCAACGGCTTGTATATTATGTATTATGTGTACATTGTCTGTCTAACTTGAGAGATACCATTGGTAGGAGCCAAATTCCTCATGTAATTTAACATACTTGTCCAGTGAATCTGATTCTGATTCAGAAATCAAAGATGAAACTTTGTTAATAGTATAGAAATGTTAATAGTATTTACCATTTACTATGTTAATAGTAAAGAAGAAACTATGTTAATACATTCTTTGAGTACACCTGTAATGACAGTCATTGGCTTCATAGAGTTTAAGTCACACAGATGTTAAGAAAAAGATAAAGTGTACGTGCCTAGACATGATATCCATTTGAATGAATTTCAAACAATTCTGAATTGCTTGAGTTAATTGTTCATACTTCTAGCTATTAAATTATGATGGCAGACGGCTGGACAACCTGTAATTACAAAATGATTCTGGTCAAACATAATCATACATATATTTTTATTTATAATTGCAAACTGTGGTACATCTGAAAATCTTGCAAAGACTTCCATAATGAGCTGAGGCATTCTGTCTTATTTCAGAAAAAAGCATCTTTAGCTCCTGTGTGGTCCTTCATGTCGGCTTGTGCAGGGTACGTCTAGTATGATGTGGCACATGTGGAATTTTCATTATGCAGAGAATCCAAGAGAGCAGTCCCGGAAGAGCCCTTGACAAAGACGAATGAGTGAGAAAATGAATCTGCCCTCCAACTTGTAACTTCTCTTTCTCCAATTGCAAATTAAAGCACATTTACCAAAAAAGAAAGAAAAACAAAAACGTTAATATTAATGCCGGGACCTAATAGAAGGACTATCATTCCCTTCTAGTTAAGGGAAAGCAGCAGGCAATCTATATGACAAGTACATATTTCATCTCAAGCTGCGTTCTTGTGTTGTACAATCTGGAGCTTACGTGTGAGTGTCTGGGGGGTGTGGAGGGATCGGCTTGAGCGTAAAGGGTCACCCTATACTGCCGTCCCTCCCCAGCCATGGAGGGATTAGCTTCCGTTCCAGATGGTGGAGGGGCCAAGCAAAGGCATACAGTGGACCACATGAGGGCATGCACTTTGTCTCCAACACTGCAGTAGACTGTAGAATGTCCCCTCCTCTGGCCCATGATGTCATTAAGAGTGATTGCCTGATCATACTACATACCATCACTCATATCCGTGAGTCACAGATCTGGGTAAACGCATCCAGACAAAGACATCCTGTGAACCTTCTATTTGAAGTACTCCGCATACACATTTAACTGGTCGCAACTACAGTAAACACGTCATGCTTCCTAATGTTTTAAATGTCCAACGGTGACAAAACACAGTAATGCTTTGATCACAATTCGGTGCATTACAGTGTCATGTCTACATTTCAACATGACTATCTATATACTTGTTTCTTTGCTTTTTATATGTGGATTTAAGCTGTAACGTAATATGATAGTTCTTTTTGTTAGTGAAATGTTATCATGTTCATCTCTGCTTCTCCTTCCACATTGTAAAACAGCATGACCTTCAAAAGTGCAAATGGGAGAAAACAATGCATATTTCACGGAAAAGTTACCCCAGGTTGGGAATTATATTTGGATATGGATTACAGCACCCGACAGTTAACCCTGGTGACTGATTAAATGCAAGTGAACATATTGCAGAATTTAACTCAAGGATTCATGGTGTCTGGTAATCATATCAGGAAGTCACAGCTGTTAAAATAGTAAACTATGGTAGACTAGTAAATACCCCAAAGATATGAACACGTCACACTGAAATGTGGAATTTTTATCTGTGCTGTTATTTGCTTTTTAATTGTTAAATATTTGGATAATATTTCAGCTAAGCTGTAGCCTTCAGAGGTAGTATCTGCATATATTTAAAGGTTAGTGTTTCATGTTGTCCAACATGAGCCTAAGGCACAGGTGTCAAACTGCAGTCCTGGGGGGCCGGAGTCCTGCACATTTTTGGGTTTCCCCTCATTTAACACACCTGATTCAACTCCTTGTGCTAATTACCACACAGCTCT
>JAODJW010000033.1:7461458-7479010 GCA_026777045.1 Hyperopisus bebe | reverse complement strand
TGCTAATTACCACACAGCTCTTGAGCTGAATCATTTGTGGTGGAACAGGGAAAGAACTAAGCTACACAGGGCTCCGGGCCACCAGGACTGCAGTTTGACACCCCTGGTCTAGAGGAACCAAAGGCAACCAGTGAAAGACGCTGCTACTAAATGCTTATGTTTAATGCTGTGGTTGAATTCCTATGGTATGTCGGAGGCCAAGTTGAAAATCAGAGCCGGGCCGTGGACCAGGCAAATTTGGATTTCGCTAGGGGTTCCAGACCACAAGGGGCACACTGGGATGCTTACAATCATCTTGCGCACCATCTTGGTACAACCAAATACAGTACACTGCCTATGATGGCATGAACTAATATTATACAAAAGCAAACAATATAAAAAGAAAACTCATGTCATTGAGTGTGACCTATACACATTGAAAGCAAAATTCTTACAAGCCACCTGCTGTTGATTGTTAATTATTTGTTTTTTAAAACACTGAAGCAAATGAAAGCAACTAAAACTCTGGATAATTAATTTCTTTATCTCTGTACATGAACTGTAGACCAAGTAGTGTGGTGTATTCACAGCTAAGTACATGTTTAAATCTCATGCTTATTATTCATCATATATGGTATATACTGTTTATCGTTATCTTATTTTCGACATGTAATGGTTAAGTTAAACAATTACTTTGCTCTGGGCCGTAATGTTAATTCAGTGCCAGTTGTTGTTGTTGTTATTACAACAAATCTAGTATGATTGCACATAAGTGAATGTATCTTAAAGGTCATTTGCTGATCAATTTACTTTATCCCTGAATGTGTAGCTTTCGTTTTGCTGAAGGGACTGTCTGACTTGTTTCCACTCTAGAAGCCTGTAATTCTGTTACTGAGACTGAGACTCTTCGCACTGCTGTGCCCCAAGTTCACTACTGGTGACCAAATGTGCTGAATGTCCTGCACCAGACAAGAAACTATGCACCAAAATAGTGGATGACAACACTGGTTTAGCGTGATGTCACCTGGAACCCTGCATTTTTTTGGGCGCAGGGGGGTGGTATTAACTAATTTTTGCCTGGGGCATATGATTGGTACGCTCCGGCTCTGTTGAAAATGATGCAGTATTAAATTATACAACAAAATGAGTAATCATACATAGTAAGAGGATGTGATATTGTTTTATGCATCCAATAAATGTGTTTTCAGCCTCAAAATAGGATACCTATGTCTATCTATCTATCTATCTATCTATCTATCTATCTATCTTTTGTTTGTCTGATGCTTGCTTAAGGTAGTACATAAATGATTTTAAGTCATTCAAATGACATCAAATTATCTAGCAGTTTTTTACACGCTAAATCATTTAATGAATTGCATAAATTATTAAAAGCTTAAAATAAAGCAATAAATAAGTTTGATTCAGATATCAATGATAAATACAAAATGAGTGTGTTCAGTGTTGTTTTTAATGAATGATATGAGAAAGCAGCACTTACTGTAGATTTCAGTCCTAAACATTTGGCTTTAAAATCACAGGATAGCAATTGTAGCTGCATACGTCAGGTGCAAATCAGTTATAATAAAAGTAAATGAAGTACAAAAATATACATTTTGAATACATATTCATTTCTTTTATATGTTCACAATTTTAAACCGGCCTTTAAACATTTCCTCTGGATATGTGAAATAAAATGATGCTTTATTTGTACTGTACAGGTTCATTGGAAACGCTTCATATCCTATTCTGCTGTCCTGTGAGACATACACAGATGTGTGTGTGCGTGTGTGTGTGTGTGTGTGTGTGCGTGGGGGGGGCGCAGTGGTTGCCTCTTCTAGGACTGGGGTTCAAGTCCCATGTGTATGGAGCAAAGATGGGAACAAGTTGCTCCTTGTCAAGTCAAGTCCTGAGTCAAAACGCTGAGCCTAAATCTTTCCATCATTTTTTGTCATCAAATTTGACTCAAGTTCACGTTGAGTTGTGAGTTATGTAACTCCCTACCTATGTCAGTGTTTTTTTTTTTTTAACTTTTGTGAATAAAACTAGCTACAGCAAAAAGCCACGAGTTGATAATAGCAAGGCTTCTCGAGTCTAAGTCGTGTCCAAGTCTCCAGTTATCTGCCCTCAAGTCCAAACTGGGTCCAAGTCTTTCCATCAGTTTTGCAGAGTCAAATCACAAGTCATCAATTTCCAGGTCGAGTCGCGAGTCAATGACTCGAGTGCCCACCTCTGGTGTGGGGTTTTTATGTTCTTCCCGCTTCATCATGGCGTTTCCTTTAGGTACTTTGGTTTCTCCTCACAGTCCAAAAATTGGAGTTACCAAGTTCTGCATGGGTGTGCATGTGTGAGAGACTGGTGTGTGACTCTGCCCTGTGATGGGTTCGCACCCCATCCTGGGTTGTTCCCTGCCTTGCGCCCATAGCTTCAGGGATAAGTTCCGGACCCCCCATGACCCTGAATAGGACAAGTGGTTACAGAAAATGGATGGATGGATGGATGGATGGATAGGTAGATAGATATACGCAGTTGAGAATGAAACTTGCTTTTCCTGAGAGGAGCGTGACTGAGTGTATGTATGTGCTGTCTGATGGATTCCAGTTCCAGGGGTACGACAACTATGTGCCCTACACTGCCTGGGATTGGCTCCAACTCCCCCATGTGACCCAGATCAGGAAAAGAGATTAAAATATAGATGTATGGGATGATATATTATCATTCAATTTGGGTTTATTCCATCAAAACTTCAGAATCATAAACTTTTTTCTTCCATTTTGTTTTACTTAACATTCCTTTGTATAACAATCACGGTGGAAAGGATTGAAAATAAGAAAAAATAGCTGCACTAAGTCAATAAGAAGACAGCCAGCAGCCTTGATCTGCATCTTGTAGCTTGTGCCACACAGAGATGTTCACAGCGTGCATCCGCCATTTCGCTTCCTGCTTTACGGTTGGATTTTGTTGCTCTGCGTGTGGAGTTTGCATGTTTTGTCTGTGTCATGCAGGTTCCCTCTTGGCATTCCAGTCTCCCCCCTCAGTTCAAAGACATATAATTAGGCTAATTGGTGTCTAAATTCTCCCTGGTTTGTGGTTATGCGTGTATGTGCCCTGTGATGGACTGCTGTGTGCTCTCTGCTGCCTGGAACAGACTCCAGGGCCCCCTGCAACCCTAACCCAGGACAAGCGCTTGGAGGATGGATCGTTTTTTATTATTAATTACTGACTCAGTGGGTAGCACTGTTGCCTCATACCGACTGAGTCCTGGCAATCTAGAGATGCTGGCTCTGTGCATGTGGAGACTGCATGTTCTTCCTGTGTTACACAGATTTCTTCCAGCTACTCTGGCTCCCTAAGACATGAGGCTAGGTGACCTGGCATTATATGTGTGTGTGCATATGTACGACTGTGCCTCCTGTGATAGACTGGCATTCTGTCCAGGGTCTTCCCTGGCCTGGCACCCTGTGCTTCCTGGGATTGTCTCCAGCTACCCTATGATACTGTACTGGGTAAGTGTCTCCAGGTACCCTATGATACTGTACTGGGTAAGTGTCTCCAGGTACCCTATGATACCGTACTGGGTAACTGTCTCCAGGTACCCTATGATACTGTGCTGGATAAGTATCTCCAGGTACCCTATGATACTGTACTGGATAAGTGTCTCCAGGTACCCTATGATACTGTGCTGGATAAGTATCTCCAGGTACCCTATGATACTGTACTTAGTAAGTGTCTCCAGGTACCCTATGATACCGTACTGGGTAAGTGTCTCCAGGTACCCTATGATACCGTACCGGGTAAGTGTCTCCAGGTACCCTATGATACCGTACTGGATAAGTGCTTCCAGGTACCCTATGATACTGTACTTAGTAAGTGTCTCCAGGTACCCTATGATACTGTACTTAGTAAGTGTCTCCAGGTACCCTATGATACCGTACTGGGTAAGTGTCTCCAGGTACCCTATGATACTGTACTTAGTAAGTGTCTCCAGGTACCCTATGATACCGTACTTAGTAAGTGTTTGGGATCTGGATGATTGGATAAACATCTGTATTTGCTGTCAGAAATGTAAACTACAGATAGCAGCTGAATGAAATACATGAATGAATTGAATAGAAATTTATTTAAATTAGATAATGGAAAATGGTTTGAGGGGAATCTGACGGGAAATGAGGGTCATTACTCATATGTGATCAGTATCACAGCATTGTCTTCATCCAGCAAGATGGAGCAACCTGCACTAAAGTATAAACAGAGAGTTGGGGGTTAAAATACAAACCACAAGGCTTTGTTGCATTTGTTAATTAACTCCAGATGGCACAAATTATTTTACATTCATAACAGACAAAAATACAGCAACAAAACATAATTCATTGTATCTCCAAAACCAAGTCGGATTTCTTTGTTGCAAATGCTTACATTGATCTGGTGATACACAATATCAAAACCAATCATTAAATAATACAAGCTGCTTTTGAGTGAAATTATTTTTCATGCAGTCCAGAAATCACGGAAAAAGTCCAATTTTTCATTCATAAAATTGATTAAAACATAAAACAGAAATAACAAAATGCAGATGTTTACAATAAAGAGCTTTTCACTTACAGACATAGTTTTAAATTGAATCTTTATTTATATGTGTTATTTTTGTCTTGGTGACACCGTTATCGACATCTTTGAGTGCTTAAGTGATGCTGTAATCTCTGGAAACTTGATTGCTTTCCTCAGACTTTTTTATCCCCTGACTTATAGGCAAATTATCCCTTAAGGTGTAATATATGTTATAACTCTCTAAATTGCATTAATTAATAATTTTGACTGGTGGGGGTGGGGAAGTGGGGAATCTGGAGTTTGAATGTGCACCTGTTTGTTTTGGCCAACGTTCAGTGAGGGCCTGTTCACTCACTTCTAGAACCCAAACGAGAGGAAAACAGAGATATTCCCTGTAGTCACCTTAGATTTCAGCCAAAATCAATCCGCCAGGCTGTCTAAACAGCTGCTCTGTATGTGTCAGCTGCTGATTTACCAATATATTACAGCATTATATTCCTTGGCAGACACTTTTATCTAAAGTAACTTATATAATCTGCATTTTTTTCACTGTTTCATCTCTTTACACATACAATACCTGAAGAAATGTAGGTTATGTTTCTCCTGGGGCCTGAACTAGAAATTTTCTGGTGACACAGTCCCATATACCCTGTATTATTCCTCTGATCGATACCATATATCTCTGATATTCTAATTCACTGAACCATCTGCATTATTTCCATACCAACTAAATATATTGACTTATAATTGGTGTCACACTTAAAATATCTATCCATTGTTTTCACAGATGAGGTAGATGAGGAAAAATACAGTTTTAAATAATTATAAATGTAAGAATAAGTTTATTAAATGATTAAGTAACACACACCATCTATGGTATATTACTGAACAATTCAGAAATAAACTTTCCAGGAAGAAAATAAAAGGTACCCAGAAATGAATTCAAACATCATGTGACTGTGTATAATAATTCAAATGAATAATTATTGTAATTATAATAATGGCAATAGTTTTCATTCATCATTACAGTAGCTATGGTGGGATTTTTCCATTTATGTCTGTCACAAGGAGACTCATTATGATAAATTTGAGTTCATTGACCAACCTGAGCAGTAATACTGAAATAGTTGCATGTTATGCACTGATGTCATGATTTTGGAAGCAGTTTCTGTTTAATAAGAGGGCTTATGATCATTTCTACTAGTTATTAGTCTAGATAGGTTTCTAAGATCCAAAAAAGTTCCTTTCCATTCAGTTATTAATGGGCATCACGTCATTTCTGCCATGTGTTACTGTCCATCTGGGTAGAACAGTAAAATTATTGCAGGCTTGATTGCCTTGGTTCTACTTCAAGGAAGCTTTAATGCTCCATTGCAAACCTGTTCTCTAGAGACAAGGAACTGTCAGGGGGCTTAAGGAAGGAACTCAATGAGATAAATCAGCCAGAACATGAAGATTCTCTCTAGAGGGGGATATGGCCACAGACTGATTGCAACCCAACTGTTGCATGGCAGAAACAATTGCTGTTCTCCGATGGTGGTTTATAAGCATGTGACTTGCAAGCCAAGGATTTTAATAAGCAAGATGTAGAGGATTTGCATGCACATGTTTTAAATAAATCATGGATAAATAGGTAAAAATCACCTTTTTAAAAAAATCAATTTTTTCATTAAGCTATAATCAAATATGCCACCAGTAAGAAGGATTATACCTTAATTTGTGTATTAAATAATATTCATTATTATCAAATAATATGCATTATTATTATCATCATCATCATCATTATTATTATTATTATTATTATTATTATTATTATTATAATTATTATTATTATTATTATTAATAATAATAGTAATAATAATAATAATAATAATAATCATCATCATAAATCACTGACTGCTTGCCTTTTATGAATGATTTATTGCAAGTAAAATGTAATGTCAGGAATTGACATTGTGGTGTCATGTTGAGATCAAATCATATATATTGTATGTTGGTGGAACCATGAGAGCAGGCTGACATGCACACACGGAGAAATCGCAAATTGCACACAAACAAGGTGAGATTTTTGTCATGTCTGGTGCCTGTGATATGATAGCACTAGCCGCCTTGCCACTGAGCATGAAATGTTCAGGAATCCCTTCTTGAATGACTTTGTACAGGCAGCTATATTAGACAAACCTTTAATACATTAGGCTGCGTTTATATGCTCGGCTACGAAATACAGTACTGTGTGTAAGTCTTAGGCAGTCAAAGAATTTGATGTTTAAGTGATTTTTATGTTGGTGAAAAACTATGATATTACATCTGTCAAAGTGTGTCAGCTTATCCATTTCAAAACCTCTCCCAATGTCTTCCAGGTATTTGTAGTAGCTGACCAATACAATATATTTTTGACTTTGCCTGTTAGGCTAATCAATACCTCATTGACTTAATTAACCATTTAAGGAAATTAATTAATTGAAATAGTGGTGAAATTTAATGAATACCTGGAATGGCTACAGTGCCCCTGACGAGAGGTTTGGAGACCAGACTGGTATTCATCTAGCTATCCAAGATGTCAGTAACTTTTTGGAGAACAAAAGAATTTTTTATTTATTTTTCATTGTGTTACTGTTAAGTTGCATATGCAGCTCTGGAAAAAATTAAGAGGCCGTTATACTGTTAAAAATTCAGCATTGTTTAATCCTGATTATGAAGGTTACACTGCGAGTCAGGCGGCTTCCAGGCTCAAAGCGTCTAAGACAGCAGTACAGAAGAAAAGGGTGAAGCAGGAGACACTGGCAATAAACAAAAACGGAATGGACGGAAGCCACTTTCTAATGCCAGAGATGACCGTCAACTCATAAATCGGACGATGACCTCAAATGACCTTGAAAAATAATGGGAAAGCTGTTAGAAGCAGGTCTGAAGGAAGAAGCCCTTCATCAATGAGAAGCAGGGAAGAGCCAAGCTGGAGTTTGCAAAAAAAAATAATTATAATTTTACACAGACACATACCCATAAATTGAGAAATGAGTGAAACTGAAAATTTTGCTGTCTCTTAATTTTTCCAGACCTGTATGCTAAATTGTGATTTTTTTTTTGTGCAAATATACACCTACTACCTATATACATATCCTTAAACATTTATTCTTATTACTGCATAAGGCCGTTGCACAATTCTTTATGCATTTCAAACATGTTGATATCTCAACTTGTTCATACAAAATTTCCTATTATTGCTACAATGATTTTGCACTGTAGCATCTAGGTGTACACATCACCATAACAAAAAGTGGCGCCGGGGCAAATGCAATTGAAATAAAAATATAGTGCAAGCGATTAGCAGAATACCTATGCGAGTGACTCTGCATGTGTCACTTTGATGATAAATGATACGGTTTGAACAGGTGAGCATGTGTGTGTTTTGTATGTGGACCACACTGAGAAGTGAAAGCTTGGCAAGGAACAGCCTGGGTTCAGTAGTGCCATGTGTCTGCGTACAGCCAGCAGTGACAGATCGAGCGAAAGGGAAGGAAAGGGGAAGAGGGAAAATCGAGAGGCTGTGAGCCTGTTCTGGGAGCTGACAGGCCTCATCAGTCGACTAACAGGACTGTTTTGACAGGTGTCAGATGGTCCGTATTACCATTACGCTGCCTTGCCCCTGGGACTTTGCATCGTGATCCACGACAGAACTTAAATGGCTGCAGAAAAATAAAGAAAGCTGGCAGAGAGGAGAACAAAATCATTATCCTGACATCCTCTTCAAGGCTCTCCCATACGTAGAGCTGGAACAAGTGCCATATGTTAGCTTATATTCAGTGGCCGCGTTTCTTTGCAGACCGAAATAGACGGGGAATCTGACTGCTGTTATCATTCATCTTCTTTTTTACTGTCCGGTCTAATTTTGCACATTCCTTATCGAGGCTATTAGGTTTCTGTGTGTGGAGCAGGCAAAGAAGGTAATTATGATTGCTGGGGAATGGGCAATACCGCAATGGTAGAACAGGAGCAATAGCTCACATATAGAAGGAACTACTGTTTTTTTTTTTGTATGCGGATCACAATCAATAAAATTGACCTTTGAATTTTATTCTCTAAAGAGTTTCATGCCCACCACAGAGTGGATTTTATAAGCATCTATCATTTGCTATTCCCATGTGATGCTGAATGAAATCTAATGAAATCTTGCTATTCATTTTGTACCTGAAGTGGATAGAGAAATGAAGGTTAAATGGCTTTTGGATTCACAACTGCTTGAAGCTCAAGGTAGCACTCTGATTTAATCTCTAATGCTTTCTATGTTTAATTCCTGGTACCTCCCAGAAAGACACGCACTCTTTAATATTATTTCAGGTAGAAGGTCTGTCCTTAGCTTTAAAATTAACTGGAATTTCATAGTATTTTCTAACTGAAATCTAACTACTGAAGCAATGCACCATCCATGTTGTTTCCCATTAATTTTGGAAATATACAGCATTGACAACGAAATCAAAAGACAAAAGGTTTGAAGAGCCTTGATTAAAGGAAGAGTTAGATAATTGTCTCTAACTGAAAGAGAGACTAATGCATTGTTACTGGCTTTGAGTCTAATTAGTGATCATCAGGAACTGGGTGTCCTATTGCTTACAACCTTAACAGATTGAGCTTAGTGTTCTGAACTTTGTCATCAGTCAGTGGGTGTCCTGTGCTCATGACTACAGACTAGTATGTGGTCATCTTCAGTAGATAACAAACCAACGGTAAATTGATTAAGACCTGAATTGGCATCCCATCTAGATTAGGGATCCCAAATTCCTGGTCGTGAGGGTTTTGTGGGGAGAGTTAGTTTCCATAAACAAACAATATATTTTTGATGTTTTTATGACCCTTCAGGTTTCACATTTTATTCTGTTCACAGCTGGAAAAATTGGAAATGGTTAAACTTATGAAATTGCAATCGATCTACCAGAATACGTGCAAACAGCAAACATCAAGAGGTTTGGAATAATAATCTGTAGCAGTGGTCACCAACCCTGTTCCTGGAGATCTACCAGCCTACAGAGCTTAAGTGCAGCCATAATGTAACACAACTGATGGTTGGTGACCATTAATCTATAGTATATCATGGTAAATGTTCCTTATTTTACTTAGGCCTCAGTGACAGACCAAGGGAGTACATTCCCCTGAATACCAGAAGAAACCTTCAAACTCTACATATTTAAATCCAGTATTCTTAATACTTTACATAATTCATGAGTATTCAGGAATTATTTTTTTTTAGGTACCACAAACTAAGACATGGTAGATTATTAAGAATGCTATACTGAAGGAATAGTTATTTCACAAATGGATGATGCTGTTGCCAAATTGGAATGGACATTTCTGATCCATGTGCTCAGATGATCAAAAGACCTGGAACATACAACTTTTACATATAGCTTGATGACTGTGGAATGGACGTGCTGTGGGCTGCATCATCACTGGTTGTGTTACACCCCGGTATGACAGCTTTTCAGACTCCGATCGGACAGCATTACCGAGAGTGGTGGAAGAATCATCAGCACACATTAGCACGGAGCTCTCTGACGTTCAGGTCATCTATGCCAAACGCTGCCTGAGAAAGACACGATGCATCAGGAAGAACTCCACTCATCCCGTATAGACAATATTCTCTCTCCTCCCCTCTGGCGAGTGGCTCAGAACCATCAGCACACGCACAGTACTTTTAGGGAGAGTTTTTATCCAAAGGCAATTTAAGAGAATAGGGGGATTTCCCAGTGAGCCACCCTAGTTGTGGGTGGTAACAAGGGAGTGGGAAGTAATTTTATGTTGACGTTATAGCAGGGATGCCCAACAGGTGGATATCCAACTAAATCTGGCCACCCCTCCCCCCCACACACAAACACTTAGTGGTACTAGGTCCCACTCTTACCCTGTTTTCATCCTAAGGTTCTCAGACTGCTCAGAAGTTCATTTCAGGATTTATGCTGTGGATATCTTTGTTATTTTTGCACTGTCACTTTACTCTTCTGAATCTGGTCTAAATCCCACCCAGTACAATTACTTTAATTGCAGTCTCTGTAACCTTTTATATCACTGCTGTATTTTAAAGAATATATTTATTATTTCACTGTAACCCATATTATCATCATGGGGTTCCCTCTGTGTATTCAGGTTCCCCCCCACATAGTCCAAAAACATGCTGAGGTTAACTGGAGTTACCAAATTGCCCCTGTGTGTCTGGGTGTGTGTGTGTGTGAAAGTGACCTGTGATGGGTTGGAGCCCCACCCTGGATTGTTCCCTGCCTTGTGCCCATATCCTCTGAGATGGGCTCCGGACCCCCCATGACCCTAAACAGAACAAACGGTTACAGAAAAAGGATGGGTGGATGAATGGATGGATTGATGGATGGATGGATGGATGTAGTCGTCTTCTCCCCATGACATTGTGGGGTTTTCTCCAGGTTCTCTGTTCCCCCCCCCCCCCCCCCCCCACAGTTCAAAAACAAGCTAAAGTTAATTGGAGTTGCCAAATTGTCCATAGGTGTGAAAGGTGTGTGTGCTGTGATGGGTTAGCGCCCCATCTTGGTTTATTCCCTGACTTGCACCAGCTGTATCTTGGCTCCGGACCTCTGTAACCCAGAAATGGACAAGCAATATAGAAAATCAATGAGTTTTATTTTGCTGTTGTGAACTTCTCATCTTTTCGGTTTTATAGTCGGCAAGGAAGCATTTTAAAAGCATGCAAGCAAGACTGAACTAAGTACATTGTGCACATGATAATGAAGCATTAAATATATAGATTATTCTGGCTAAACAAGCTTAAAATTTAGAGTAATTATCAGTATGAGAATACTGGAAAAGAATTATAGAGTAAGTTTTGTTGCACCACAATTCAGTTGCAAACTGAGTTTACCAATTTGATAAAAATCAGCCATGTGGAAGAAAAATCATTAAGTTTAGTAGCTTTGTCCCTTTTAATGAGAATTCTTTACTTCGCATTATGTGTCAGTGTCTATGTGTGTGTGTGTCTGTGTGTTGGTGGGTGTGCTTTGTCTTCCTCAAGATCTGAAATGTTTTATTATGTTCTACTGGAAGATTGGTTGCAATTTCAACTTTATTGTGACAATTGTTGTCTACTAATTAACATACTTCAAATAAAATGTGCTGAAAGATACATTTCTGCAATTATTTTGCAATGATATTTTAAGACTTGTTTTAAGATAAGGAGGAAAACCATTAAAACTCAGTCATTCTGTTGAAAAGGTTATGTGGGCACTAATTAGGATATCTATGACATTTAACGTTTATAGTACCAAGAACTTTGGAGTCATCTACTTCTAAAACCCATAAATTACATTGTTAATACAAAGTTTTTTCTACCAAACCATTAATTTCCAAGGTTCTGTCCAGAATATAACAATGGGGTGTCTAAAGATGATTTTATAGGATGATCCACTTTAACATTCTTAAGGAATGTGCAGAATTAATGGACCTTTTTTATGCTTCTCCAGCATTGTCATTCTAGATTAACAATAAGGTCTGCTGTGACAGTGTAAAACTAATTACCTTGTGCTTTTGACTCCCTACATTTTATAGCTTTAAATAATGCTGTAAAGCATTCAAAATAGACTGAAACATAATTTTGTCATTTCAAATTTAATCCTGTTACTTTATGCTTTGGATTAATTCTAATGCCTACTTAAGGAAATGTAAATCTATGTAAATTGTATCAAAGCGTGTTATACTTCTCTGAATGTTCACTTATTTGAAAGTAGGGTTATCTGGTGATACACGTCCATTTCTTAATTAAATTAATTTATTAGCATATTTTTGATATAGTTAGAGCACTTTCGTGTACTTCAATTTTTTTGTCATGTATGCTACAGTTGCAGTGATTCAGAATGTATATTTTGCAGTGTGCACTGAAGTGGAATTTTTGAATTAAAATGCCTCTTCGAAAAAAACCTGCCAGTGGATCACATCTCTATGATAATACATAGCCCAGGCTAAGCAAATTAATATATATATATTATCAAGAAAGACCAGAGATTATTGCGAGAAATGGTTTATATAATTGGTTTTTATGGAATTGGTTTTATTGGTTTTATCCCATTTGGCATGCATGATTGTCCATTGAGAACTGGGTGAAATGAGGGGCTGATGCAGCAGTTATGTGTTTGTATTTTACGGTTCAGTAAGTTAAAGAAATAAATAAATAAATAAATAAATAAATAAATAAATAAATAAACGAACCTGTACATTTTTAGATTTTACCAAATGCTAAAATTTGGCTTGTCCATTCGCCAGCTGAGTTTAACGATTTTTCGAGGTCTATATACTCAATGTTTCTGACATTTTCATGATGACTTTCATTGTCTCAGGATACTGGGTTACAGTGAGACTAAGATGGTTTTTCAAAATTCTTAGTTTCTACAATGTGTCAAAAATATTTGCCAGTTATTAGGCCATTGATTATTAAATACATACTTAGTAAGGCCTTTTCTACATACACCTAGCTACTTTAGCATCTGGTAGGACTCAGTTTTGCCCCCACAATCACTTTATGGGTATATGTGTTGTGTGTTCATAAAACCCTTTCTGTACACACATATGGTTGAGCTGGTATTTTTGCACTTACCTTCATCAGCATTAATGCGTCTGGCCATTCTCCTCTGACCACTCTCATTAACAGCTTGTTTTCACTCACAGAACTGCAGCTGACTGGATTAATTTTTTTTTTGTTTGTTGATTGCAACATTCTCTGTGATTCTTGACACCATAGTCTGTGAAAATCCCAGGAAAGTAGCTGTTTCTGAGATGCTGGGACCACTATACTCAAAATCGTTTCGATTATGAGTCTTAGCCATTCAATACTGAGCCTAACATTAAGTTCTTGACCAGGGGCACCACTAGAGATTTGGGCCCCATAAAATCATCTCATATTGGGCCTTCAAACCAGACCAATCCAATTATGTTCCAGATTTCTTAGTGTCTCTGTAACTGTCGTTCTAAATCGGCAAGAAAAAAAATCGGCCAATCAATCAGACTACATGGCCGATATATTGATGACTGCGCTCAGCTATGTGATTGACGGGCAGTGACGTGACGCACTCACTTCGTCAGTGTTGTAGTGTGGTTTATCAGCACCTACAGTAATGAACCTGTGTGACAAACAAAGGTAAGAGCTCTAAATTCTGTTTCACTTGATGAATATCGCAACAAAGCCAAAACAACCTCAATTTTGAAACATTGTTTTGTTACTTTTGTCAGAAATGGAATCTTGAAACACCAAAGAGATAGTACTGAATGTGAGTAATATCTGGAGTTATTATTGTTTTGTATGTTATTAATGGTAAATAAACATTTAAAATTAAGCAGTCGTGTCACTCATTTCTCTACTTAAAAAAATCACCCTAATACAGGACATCAATCCCCTCCCCCCCCCCCCCCCCAAAAAAAAAAAAAACAGATAGACATCGGGCACAGAAAAACCCATATTAGTCAACTTCTAGTGTTGACTCTGTAACTTCTGGGGTAACTGCTGTATTAACGATTAAATGAATAAACAAACAAACAAATAATGATAATAATAATAAAATGAAATAAATCCTGTAGAAAATGATCTCCAACTGTTCCATCCACTTGGAGAACTCCACGCAAACAGAAGAGGTTTAAGATTTAAGCCCCCAGCTCTGGTGGTGTGAGACAGTAGTGTTGCCCACTAAACCATCATGTCACCTAACATACTTTGAATCTCTTTGAATAGTATTGTCACCCTGTTCTAAATTTAAACGTGCCCATGGCTATCTGGAGAAATGTAATATTCTGAGGTTTCAATTGTTTCTTCTGGGTATGCAGATTTCCATCTATTATCTGACATTTTTTTTTATTTAAGAGAATTGCTTACTTCAGTTTGCTAAATTGCTTTAATAATGTGCTGGGACCCACAGTTTAACAGATGGAAATGGATACACATGGCTTCTACAGCCTGCGGATCATGCATCACCAACTACAATGTATGACAGCCAGGTATTACCACAACTATCAGACCTGTCTCCTCAAGACCTGCAGGTGCAAATTAGCACTGTTGGGGGAAATTCAGTCGTGAATATTTGTGACAAGCAAGTTAACACCAGAAGGAGTTGTAATTCTCTAGTATCTGAGATTGTTGTGAAATATTTAGGGGATCTTATTTTCCATATTTAAAATATGTTCTCAAAGAACATATAACTTACCATGTTATGTATTCTTTCCTCGTACCTTATAGAACAATTATTCAGAAGTTTTTGACCCAACTATTAAGTGATTAACTATTAAGTGATTAACTAAAGTGATCCCAGTACATTATCAGCAGTGATGGCTTTGATGCCCTCAAGATACCAAAATATATTGTTTGCCTATTAACCTAATTTAAAAATCCTTTCAAACAAGTAAATTGTTTAGGGAACATGTTGTATGTACCCTTCTATGTGCAGTTTATGTTTTTGTATGCAGTTATGGATTATAATGACAAGGTATTAATTACAATAATAAATGTGTTCAAATATTCGTTTTGTCAGTCTACTTGAAAATAAGTACAATTTATTTATAATGCAATACCACACCATTGGTGAAACAGAGACAAGCTTGTTAAAAATTCAACCATTAGCTTAAAGTTGTTAAAATCATATCCAGCTCTGATTTAAAGTAGCCCAAGGTTTTTAGCTTGTACTACACTAATAGGAAGGGTATTCCATCACTACACACTGTGTGAAGAAGTGCTTTCTCAATAATGCTGCTAAGTGGAAGCTTATCAAGCGGGACTGAAGTTTTCTGTGCTGTGCGTGTATCACACAGAGCTGGCATGAAAACGCGATTTACCAGGAATGCCAGTTACAGTGCTCAATGTGTATTTTTCATGCATGTTTTTGCTGTATTATGCTGTGCTTCAGAATATGCTTTGCTTGAGGTATCACAAAACAGACCAAAAATGTCCAGAAGGGCCTGGAAGTTTGAAGTTGAAATTTATTTCAGTGTCCTTCTTATGAATATAAAAAAATCTGTACACTGTGAACTTGTTTAATCATTCGACACTGCCACACCAGATTTTAAAATCAAGATACTGTAGAACTAGGGGTTAACATTAACTCACATAATGAAGAAGCTAAAGAGAAGTGAATCCTTATTTATGGATTTTGAATCGAGGGCTAATTATATGGCAGTGCTATGTAGTCTGGGTAATGAGTATGGGCAAAGCAAATAACACATAAAGGAATAAATTAACTTCATGGGATTATTTTTCATATAAGAATGTCATTCTCCACTAGATTTAGAATGAGCCATTGGCTTTTATTAAACACACACTGACGTTTAGAGTGAAGCCGTGATGCAGTGATAGTTACAAAATGGTCTTTGTTTGTAATGACCTCATTGGGTTCTGTCATCGCGTCTCAGTACGGTGAAGGAGGCCACACCCCTTCCCAGGCTTCTGGTGTCTTTAATGAAACTCAAGCACCACAAATCAGCCACCAGTTCCACTCGCAATTACCCTGGAAATGCTTCAAATTGATTTTGAACAAATGAATTGGTGGGTATGAAAAATAATCTGCTTTGAGCAGTGCTGTTACGTTTATTTTGTTAATTTCCTGAGATTTTAATGACCACTTACAAAATGATTTATAAAATATTCAGAAGCATGTATGGATATGATTTTACCTTTTACACAAAACAAACAACAATAACAACCTGTGGAATATATCATCATATTTAAACTCCCATTTAAAATTTTTGGTAGCACCAATTAGTGTTATTGCATTATTATTGTATTGTTGTATTTTCTATTTATTCTGCTGGATAAAATGAGTCAATATCTCTATGTCTGAAGTTAACGCAGAAGGATCAGTACATCTGTCTTTAATAAGATCCTTTTCTGAAACTGGGGATCTCTTGATATCCATTGATACTGAAAATTGTTGTCAAAATGCATATATGAGATGTTAATAAAGCCAGTTCAGGCAAATGATTACTTCAGCTTTTATGGTACCAACTAGCGAAAGAAAGATATAGAAAAATACTTAATGCCATTATGCATTCACAATAAATTAAGCAATCAAAGAGATTGTAGAAATTACAGTAAAATTGTATCATATATATATCCAATGACTCATCCTGTACAGGGTTTCTGAGTTTATCATTTCCTGTTTGCAAATAGGAGTCACAAAGGAAACATACCTATCACTGTGTTGTCAGGTAGCAATAATTTCATTCTATCTGTTGTTATTCGCTTCCAGTACCTGTTCGTGCCTATGTGACAGTTTCTGCTCTTGTCCATCTATGAACGAGACTAATCCTATAAACCTTTATCAGAACTGTAATAAAGTGATGGGGCTTAAGTCAAACCAGATTTGCCAGAGTAACTAAGCATTCCAGTACAACGCGAATGGCCTTTTCTCGATGCATTGAATGGATTATTTGTTGGTGAAAGATCCAAAGGTAATTATTGCTTTTCTCCATTTCTCATGACCTGCCCTGTGATTTCTGAAACGTGTGGCACACATGCAATGCAGTGTTTAATTATATTGTAAACATCCGCTGGCCAAGGTTAAATTCATCTCACGTTTTGTTTCAGAATGATCTCATGTACTTTGACAGGTTAAAGTGAATGCAGGTTTGATCTGCAATTCTCTATGGGAGAATGCTTTTGAATTGAACACAATACAAAATATTTTCCCTTATTTAAAGACAGGTAGTTCTGTAATACGATATCCATATGAGTATTATTATTAGTAGTAGTAGTAGTAGTAGTACAAGTAGTAGTACTAGTAATAGTAGTAGTAATAATATTTCAGAAATTCTGATCTAGAGCAATTCAACATCTCCTATGTATTATAATTTTAACAGTGTCAATGATTTTTCTATATAAATCATATAACAAAAATGTTTATCACCTGTGTAACTGATAGCTGCATGCAACATTCCAGGTAACAGGTATAAAACCAGCTTTATCTTATGGATATAATGGGTGTTCAATACAAGTTCCCTTCAAGCATAAAAGACTCTTCCAATGAGTTTCTGATTATTTC
>JAODJW010000033.1:7434948-7456409 GCA_026777045.1 Hyperopisus bebe | reverse complement strand
GGGGGATGTCCTTGGGGAAAAGTTTAAGAACCACTGCTTTGAAGCATCAGAGAGTATCCCAGTAGTTTTCATCCATAATGTAACCTGATGTTACCATTGTTCTTCCTCTTAGTATGGTTTCATAATAAGCAGAGGCGGACATTTCAACCTATTAAATACTCTGTGACTCTGACTCTTTATGCTCAACTGCTTGGTTGAAACAAAATCCTGGTTTGGATTTTTACTTTCTTGACCTGAAATGTCCACCTCTGGTAATATGATACTGACTGACAAAGAATATAATAATGCTTTCATTCCTCATCTTTATTCTAATCCATGGTATATTTCGAGGCTAAACTTCCATCTTTTCCTGAATAGCAGATGCCAAATAATAAAAAAACTGAAACAGTGGTAGAGATGTATTGTCTGGTAACTGATTTCAGGGGAAAATTCATCTGGGGCAGGAAATCACAAAAGGAAATAATAACCAAAGTTACCCAGATAATTTCAATCATCTCTAACGATCAGTTTCTTTTTTCTTTTTTTGCTGTGCTTCTGTTACTGTGAGTAAATACAAATGGCATTTCAGTCACCTTGAGCCACAAGTGCATCATTCTTAATATACTTTGCAATTAGCAGCATTTATCATCTATCAAAATACTACACTCAAATATGAAGACGTTTGCCTTTGTTGGCTGTATGTTTTTCAAAACAGAAATAGTTACAGCAGCTTGCTGAAATGGAATAAGCTATTCAACACTAATTAACATCGCTAACTTTCAATCGTCCCCATTTTACAAATTCCGATCTACAGTGTTTTAAATATGTATGGACTCTGGGCAACGATGCCAGTCATTGTCCTGTGTCCCCCTTCAAAAGATTTCGATTCATTGTTACTTTTACATGGAATACTGTTGTTATGCCAGTCACACTTGTAATTATTCTTCTTTTATTTATTCAAAACGACATCATGGTTGGGAATTCTGATTTAATTATATCCTGTTTACTAAACAAATCGATTGGGAAGACGTTGGCGATTTTTTGGCAAGTGTCAGAATGAGCTGCTCGGCTACATCTGGTCTCCACATTGGAGTCCCACATCTCACCTGCGTTCATTTCATCACACCGCTGATCCTCCCCAGCTCCCAGTCTCCGTTCTAAACTGTTCCATGGAAATTGTGTCACTTGGTCCTTATTGATGGTCCTGTTTTACAGTATTTTGCTCTCAGCTGCTCCTTTGCACTTAGACTTTGTTTCTACTCCATCAGTAGTTGCACCTCAGTAGGATCCTTGAATGCTTGTGGTCTATGTTCTGCCCCATGTGTATGTTGCTTTGAAAAAAACCATCGTTGTGGTGTTTTCTTCCCCCTCAATCAGGAGTCAGGAGCCACTTGCATAGATCTTCAGATTCAGTCTTTATTGCAACAGCGAGGTTACAGCCAAGGCTGGACACCCTGCAGTAGTGTATCCAATACTGTTTTACACCAATTTTTATACAAGTTCTTATCATTCAACAATATCTCCTCACTTGAGCATCATCATTCCTTCAACCATTCACAATCATTGTTTTTTCCCTTAATCCACACCCCTGGGTGATGTTTGTCCATCATTTCTTTTACTGTTTGGTCCCTCCGCTGAACATAATGGTTATGTGACCATCTTTACTTGGTTTTTTAAAAATGCTCAGGCGTGAACTTCTGGTGAACTCAGATGAATCCCTTCCTTCAGTAGTAAACCTTGGCAGCTTCAGCCTGTTGCACATTGTCTAACTAGAGGGTTGATAATATATTTGTCCTTTAACATAGTGATAAAGTATACACTAATAAAAGTGAATATTCATAGATTCAGGACTAACATAAAGTAGCAAACAAAAACTCTTAGGCTAATACAAGGTGGAAATACATACTCAATTAATTACATTGTGTTGATTACATTACAATGTTTACATTGTAACGATTACGTCATGGATATTTGGCATACTTTTTAATAACATCATAGTACTTAAATTCTACATTATATAGTGCTAAATAATATTCCATACCACCTGCTAAATAAATAAATGTAGGTAATTAAATTATTTTTGTGATTGAATGTTCCAGTCTATTTGGATTCATTGTTGGTGAGGGGTTCAAAACTATTGTTTAAAAAGTAGCTTTCTCTGTTCTAGGATGGACTCGTAGAGGGAGTATATTTAACATCTGATAGCCCATGACCTACACTAATAACATCCTGACCTCCCGTACTTGTCATGTGCAAAAAGCTGGAACAGATTATTCCCCTATGGTGAAGTTATGTCCCTGATTGCTGATAAACACTGATATTCTTTCAAGTGGCCCCCGTCTGTGATGTCCAATGGCATATAACCCCCACAGACTACAGATGGGGATGATTACCCAGCAAGAGGGAGCCTGGGATCTAGAGGAGTGACCATAGTGTCAACCATCGACCTCAAGCTAGTTATTATTTACTATTATTTAGCAATGAATCCATCTAATTCGGCTCTATCGACATGTGGATACAGTCTATGCTTTTATAACCTTTCTTTCTAAATCTGGACTGGAATAACAGGCTATAAAAAGGTGCTGGCTATAAAAAGTTATATAATGCATGTTATATGTAACATCAGACTACTTTATATGGAATCCGTTAGAATATCAGGTTTTTACAAAGCCATAGTCTGTCGAAAAAGGAAACAGTACTACTTAGCTAAATGTAAGTATAAATGTTATTTGTGCATAATCAAAAAAAAAAAGTTTTCATATCATTTTTGGTTAGATAGAACATAAGGGTCTTTTTTTCCTTTTAATTCACCCTCATTGGCTTATTACTCCTGTGTAAATTATTGCCTGTGGTTTCTAAGACAAAGTAACATTACCATCCTACTGATGGGATTAATAAAGTATCTATCTATCTATCTATCTATCTATCTATCTATCTATCTATCTATCTATCTATCTGACTGTCTGTCTGTCTGTCCATCCGTCCGTCCGTCCGTCCGTCCATCCATCCATCCAATCAGATTATTTTCCTTTATAAAAATTTACCAATTAAATCTATTTGAACAAACATTTCAAAAGAGTTAAGAATCTTAATTGTCAGTATTAAAACTTACTTCACTTTTACTGAAGATGTAATAGTCTCACTCGTACCGTCTAACTCATTGCTGTTATTTTTGATAGTATGGATTTTTATGTGCACTTTAGGTTGTCTTTTGAGAAATAATGGCTCTATGCCTTCAGGGTGTTAACAGCCTTCTGCTGAGGTAACTTGGTGGGAGGCAGGAGTAGGAAAACAAAAGCATTCATGCACAACAGATATCAAACGCAGAAGACAGATATATTCTACTTTAAAAAAGAGGCAAAGACCTTCAGTAAAAGATGTCAAAGGGATAGGAAAAATGAGATATCAAACTCAATCTTTTCAGTATTAGTGTCTCATTAAAGCCAATTCTTATATGAGTCATGTTAGACATTTTGGTGAAATACAAAAGGAGAAAAAAGACTTGTCTATTATGCTGAAGAACAAAACCTAATGTTAAAACCATTTCTAAATATAATAATTTTTCATTAGACCGATCTAGTTACTGGGACCTGGGGGTAATAATAAAATGTAACTGAAAATAATACTAGACCTTCCTACATTTTTAGTTGTCTGAAAAGTCTGGCAAAATTCCGTGTAAACAATTGAAACATGCAGGTCACATTCGACACAGCTGTTGATGGACTGCAGGCAGTACGTCATTAATAGCTAAAGTCAGTGTGAAATGCCTCAGACAGCAGTAAAACAGCACTCTGCACAGTCTCAAGGTTATGAGCCTCCTGTAGGCTAGGGATAATGTTTACAGAGAGAGTAGTCAATGTCGCTCAGGAAACAGACTGTTTTATTTTATTTACGAAAAAAAAAAAGTGTGACGTCCCTTGTAAAATATAGACCTGTCATTCTGAACTTGGGAATATACCTCACTAAAGTTATTGGAATGTACTGAAAAGGGCTTTGAACTTTTGTGTCTTGTGGAGGAATTCAATACAAGCTGAAGTATTGTTTATTACTATAAGACCCATTTTGTGCAGGTAATAAACACTTGTGTTTGAATTCCAGATCTATTCTTCTAATTTACTATATATATATATATATATATGTATATATCTTTTTTATTGCATTATTACAATATTAAATACTAAAGATATCAAACATGTATTCGACCATTGTGGTTGCACCTTCATGTCTGATAAACTGACTAGATGTTCTTCTTTCCATCCATCTTCACAAATATTGTAAATATTTGGCTGGACTGATATGGCAGAAGTAGTTTCACCATCATTTGTCTTGCTGTTGATCTAAAATAAATCAAAAGTTTATTTATAAAATGGTACAGATGTGATGGGAGTTTAAGGAAATGCTTTCACAAAGAAAAACCTTCAATATGTTAGAGATAAACTCTTTCCTCCTATAAACATATATCAGTACAGCTCAGCATCGGTGTCCCAGAAGACATGATGTCAAAAACACAGTACGTTAGCGGACTCAAACATCCCCAGTTTGTCATTTTGTCAAGCTTCCTGTTTTTCAAGTAAAATTTTTCAAAAAACTGAATTTGTTCAGCTTTGACAGATGAGTCAAGTAACTGTGTTACAAGTAGAATAAAATCCATCGTGCTGAAAATCATCAGACACATGCGCATGTTCATTCACAGACACACGAGCAAAAATATTTTATTATACTCTGTAAAACTACAACATACAAACATCATTCCTTTAACTTTACACTGAGTTGACACAGCAATAAAAAGCATGTTTTACTGAGAAACTCACCTGCACATATTTGTATGTGACCTGCAAGAATGAAAGGAAATACTGCATAGCTGTCATTCTGAACTTTACATTCATTGAAGATAAAGGATTTTATCTGTGTTAAACCACAGATATATGTAAGGTAGGTAACCTCTCTGTTCTAAATGAGCAGGTACTCTGCAGGTGTTGGGTTATGCATTATGATAATATAGATCCTCTTATAATTAATGACAGAGTAGGGGATCTCTCTGTGATAAATTGACAGGCATTCTGCCAGTTCAGGGCTGTGCGTTATAGCATAGGTGCCCAACTGTTACTCAGTGTTCAATTGTCATTGATACTAGTATTCAGTCTGTTGCCCTTCAGTTTATATATTCTGATCCTTAGGGATGTTATTAACAATCTACCATTGCAGCTTGGTAAACATAATTTCTTATGGTGAATACTCTTAAGATATATGATGTTCAATTATACATGAAGAATGTGGATATCGCCTGAAAATAACTCTTCATAATGCAGAATTACTGTCTATGTCATGAATTACATATGTTGAGATTAATGCTTTTTTAATCATGCATGCATCCATCCATCCATCTTCTAACCACTTATGTTGGTCGGGATTGCAGAGTATGTCCATTTGTTTCAAAATGCTGTAGCTGTTCTTTCGTCAGTTGATAGTTAATTGAAAATATAAGTGTTCTATATGTCTCCTTACTCCGGCTGAATTGGATATCTTGCACTACTTCTCAGATTTAACGCTGCAAACATTTTCCTTCTTTGTTCACAAATGCTTAATGTGTCAATATGACAAAATATTCTAGGAGTACCAACAGAACAGTAACTTGAAATGACAGTGAGTGCATAACCTGACTGAACGATTATGCCCTCAAACCACGGTGGGTCTCACTAATGACTGTTTTGCTTTTGAGTTGTGACGGCTGCTTTTTTTGGTTTGCAACTGTGGTTCAGATTTATGGTGCAAGTGAAAGGGCTGGGGATTATGGGAAATACTAACAAAATATTGGGGGCAAATTTTCTAATTTCATTAGCTTGAGTTGGTCAGTTTATTTCCTTTCCTGCAATGTGTGCATGATGTCTTTCTACACTATCACAAAGAGTGATAAATAAGTTTAAATAGGAACTACTTCCAAAACTTTTAGAACGACAGTATTCAGTGTTATGCAATGTTGTTCTTGCAAAGTTATAATATGTTTTGTCATTTGCTCCTGACTTTCAACTATCTTCATAATATTGCATAATGCAGTCCTGTCTACCCACGGTTAAGATATATATTTTCCTGGTTTAAATTTAAAACTGAATTGTGAAAGGAACAGTCAGAGTTTGCATTGAGTTGGTATCAATAATATAGTCCTTGTCACCTGGGATCACAGTATGGCATCACATGCATGATGTGCCCTCTTGAAGCCAATACCATCTTAACTTTCTTGAATTAGTGAACGGATATTAGGGAGTGACTGACACAAACCTTAAGGGCTGGAGATTCAAACACACACACACACACACACACACACACGCACACACACACACACACAATATTAGCAGAGACTCGGGTTAATTTTATTGCTGTCTTTGGGTTCGGAAGGTACAAATCTCATGTAATCACATTGGATCCCATACAATCATGGGGAGAACACCCACACACACAGGGCAGGGGGCCAGACCCTCAAACCTGGGGGCCCAAAATGACAATGTTTCATGCCGACCCACTGAATCAACGGTACAACCATTTAGTGCATAAAAATCTGGGTGTGACCGCAGGTTCCCCTTTAACAGCCCTGATAATAATGATGTATAAACCATTCCCCCTGCATGAGTATTCCGATACATTTAAATGACTTCTGTCTGTAACATTTCCGTCTGACAAATCCATCTGACAGACGTCATCGCTATGTACGTTCTTTTCTGAGGATTTCAGACAGCAGAAGTTCTTAGAAAGGGAGCGATCAATTTCCACCAGGAAGGAGAAAATTGCACAAAATGTAAAGCGAAATGCCTTGCATATCCATAATCCCCACTGAGTCAAAAATCTTTGTAGAACATGCAGTTCTGTAATATTTATTATTGACTCTTTCCTTATCTGTCACTTTTTTCTCCACTTTAATCCATCCATCCATTTTCTAACTGCTTATCCTGGTCAGAGACACTGGGGGGGCTGCAGTTTGTCCCAACCAGCGGAGGGCACACAGGGGTCCAGTCTTCTCCTCTTAATTTAAAGTATAAGTTACACAGTATTTTGAATAAATTATGTTTGGTTGAAAGGCTTTTGCTGTTGTTCAGTTCCTAAGAAACTGATTTTTACCATAACGCGTGCTTTTCCGACAAAAATACCACAATCTCTAAACCATATAAACAGTGTAAATTGCTCAACAACAGATTTTGTGTCTTGAATCTCACATAGAAAATAAGCTGGAGGGAAGAAAGAAAGGCTTGAATGAACTTCAAACCAGTAGCAGATTGAGAACTCCGTAATTTGTATACAGTGATGTGGTGTGCATTCATTTCATATACATGTGAAAATTTATGTAAAATGTGAGTATGTGTCTTTGATTTTCCACTAAAAAGTATATTTTCAAATATTATGGAAAGACTTTTCTATTAATATCTGTGTTTTACTCATTTAAGAGGCTGAAGTTAGGTACTCAGCAGAATATATAATTTTACTATGCAGCTGTAACCCCAGCAATGACCTTATTTTACTCTGATACGTAACGAGCCCCTGCTGTGGGCAAATCCTTTGCCCGGAGGCTCTAGATAAATAATGAATTTTTCCTTGAAATCGTGTTTGCAAATTGTGAAGTTACAGCTGTTCCATGGGCACCCATTTCATTGTTTTCATTGGCAAGAAACCCAGTTTTTATGTGGATCGCTAATTAATTCTAAATAAGATGTGATTGTATAAAAAATCCGTACCCTGAGTGCAACTGATGTTATCCAAATACAAAAATGGCCTCTTTTAGACCACTTCACTTAATGAGCAGGTGGAGCATTGGATTACATTTATAGCTGAAAGTGTACTCATTCCTCGTATTTCCTCAAAACCAAACAAGTGCAATTAAGATGCATGTGTAGAGTGGACATTAAGCTCCTTGTAAGTTAAATTATTTTCAGTTACGGATATTTAAGATATTTCACAGTTCATGCATACACACATATCAGTTTTAACTTTATATCAAGCTATTTATCTATGTTTATCTTTGCCATAATAAATAATGCATTGTGTCATGTTCAGTTTGTAATATCGGCAAATGCTGAATATAGATTTGTTTTTCTTTTTTTGATCCCACAACAGTAACCATAAAGTCTTGCCAAGTGAGAATGGACCATCCTGGACTTTAATAGTGGTCCCAGCATGAGACATGTTTTGGCTTATAAGAAAACTAAAAACAATATTCTGCTTTTGGCATCATTCACGAGCAATAGAACCATATTCTCTGAGTACCTAGATAATACAAAATATAATGATAACTGAATTTGACACTACTGGTCTTTATTAAGAAAAAAAGAAGATAATCTCATTTACTCTTATACATAATTTATTATTTAACTTATATTACACGTATCAATACAAATTACTTATACGCACTAGTCACCAAGTAAAATATTTACTGTACTTAAAATATTGTGGATGCTACAACCAGATAAAGTAAAGGTTGTATTAGAGAATACTAATTTTTCCATCACACCGTTGAAAATGGAGTCTCACAGGGATTAGATAATTCAAAAGATAAAGTGACAGGAAAAGAGGGAGAATAAGCTTAAAACACATGCAAAGCCACTCTGACGTGGGCTTGAGGACCCTTGTGGTTTGAATGGAAAGAGTGAATTAAGAAGGAGAAGGAATCTGATAGTCGAGTTCGGAAGAAAGAGAAGAGATGATCCTAAAATGAAGCTAAAATCCCGTGCTGCAGTTGACTGGTTTATGCTACTATGTACACATTTTCATCCTTCACCCATTTACACTTTTTCCGCCTTTCTTATTTCTCAGCTGTCAGTGTTAAGAGTTAATTTGGGCTTAATCAAATTAAGAGAGTACCTCCTCTTGTTTCCAAATTAATTAAATTGATGCTTCTTCTTAATGAGTGTGAATTAATATGTTACCACTATAATTCTAAAGATGAACTGAATTGTCATTTAGATCATTATAAGGACTCCTTACAGAAATATGTTTAGTGTTTTACAAAAGCTGGAGATGACTCTGGATTGGGGATATTTGTTTTGCATTTCAAAATTTGTGAGGTCACAAGAAACGTATGAAAAAGTTTCAGAAATGATAAATCGAGATTATGGACTATAAATTGTTCTTTGGTTAAGGTCATATGTATTTTCCAAAATGTCATCTTGCCACTTTTCAGAATGTGTCTTTTTTATGTCTTATTCATTCTTTCAGTAAAATATGTCTTAGTGCAAAATCTTTACCCTGCGACTGAACATATAGGTATAGCTTCATACAGCTGCAGATTAGAATGTGAATTTTGTATCCCTGATTTTTCAATTTAGGGATGGAATGTGTCAGCATCTTTTCAGAATCCAGTCAGTTTTTGAAATGATCAGAATATTTGACTCTCTAAGTTAAACACTAATATGTAACATGGCCAAATATACATATCCATCCATCCATCCATCCATCCAACTTCCAAATGTACATCCTGGTCACCATCGTAGCGGGACCTGAGGTTCTTCCCAGACAGTACAGAGCATAGTGATGGGGTACACATTGGACAGGATGACATACACACTTCATGCCCAAACGTGAAGGTATCACTATTTCTGCTTTCCATATGACCTTGATCTTTTGTGAAGAGATGACAAAGAATCTTTGACATGATTTCTAACCTTTCTCATATTTTTTTTGGTTCAGTTTCAGTGGGAAGCAGTATAAGTGCTTGGTTTGTAATTTGTGATTAGTGGGTGTTTCAAAGTGGATTTAATCTGCCCCCAGGCCCTTCATTCCATAATTATGTTAATTCCCCAGGGAACTCCCCAAAGTGCCAATCGCATAGCCTGTTCTTTCATATCAGGTCAATCCAGGCTATTGAGCACATCTTGTACCCTATATATTGTCCTTAATTTTAATGTGAACTGTATTCCCAAGAATACCTCCGTATTGGCATGGGGAGTCGTTCTATATTATATGCTGACACCTGACTTTAACCTAGTTTTTACAATTCATATCTTTGCTTTGACTGTGTACTGTGTTTTCCAAGAAAACACTACATGAAACTGATTATATACGTTGGAACCCTCATGTATGTTTATAAAACAATCCTAAGAGAAAAAAGTTCGAGACTGTTTTGGTTATACACCCATTTTGGACGCGACGCTTATTTTCACTGTAAAGACTTTAAAAGAAATGTCACCAGCAGATGAAATTCCTGTCAATAGCTTGTTAATAAGCAGGTGCAGTTGGTGTCGCATTAACTTGCTGTACAGTTGACTATCAAAAGTTGCCATTCTTTATATTTTTTGTTCCCCTCTCTGTCCCCCCTGACTCATATTTTCCCTTTAATGCCTACCACTCCCCTAAAAATCAATTTCCTTCCTATAATGAGAACCACTTGGCTCTACTTTTGAGAAACCTCTATTTAGATTCAAGGGAACTGTTTTAATTTCTAATTATGCTGTAATATACAGCACGTCAGCTGGGCTTTAAACATAATTTTCTTTGAAAAATCATTACATTTGGTCTTTTGGAGAGGTAGTGGTAATTGTTATAAACTATTCACAAGTGTGGGTTCTTTTGAGACAGGCTGTCATTGCAGGGCATTTGTTTCTATGTCATGGATTAATTAATTGCCTCATTTATTCACTTCCCTCTCATTTGTGGAAACACTAATGCTGAAATGTGAAGCATTTTGAATTTCTGTGCCTTAAAATAACACAGGGAATTGTTTTAAATGGCATTTGGCTGTATAGCTCAGTTCATAACAGTGACAGTTAAACACATTTGTTTAAGGTCCAGAACAGGTGACATTAACTTCAGTAGATTAGTTAGTGTGCAAGTTTAATTTCATGGAGGCTGTTCCAAGACTATATAGCAATCCAGTCGATCTGCAGTTAAATCTGTTTAGGGTCATTTTCGGCCGTCTTTATATAATCATGCTAATTTTAATGGGGCATTAAAAGAAGAGTAGGCATTTTGATTGAGGTGTTATACAATAAAATATGAATCCACAAAATCAGCATTAGCAAATGTTTCAAGGCTTCAAAGGCAATAGAAATTTTGTTGTTGTTTGTCTCTGTTTCCTTTATTAAATATTTTTAATTATGATAATTTTCATAAGAATGTCACATTAATGGTAAAATAGCAATCATCAAAAGTATTTTTTGATAAATATTGATAAAATCATAACCAATAAAAGGCAATACTTTGTGAAATGTATAAAAAGGTAACCATTAAATCAGCACACAAAGACAAATAACCCCATGTGATATTAATAAGTAATTACTAAATTTTATTTGTCACTATATTTTAGCCAAGACCACAGTACATACAGCAGAGGACCACTTATTTGTTTAGCTGATATATTTAATGGGTTTCTAAGTAACCAAAATGCTTTGGGTTCTCAATCAGTAAATGTATACAGTGTTAAAACAATACTAGATTTACAAATGTGTTCTTTTAATGCATTATTAATATAGAAAAATACAAGAGGTAATTGATTTATATAAAGAATATATAAACACAAAGGAATATAACAATAATTGTCGTAATTGGAAATGCAATGCGATTTTGTAGAGACACCCAATATTATGGCTATTTGAACAGGATCATCAACTTAATATATGGTAAGCAATATGATAAGTTTTTCTTTTCCTGAAACTCAGACTCAAGCACAATAAATTAAAAAATGATATGAAAGTCACTTCAAAATCTTTGTTTTATAAGGCATCTGGAGGAACCATTTTGTGGACGCATTACTAATGGATCAAAATTATCAAAACACTAAATTGCACACCTGTTTCTCTCAATCTGAAAAAAAAAATCCATGTAATTGATTCTTAATGAGTAATAAATGTAACCTTTACCCAAAAAGCACTGTTCTTAAATAGACTTGGACTAATTTGTATAATGCAGAATTTTACTGATAATCTGCATAATTTGAATCTGTAAGATACATAAGTTGCAAACAAAACCAAAACGAAATACAAAGCAGTAAATAAGCAACAGTCTGAAGTTCAAGAATTATACACTGAACAAATGAAAAAAGCACATGAAAGTGTAAACACTTTCCATGTCCGCTTGTACTCCTCTCCTAAGCAATCACTGCAGCTGCTTTCTATCATTGTTGGCCATATTATCGAGATGAAAGCAAGCTGTGCTGATTTTGTGCAAGGCTTCGTTATTAGCTCTGCCTGTGGAGGGATGTGGCGATAGATCTCCGGCCATTCAGCAATATATATATTTCCACCAGGATAAAATCCTCTTCTGTACATTAAACAATGCATTTTCATTAATATCCACAGACGTAAAAATATTTTAAGTAAAAAATGTCTATGCAAGAAAAATCCATTATATGTTTCCTATATAATGAGAATGTGAGTCTTTTTAGACAAAATCAGAATTCCTGGGTTAAAGTGGTCAAATTCATTTTAACGGAGTCACCCGACTGGGAGTCATCGTTGTGTGTGTTAGCTATGAGTTAAACATGCTTTACAGCCTGCTATGCTGCACCCAGCTACCATTCCGAAAACACAAATTTGTTGTGTTTGACTGTTTGCCATCTTACAGGGACTGCCACATTATTTAATGGCCCTACGATCCTTTTACAGGGTCTTTCGGTTAAACAGGAAGGTCCGCACGGTGAGCCATATGGTGTCAAATTTGGAAAGTAAAACAACACAGGTACTCATAAAAAACATATTCCTACATCACTTCATGTCTACAGAGTCCCATAAATCTCGGAATTTTAATTCTGGTATTATAACCTACTATTTAGTATTTGGTAACAGGATGGAGTTCACTCATAAAATATGATCTAATGTGAAAATGTATTTATAGATACAAATGACATGCACGTGCCCTTGTTCTCTGCACTAATATATAATTATAATATATAATATTTGAATTTGTGATCTGTTCTTTGGTTTTTCAAATCAGTAATTATAATATTTTATAAATATTCTTTCTCGCATTACTTTTTATGTGTCTTTGTAATGAAGCATAACTCTATCATTCAATGCTTGGTCATTTAATATAATTGGACATTAGTACTCCAATTTGTATCTACTGTAAATGAAACCAAGAAAAAAAAGCCTTTTGTAGACTTACTTGAGTACTTATTACTTACTCTGCCATCAAATTAATACTAATGTGCTATTAGCATCACAATTAACTATATTAAACAAAAGCACCCAGGTTGATCTAAGACAAGCGTTTCTTAGAGTATATTGTGAAATACCTGATTTCAGACAAGTTATTGAACATTTCTTAATGTTCTTCTTTCTGCTTATGTCCGCCTGTTCTGTAGTACTGAGTTAATGGTATTGCCTAAATACTTAATAGGCTAGATTCACATAAATACTTTTGACCTGTTCTCGCCTCCTTACACTAGGCATCAAATGCTTTAAGACAGATATATATGCAACGGCCAGATGATTAGGCACGTTTGCATGCTAATGCAATCAACCCGTGCTAGCCAACATCCAGTCTTGTGACTGCGACTGAACATAAACAGCAGACAGATGGGGTGACATGGTTCATTTACTGTTTGACTAAAAAAAAAAAAAAAGGAAGCACAAAGCATAAGTAATGGCGAAGCGGCTAAAATGACGAAACATCCTGCATCCAACTCATCAGACGTGTCTCGGCCTTCTTGGAAATACTCCAAAGCTCTGTTGCACATGAAGTGTTTGGATCTGTCACTTAAGGCCTTTAAGGAAAAACGCACAACAACCACAGACATCGCCAGCTTGCAAAATTAATTCCAATAAAAAAGGCCACTGCATGGATGCCTCTTCATTTAGATATAGCCAAACTAACATCTTAATTAGCAACCCAGTATGTGAGTGGCCTTGACGACAACATGCTACAGTGGCTGCACTAGGTCAAAATGCAAAGCTAAATAAATGAATAGATAAATAAATAAAAGAGGGAATGTGGAAACATGACAGAAATACTAAAAATGCTGTGACGAACATTCAGTCACTGGCATTTGTGGCTGAAAGCACCTTGTTAAAGAGAGAGGTCAGAGGAGAACAGCCAGACTCATTAAAGTAACAAGAAGGCCTCAACTGCGAAAACAACAGTGCAGAAGGATGGCAGTGCGCAGGATGGTTTTTCTGCACAGCTCGTCTACCCTTGAAGCAGTTCTTGAAGCAAAAGTGAGTCTTACCCAGGACCTAATAAACAGGCCTCTGAGTTTACGTTCACTAGAAGATATTTCATACCTTGAAATGCCTGGAATTTGTCTTTCTCTCACTTACTCTGTTTGGAGGCTGTGAAAGAGTTTAATGGACACCATAATTCTACTACGTAACTTCTATTTGAGGAACCTATTTATCGACTAATTAGTCATGATTCACCGTCACTTCCAATGTTCTGCATTTTTCTGTTTATCATTTGTGTATCACACAATCATGCATTAAAAAATGAATTTCCTTCCCCTATAGAACTAACTGAGACATTTATATTTAAGTAATTTAGCTATAAAAAACAATGTGATTGTTGTAGGCAAATGTATTAACTATTGGCAGTCAGTCAAAATCACAGTTACTAAAATCACTCAGGCAAAAAAAAAAAAAACAGTAGTTTTGTAAAAGAGACTTTAATCTACGTGTTGTTATAATGTGATTTCTTTAATTACTGTGGAAATGTTCCTAAAAGGGGTATTCATATGGTCTGTGGGAATCAGAAAAGCTAAAATTCTCAGGGTTAAAATAAAGAATTATATTAATTACATAAAGCACAAAAAGACACAATATCTCATGATATTATAAGTAAACTAATATCCTAAAAAAAATTCTAGAATGCTGAAATTGTAAAAATCACTTGGCTAACGTTACATCAGTTAAAAGACATGGCACTGGTTTACTTAAATAAACGGTTTGTATTTGCTTTTAATTTAATTTGTTGTTGTTTAATTTTGAGATATTATTTTTTAACTATGTAAGGTGTTTGCATAAGCAAAACAGCATAAAGGCCTTTATTTACTCATAATTCACTCATCCAGTGATTTTCTGAACACTCTCACACATTCACCTTAAAAAGCAGATCTAATGTGTAAATCAGTTTTAAACTTTGCACCGAACAAGCCTATATCCCTTCCATGCCACAGTTGCACGCAGTACAGATAATGTGTCTATTCTTAATTAATGGGGATAAATTAAATAATATTCAGGGTAATTTTCTGCATTTCTGCAATTTCCCCAAATGAATGTAAAGAGACCAAGATAGATCTCTGCGCAAGTAAAACATCAAATAAATTGTGACTTTATTGCCCCTGGTTGTTCAGGATACACAACTGGTTTTTTCCCCCCTTTTAAGAGGTTGAAAAGAGATGGAATGGGCAGCATTATATGTTTGGGGTCATGTTTACACACCTCAACATGCTAATTAGCTGCTGAACGTTACTGGTATCGCAGTAGGTCTTATTTTGGCCATGAATGAAGAAGCTGCAGCATTCTAATGAAATATTTATCTGTATAAATGGGCAAAATTGCTTTGTATAAAAGCCCTGGGCAAGCAACGAAATTACAGTGATAATTATTATTTTCCAGCAGAGGAACACCTGCCTTAGCTTGAGAATCCCATAAGGGTAACTGGGGTAGGAACAGGAAGAGGGAGTCAATTAATGACATTTTGTTGTGTTCAAACTTTTTTGGCAGAGAACCCAACATACCTGGCATAGGATTCTAAAAACCGACGCAAACTCCAAAGCCTGGCTCCAAATAAATAAAAGAGTAATTACATCCTGATATTTTTATTGTAGCAATTTGTTAAAAAGTTTTTTTTTTTTTTTGGTCATTGAAAAGTTCCATAAACCCAAAGCCTAGTGTCTACCAAAAGACTGTGATGTGGACAGTACCTCTATGATTCTATGCATAGTTTTAACGAATTACTTCAAAAGAATGTATCTTTTCAGAAAGGCTATACGTCCTAGACAATAACTACATCCTACCTCACAGACATTCATATCTCAGTGAATCCCAGAAAAAGCCTAATGCATGAAAATGCAAAAAAAAAGCTTTCAGAAGAAGAAAATGGTCCACAATTAGATTTCTCCATCATTTTCAGTGTGCTGAATCTGTTCACGAACTGATATTATTAACATTCAAAACATATGGGATAACTTACTGTATTAATTCTTAATGTATTAGATAATGCTACATCAAACTTGGTCATTTTCATGGCATCAATAATATCTCCAGCTACCAAATTTGCGTTAAAATCACCATTGACTGTTTTACAAATGCATTATTTGTTTGTTTGCTCATTTACTCGTTTGATAGAATTTTTGGTCAATTACAGCTGGCAGCTTATCAATGCTAAATGCTATCGCATGGATAGTGGAAATGAAACAGAAAGCGATAGTTTTACAGGAGTGCTGAATGAGCAAAAATCTGTTCTGGACATGGTCTTGTAGCTAGACATCCTGTTTCACATTCCTCACACGACACATTCCAAACTGTGGAATGTGCTACTGTAACGGTGTATATATAGCAGTGTTACAGGAAAGTATAGATAACAGCTTTGAGCTCGCATAGCAATGACAGCCATTGCAGTTACTCCATTGCATGATTATCCTAAGCTAAAATGCTTCTGGCACTGAAGTATATGTCTACATTTAAGTATTAAGATCCACTCTTTTTCTGAACCAGTGTTCAGAACCACTATAGCTAGCGCCCCTAATTTTATTGCTTTTGTTCCACCTTAAGCTTATGTAGTACTAGACATTTTACAGTAGGAGGGATTTGCTAAATGGATTATAATGCTGAGAGGTCTTTTTTATTATTATTTTTAAGCTTGACACATCCCTCCACCCACAGCATGAATGCTTGTATATTCATGTTTTGAGTTACATCACCCTTATTTCGCGTATCTTTGTTGTCTAAGTTTTTTGTCAGTGAAATGCCATTGAAACATCAAGAAACTATCGAAGTTGTGTGCTGTTTGCACACAGTTACATTCCCGTATATGACAACGAATTCTAAGTCTATGTTGGGAGAGCTTTTGTCGCCCGGAATGTTACGGTGAATTGGTTGTCCGTGTGCACTGCCTGTGATGCTACGCTCTCTGCACAAGCTCCCAAAGCATTTCTTTGGGGATCACTCAAGTGCTACCTGCTAACAAGTTTTAAATACAGGGAAGACAGAGCCAGCAGGGTTATTAAGCAGGCCTGTGTGTGAAGACAGTGACGAGGGGCCATGTGCTGGGGGTTGAATTAAGAATTTTGGGACTAACAATTGCTTAATTACGATCCAGAAAAAAAAGAAAGTCATTCGGCAGTGTTGCCAGCTCATCCTTAATTCCTCTGTGAAATTTCATTCATTTACAAGTCAGTGAATAAGCAATGCCCTCGACTCCATTCTCATCCTTCCCTGGCAAACTGCGTCTTAGAAGTGACTTTGCCAAACTTTAGCTATAATCTTTTCAGAGACCTATTGGCTCTTGGGGGGTGAGGGATGAGTGGATCCAAAAGATTAGGGCTTTATTAGAACATTGACGACTACATTTTGCCATTTCCAAAAAGCGAAACAAGTCCAGTGTATAAACGGAGAACATTTTATGGGATTGTGTTCCAGTAAACCATGTAATTTCCTGAAGAGTAAACTGTTTATGTGAGATCAGCTTGAATATTCATAACAATGGCAAGCTGTCGAAGTCACAGCCTCAAAACTTCCTGTTTCACCTTTGTAGTCCTTCTGTCTTTGAACATAGTGAGAAAACTGGAAATCTATCTATCTATCTATCTATCTATCTGTGTTTGTTTTTCCTATCCTTCTAAGTAAAGACATTAATCTGAAGCTGCATATTGTGCCTGACATATGTGTTTCAATATGCACTGTGGTTCCTGTGTTCTGGGTGATGTGAGTTAACAATGAGCAGAAATTCGCATGGTAACTCTGCAGAGGCTGGGGGCAAATGGAAGGGTGTAGACCACACACCCCTCTCATCTGTGATCTTTCTTACCGTAAATCATATAACCAGATCCAGTCGTCCTTTTATATTGCACATTAACACTTTTTGTGTGGCGAATTTTTCCTTGGGTACAATAGCACTGTTTTAAATTTGTCATGCTGTTCGACCATTCCAGCACAACCTCTGAAAGATAAGAAATCCTGATGCTTTATATGTCTTTGATGGTAGATTAATCCCAGGAAAGCAGTCCGCTGCATAGTACTTTGGTTATGGGTATGGTGCTATTTAAAACCAACACAATATGGCTGCATTTTGTGCAATTTCCACAATGGAGCCCACAAGCTTGAAGTGAATGAAAGCAGTTAAGCAGTTATGATCTCGAGTGTTTAAGAGCTTGGCAAAATCTCTGTGGATAGTCAGTGTTTCTTTATTACAGGGTATTTTAGGTCATTGTTTGAGGGAAATGCTACCCCCTCTTTCCAATACGCTAGAAGGCATAAGTGTTTGGACAGATGAGACCACCTTTGGCTACCACGCAATCAGCAGTTAGTGCGGTTAGTGGGTCGCGGGTTGATTAATGTGATGCGGTAACACATAACAGATCTCAGAGGTGGACTGATGAAGGAAAGAGGAGAAATGTAGTATAAAGGATTTATGGCACTCTTAAATACAAGGCAGGTCAGGAAGATCAGAGTGTCCCAAAATGAGGGATTTAGGGCTAACTAACCAATTGTACTGATCTGAATCCCCCCCCCCCCTTTAATCACTGGACCATAAATAATCTTGTCTATGGGTCACTGCCAAGGTAATTTGTATGTTCTTTCTAACATGGTCTTCTTGCATCGTGCACTCAATACGATGGAACATCCACATACTGTTTCATTTGTGAATTAAATTTTATTATTCTCTTATTGTCAGCTTCATACTCAAACTGCACTATTGATGTAGAGCATGGTAATGTTTACGGGGGGTACTGGGAGATGTTTATTATATTTCTTAACTCCAGGAGTACTTTTCCCATAAACCACTATGTTATTTATTTTATATGTTACTTTTATAAGCAAGTAAATGAAAAAAAAAAACAATAATTGTAAATGTGTATTTGAAATTGTAAATGAATATACTTAAAATGGTTCTTCGTCAATTTTAAATTTATTAAATCCTGTTGACAGCTGTGTTTAGAAGGAATGAAGGGTAATCACTGGTGGGAAATAGCACATGGTTTTGGAAAGTTGAAGTTATAAAAGCAATATTAATACAGTACAAGCAATCAAGTGCTGAATTGTGGAATAATTTTGTAATTATGTATCTCTAGGACTCACAATGGATTCTGTAGGATCTATTTATAACAACAATAATATATTAAAAATGTTTAAAGCTGCTCCTTGTCAGGGCTTTTGCAATTATGGCAGAATAGAACCGATATATTATTGCACTGTTTAATTAAATGTTTGCTGTGTACAAAGAAAGAACCCAACAATAAATAAAATAAATTGTGAGGTTACTTAGGCCTGGAGTGTGTCCCAGGATACATGGATTAGGATGCCAGTCCATTGCACACACACACACACACACACACACACACACATACATTTATAGGAAATCTGCAGATGCCAGTTCAAGTAAGGGCATAACTATGTAAGGAAATCAATGCACCTTGAGGAATCCTGCAAAACACAGACAAAGTCAGTACTGGTGGGTGGTGTTGGCCGATAAAAGAAGCAAGTATTGTTTATTGATAAAAGAAGCAAGTATAGCTTAGTACCAAGTAGTAATTATACTGCGATGATAAGACACTATAGGGCTGGATTTAAGCACCCACCCTGGGATTGAGAGACAGTAATTCTACCTGATTAGAAACTATTCTTAACATGCACCCTTTAGAATGCCAGATCATACTATTAAACAATGTTTTTCTATCCCTTTTAACCTTTGTTATGCAAGCCAAAATGCATGGGACCGGCTGCCTTGTTATCAGAGATCTTTCTGTGAAACTGGAATGTTTACCCGAGGTGGACAGAAATCCGACTTGATGAATGGATATCCCTTCGTGGTCAAAAAGCATTGCCCATCCCTCATGTCCTATGCATGCCCGACACATGCTTCATGCATTAGTGCTCGCATCAATCACGCAATTAAAATGCATATAAACACCATTGATTGGACAGGGCTTTGTTAGTTCAGACCCTTTTCATTAGAGATCTGGTTTTAGCCACTCAAAGCTGTTTCAGAGAAGATGTTTACTGTTCAATCTTTAAGCGTGCAGAACACACCGTATCTAATCCTGCACAGAAATACATGAATTACGGATCCTGTAGATGCATTTATTATTTGATACGTTCATTTTGCATTAAGGGTGTTTTTCGTTCTTATGTGTTATGTTTATGTATTTTTTTTCAGTGTATCGGCGTTATAGTCTAGGTTACTCCAGGTTGTCTTCCTGTCACTATTTACAAGAGTATTTCCTTGCCACATTCACCCTAAGCTGGCTCATTAGGAACTGTGCCTGGTCACTTATTTACCTACGTTGTTGTTGTTGAATATACTGTACTATCATTATGCAATTAATTACAATTTAAGTTTCAAATGTTTTAAACATATGTGTCATTAAAAAGTTATTAATGCTTTTCTTGTATCCATGTTGCCCTCTTGTTTACTCCGGTGATGACAGGGAAGTGCATTTTGTCATTATTTCAGGAAGTGCAAATGCCATTTTTTAAATACAAACTGAGCTGCAAGCTTCCTGCATGTTTCCTTGCTTACATGAGGCTTGTCTCTGGCCATTTGAGTTTGTTGTACTTCTACCCCCAGATCCATGGTCTGCCAGACTCTCCCTTACTGGTTTATGATTTCTTGTTTGTTGGAGTTGGCTTTGTGATTTTGTGTTTGTGTCCTGGATGTCTGGTTTTGTGTTACTTTTGTTCAAGGTTCCTATATCCTGGTTCTCATCCCCTGAGTCCAGCAGGCCTCTGCACCTGAGCCCCCCCTCCCCGCCTTCTGAAAACCTCTCTACAGAGTCCCCCCATCCAGGCAGAATCTTCCTGGCTGTGCTGGTGGTCGTCTGTTTCCTGTGCTGCACTGGGAAACATGTGGCCACGGGCGGGATGGTCTGGCTTGGGGTGTTCTCGTATCTGCATGATGTCAGACGTTGGAGTAAGAAAAGAGAGTTTTATAAATCTCCTTGAGTTTGTTTGTAGCCATTTAATATACACGAAACAAAATCCTATCCTGATATTTTGCAAATAAAAATAAATGATCCGCAGATTCCACATGATTATTCTTTATATCCCTAACACAGTAGGTATCTGAGATAAACTAAGCATTACCATAAGCGAATAGTTTACTAAATGTTACGAATTTAAAGAATTTTTCAAACAAAAAAAAAATAAATAAGGAGAGCAGATATCATTCTTTGAGCATTAGAATGATTGTAAATCTTGGAAAAAGAATCTAAAATGGTGAACTAATATTGCCCTCTAAAGGAAGGTTCAGTCAAGGCTGATTTGGTGACACATTCATCCGTCTGTCTTCTAACCCAATTTTTTTCACCCCGACTCTCAGGGAGAATATAACCACATATTCTGGTCAGGATC
>JAODJW010000033.1:7419727-7434848 GCA_026777045.1 Hyperopisus bebe | reverse complement strand
GGATGAAGCCTATTCCACACACAAGGCTGGGGTACACCCTGGGGGGGGGGGGTGTCAGTGCTATCAAACATTTACATTGTTTAGAATACCAAATGAGTGATGAGAACATCTCTGCATGGCCCTGCTTCTATACTACATCCATTCAGTCTCTCAGTAGTCCAGCAAAACAAATTCAGCCACAGTGGTCAGAAGAATGCAGCAGGAAAGAGCATAACCAGGTCACCTGAAAATATACCTTATAATAGATGATTGATGATAGGAGGGAAAAAATTATTGTATTATTGCGAATTAATGCTGTTTGTCTTTATTTTCAATGGCAGATTAAGCAGCTCATTTAGAAGGTTGTTGTCGTGTATTGTTAAAGGTAAAAGAGCAGACTTACATAAAAAGTAGATTAAATACTTAAAAGTGAAAGTTACATTTTTTTCAGGATACCATGCATGACTAGCATAATTCCTAGGAATGCAGCCTTGAGAATCTTGGAGCTTGTTTTTGGTCAGTGAAGCTCACACAGAAGGATGAAATGAAAGCACAATAATTTTTATGATGATATTTACAAAAAAAGGTAATACTTTACTTAAAGCTATCATCCATAATGCATTATAGATGCCTTCATAATGCATTATAATATTTGGCATAAGAATTAATAAAGCATTACAGCATTTTCTATTGACAGTCATAAGGCATTATGGTGTTGATTATAATACTTCATAAGCTCCAATGAAGTTCTCATCAATAATGCATTATAGATACATTCATTATACATTATAATGTTTGGCATAGGAATTATGGATGCTTTGTACTGCATTATGAAGGTATATATAGTGCTTTACTGATGAGAGCATCATAAAGCATTCATAAGGCATAATAAACATGGCTATAATGTGTTATGCCTTTTTATAAATACTTATAGGTATGTTTATAATGCTTTATGAATTCATGATGATGTGTTGGGAATGTGTTCATGGATTCTTACAGACATGGCATTCATTGAAAGTGTTACCAAAAACAATATGCACACTAAGACTTCAACAATGTTCATAAATAACCCACCTATGGTTTGCAGTCCCCCCATTGTCATTTCCACAGTCTGAGGTCATGCATGGTATTATAGAGGACTTCATCACCCATAATCCCTGTTTTGCCCTGGTGCCATTTTCCTTCGGCTAAGTGTACCTGCATTTGTTTAATTGATTGTTATTTTTTTGTTTAATATAGGTTTTGTGTGCATCGCTATTCTGAAGCATAAGGTTTACAGCGTAAAATGTCTTTCCCAATTAAATTACACTTTTAAACATTATTTTCAACGTAGTAGCTGAAGTAAAAAACATTGGAGGTGCCCAACAAATAAACTGTATTTTTGTGTTTAGTTATAACTACATTGTACTGGTCATCTGCATAGAATATGGATTGTGGCGCTTAGGAAGAATGAATGTTTGAAATTATTAAAGTTTAAGTCAATGGTATATTACGTTGACCTGTCTGGGCCACCGTAGTATATCCAGTAGAATCAAATGCAAAATTAGTTGCGAGGACGAGACTGTTCCACAAAGCAGGATTTCTTCGTTAGCCAGAATGCGTTGATCCAAAGTAGTCTAAATTAAATGTAAGTGAACAAAGATGAAGTCCATTTTAACTGGTGTACCGTGAAAAAGGCCCAGCATTCATTGTCTTACAGCTAGTGATAAATGCATATGGAAAACCCTGTAAAGTGTATGCTGACTCCGTTTAAATCTCTGGGTTAGCACTATCTATACCAGATTCTTCCAGATTACTTAAATAATTCATAAGAAATATTGGGTCAATTTTTAGCCCTGATTTGATATGATTTCTGAAAACTTAGAACCGTATTTGAGAATTTGTATTGGTAAGAAAACCAAAACTAAATATGAACTTATTATCTTGGCCTTAAGTAATATATTTATATAAAAATGTTGACTATTTTAGTGGTGAGCTTCTTTTTACTATAATGTTTACATAATGTAAAATTTTATGATCCATTTAGAAGCCAAATAATTCTAGTTTTATTTGAGTTTTATGAAAGAACAAAATGAAATATTCATGGGTTTTGTAAACTTGTAAAATGAACCATACATTCCCTGAATTTTACTGTATTGTTTAATATAATGACATAAATATTTTTGAAAGCCTATATACTTACAGTATAGTACATGCCCAAGCTACAGTATTGGCAAATCACAAATATCTAACCCAAAATGACTAGAAAAATTATCCTGGGTCTACTGTCAAATAACTCAGTTATTCTATGTTATATAAATCTGTTATTGGGCATATGAATATGGATGTTCACTGCATTATGGCATTTTAATTTAGCCCCATCCCAAACGATTGCCAAACTACTTAAACTGCATTGTATAATTTTGAGTCAGACATTCATATCCGGTGTTTTTCCATTTGGCAAACTTACATTATGCTCCACAGTTTCCAAACTTATATCTTCCTGCTGATATTGAGCAACCCAAGAGGGATTCTTGTATGGTTCTTTATTGCAAAATTCTTGCATGAAATACAACATCACTTTGGGCCGGAAGCTGTTTGAACCTTTGATAGAAATTCCCAAAGGCCTGTGTTTATAACGCTAGGTGAAGTTTATTTATGTCCTGGGATTCATCAGGGATGGTGTATAGTTCCATTTAACCCCTTACCAGGACTGTTGAGACTAGGATCCCTAATCAATGGAGGTGAAGGTTTGTTGGGGTTACGCCAAAACCAGAAGGATACTCAGCAATAGATACATTTTGCCACAGATGTTTTTAAATAAGAGACACCTGTCCCAGTCTTCTCCAAAACAGTGGGTTTAGAGCCATATTAATTCATATTAAGCAGTGTACTTTCATCACATCTGCTATTAGCAGACATCTTGCAATAGGGAATTTTAAAGTTACCCTTTTACATGTATTGTCCATGCAAGTCTTTGCAAAATTTCTTCAAATAAATCCTTATTAACAGAAAATGCTACATTTTCTCCATTTTATCCCCTTCAAAGATATTAATATCTTGATAAAAATAATAGTCAGAAGAAACAGTGCTTGTGGGATTGATGTGGCATAAATATACTGAAATAAAGAGACTTTTTTGGCTGTTTATTTGTATGTATTTTGTAGCCATAAACATAACAGAAGATACCTCAAATCAGTTTAATTACTCGAAATGTGGCACATTATTTCACAATATTATATTTTGAAATGTCGTCATACAGAGCTCCGAGTTCCATGCAGTGTGGTGAAACGTCCTGGTAAAGCTTATATTCAGTAAGCAAAGTGTTCAGTTTGGACCAGAAGTTCAGCTCCTGCTTAGAGGGAGATGACCGATGTTCACCAAGACATCTAGTTTAGCTGTCGCATACGTGTCTCCTGTTGGTAGCGGGATACCGCTCCCCTGAAAGTACCCACCCTCCACCCAGGGGCACCAGAAGCATTTTGAGTGTGGGGGGGACACACTGGCGAGGGGTCTGGGGACCCTCCCCCAGAATTTTTTTTATGAATTAGATGCCATGTCCGGCATTCTGGTGTATTTTTAACAGGTTGTTAGAAACCTAATTTTACCTACAAAAGTAACTTAATTCAATGTGTCTGGGGAGGGAGCAAATATTACATACAACTAATCATCAACCAAGAATACCCTATTGTTACATAAAGTATGTAAGGCAAAGCTTAGGCTACTCCTAATATTTCATTGTTTAGTTGAACATTAATTTAACGTGGCCTAGGGTTAATTTTAAGGGTATATAACAAAAGAATAAGGTTTTAGCAAAGGTTGGACATTGTGAGGTGGCAGTGGGGCTGACATTACCTCCCCCAGTATCGAGCTCGAGTATGATGATTCACTTATGACGTCACTCGCGTGTGGTGAGTTATTCCGGTAACCTGGAAAACCCAGAGTGGCCTTTCAGTGGTATGTGTATTCTCATATCAATCAAGTGGAATGGATTCTTTCACGAAGCAATAGAAACAGCGCTGGGTGAACTAATATTTTATGTTGAATGTGGGGGGGTCCAAACGAATAATTCTGAAATGTGAGGAGGACACGTCCCCGTCAGATTTATTGGCAGTGATCCCCATGCCTCCGCCATCTTCAGAGTACTGTGTGACATAGGAAGGACAGGGACCTTGACAGGGAATGTCCTGAGGCAGTGAAGCAGCGTGTTTGTATGCCTCTGAGTAGACGTGGGAGGTATTGCAAACAGCTGAGTCTGATATAGAACTGGAAATAACCAAATTAGGGTGAAAAATTGGGAAAAAAATATAGATTGTATCCACATATGTTTTTGCTTTATTCCCCGTGTTTGGCATAATTTGTAAAATGCTTGATGTTTTCTTGATGATTTCTGTTCTCAGAATCCTATTGCCAAGCCCTTTAGAAACAATTCAGCCATCTTGGTAGACAGGTCCTCAACATCTCTCTATCGTGCATTAAAACAGTTATCATCCTCCACATGTCACGTTAAAAGACTATCATAGGTCTGGTAATGGTTTACTACACAACTAAATGAAAGGTTTAAGGGTGGCAAAGTTGGGAAGGTTCACTCCGTCAACGTCATTGGTATCTCTCATCTTATTACAGTGTATTACAATCCCAGAATTACATGTCCTTCACCTTATCAAGTACCCTAATCGCAATTGGGTCCCTCAGGCTATATTAGCTTGCTCCTGGTACAGACATCGATGCCTTCTCCCCTTTCAAGCTTCACTTGTGCAGCCAATTAATGACAGTGCTCGTGTATTGCTGGAAAATACCATGTCTGTATGCTGCCAGGCTACAAATTTCTTTTTTCATCTCTGGCTGGAGTTTAAGAGCCGATTTAATTGTGTTTTCCTTGGTGCCATGGGGGTCAACAATTAAAATTTCTGAAGCATGAGCTGGACTGTAAAACCGCAATCAGCCTAGCTGAAAATTCTTGGAGATTTCAGAACATTTTTAGCAAACATAGTTCTGTATTTTATTTGTGCATCAGAGTAATACTTAGAAAAAAAGAATATTTCAGAAAACATTGTGAGATGAGCATATAAATGTTTAAAAAATGTATAACTTCATAACACTGGCATTGAAGTATTATCTTATTTGCCTTCTGATTGTGTTTTCATTGAATGTAACCCACATGTTTATTACTTTTTTTTACTATTTTTCTATTCTTAAAATGTATTTATTATTATTATTTTTTATCCAATGCTCACTACTTTCCGAACCGTGGTATACTTCAAACGGCGTCTGTTATTTCTTCTTGCAGTTTGGAGAGTTGGGAAAAGTACCCTGTCATAAAGCAACTTTGAGAAATTGGATAAAATTGGTATTATCTGAGAGCATCATTCTTGGTGTACAAGGCTCGAACAATGAAATAACATACTTTTTATCCGCAAAAGAATACACAAAAAAATCTATTTAACAGCCATTCGATTTGCTGGACTTTCTTAGTTATATTAAATATTAAAATAGGCTGCTTTATAGTGAAGCAGTTCCTTATTTTCCAAGGAATATCATTCATCTGTTCCTTGAGGTATTAGTTAAGTCATGCATTAATTGTTATTTCACCATAAATAAAGTGCTTATATGCTTGAAATGCAACAACAACGTCATTTGTTTTATTATTAAGTTTCTGTGCAATTTTGCTCATTGAAAGAATATTTAGAAATCTAAATGTATAATGTCCTACAAACAAAATGTGTCACTTTGGGAATTTCAGGAGCTGTTAATCTCTCACAATAAAAATAGTGCAGTAGATGCAAAATAAGCCAAAGGTAAGGAATTCAAATACGAGATAAAAATAAATCTGAAATTATCATCAGTATTAGCGCTCAATTCTATTGGTCCCTTTGAAAGTACACAGCATTTCTGTTGGGAGACACTGTGCACTTAAAATTAATGTAAGAATCATTGGCGGATATTTCCCTGAAAGTCTTTCAAAAAGTTTTAAACGTAATCAGCTTAAAAAAAATCAGCCCCATGTGTAATTAATAAACAAAAAGTGCTTACTTCATATATTTCCACAGGTTTCCAAGTGTTTTTTCCCATTATTGGCTCCTATTTCTTCATCAGCTTTCAGTGGTTTGATAGGACATGGTCTCTTTGGATTTGGGTGAAGTAATTAATCCCCCATCCCACCACAATTGATTTGTTTACCTCAATACTGCACGATGTTGCTCATGGTATTGCTTCCAGCTGAACAGCCATTTATATATCCATATTGTTGTCTGCATATATTGTATTATATACACACATCCATGCACACCACTGTTATTTTTTAGAAATCTATTTAAACACGGCAAAAGCTTGGCAGAACATATATGGACGGCAATTTTTCCCATTAGCATTGATTAAGAAATAGATTCTCCTCCCTCACTTGCCCCACCAGTGAAATGTAAGCTGGGCTGCTTCCAGGTGGAGTTCCAGCAAGAATCTCCATGGTCTTTCTACCGATTAACTGAATTCTATCACTAAGTGCTATGGGATGGCTGCTTTTAGATACAGTCTGATGAGATATAGCAATGCTGTTTAGGCAGGGTGTTGTTTGAGGTGGGTTCATTTGTTTGTTTGTTTGTTTGTTTATTCTAACTCAGTCTCTGTCTCCTCATCCCCAGTACAAAACACATCATGTTTTGAAGCAGATAACCATAGTAGTAACTGAACAACTCACTGAGTTACTAGCTGAAATGAGTCACTAATATATCATATAAACAATTTTTGGCTGCTGTTTTAAATTTAAATTTAGAAAGTGTATTTTATTATGAATAGAACTTACAAATACATTTGAATGAAACTGAATTGGGTCTCTTTATGAAACATGACAATAGAAGGCATTCTTTTTTGCATATTTAAAAATATGTATTAGTAAAGGGAAAATATCAGGTCAAAACATCGAGCGTATATAAACACTGACCCTGGACTTGACTGTTCCCCAAAGGTTTTGCATTCTTGTTTAAATACATATTATATCTAACCAGCTCTTATCTTGCAATGCTTTAAACTCAAATCTGATTGCTCAAAATCGTGGTAAAAGCAGCAGATACATCTGAAGTTATGTTACCAAACACACTGCATACTAGTATTAAAAGTGCGTCATACGGTCTGAGCATTACTTCCACACTCACAGAATCAAAGCATTTTTTTTCTTCACAGTGACTTCTGGGCATCAATTTAACGTTAAATTGCTGTGAAAAGTGCTTGTGGTTATCTTGGATTCCTCCACTTGCTACCTGTAGTGCTGTTATTTCTGATATCAGATCATGTGTCTCGTGTGGGACTGAGTTCAATCGGGACGTGCCTTTTTCACGTAACTCCCTTGCTTCTTCCGCGGTCCAGCCATCCCCTCGAACATGGAATTATACGCTGTTGGAAAAACTTCAGAGAACTTTCCCATCTTGTTGATTTCTGTCAGAGCCTTGAGATGAAGTATACTAATCCACAAAAGATGCCCAGTGGTCCTGCCTACAATTTTATGCTGTATTGCATTACCATTATGGGTTCACTGCTTTATCAAGCAGAAAAAAAGAAAATTATTAAAAACCTGCTTTCTGTCCTAGTAGAAGCCCTTCTCTGAAAGCCTCAGTAAAGAGTGTGGGTCTGCCTGGGGGACGAAGATGGGATTGATTACACAGTTGCATCAGATAGTCTTACCACTAATCTGATGGTCTATCTGCAGCCATATATCTTTATTCATCATCCTCCCAAGTCCGTCATCGGAGGCTCACAGACCTATACAAGTAAAGACCGACACTGCTTCAATCACACGCTGATGTCATGCCCCCTGGATACTCTGTAAAAATACATCAAACACTCTGCTTGTGCATTTGTCCCATCTTTTCTGACACAAGTCTGCATGTTGACAGTCAAAGATATTCTGAGATAGTCTGTTTTGCTTTATTGTTAAGAACGGGCAAAGAAAATCCCCAGGCAAGTTTTTAGTTCATTGCAAATAGATGTGAAAGTTGAGAACTGGATGGTTCTTTCATAAATATGTTTCATAAATATATTATCACATAATCCCTCTTTTTAAATTTGTACAAAGGAAATTACAGAAGGGATGATTTTTTTTTAGCTTATTTTTTTAGAGTTTCACCTCAGCACCTCCTGCAACATGTTGTGTAAAGTGAGGCTTCAAAGTAATTTAACTGGGCATAAAATGGGTAGCCAGTCACTTCACCCCACATACATTGCCATTATGGAATAGCCAGCATTTAGCATGAGATGCACGGCAGTGTTTAAATTTTTAAAAAGGATATATTTCATATATTTCACTTATTGTGGAAAACTTGCTAAATTTGCATCTTAATGCAGGTGGAGAAATTGTACATTTTCAATAATATTTTCATGCAGAAAATATTTGTATAAGCATGATAAAGTCGGCATCAAAGTATAAAACAATCGGTTGACAGGATGAGAATTAGACTTTAAGAGCATTCTGCCACAGTCTGAAATAGCAGTTAACACCTGCTCACTGACCTCTATTACAAGCAGGTTTGCAGATGAGTTTTTCTGTGCAAGGCCTTCTAGGAGAAAAGTTCAAGAGTTCAACAAGGTGGTTCAGTGGGCGCATTCCTCACTAAAACAACAGTGCCTGGGAGAAAACTCCAGTTTTACCGCATTCATACCGCTAAACGTACCAGGATTATGGCAAACACTTCTACCACCAAAACTGTCACCAGTACATGTAACAGTTGTTGGGAATTCCAACATGCATTCTGGTATTTCTTAAATCATTAATCTAAATTTCTTCATCTCTGTTAGATAGACGTGATTTTTCAACATTGTGAAAATGTCCACATTTATTTAGGAAATTGGTAAAAAAAAATGGCATTGCCAAAGGAGCCTAGTTTTTAAATGTCTTATCTAGTGAGTAAAGTCTAACTATAATGGGAAATGGACCCCATATTTAGCCGACGCTCCTCATTAACTTTAGCATGTTCTTAAAGCACGAGAGAGACTGTTGTGAAAATAGCAGAACGATCTACACTCCATCAGCATTCTTTCTTTATCAGAATTAATTGCATGCCTTGTGCTATTGGTTCACAAGGTTTAAGCAGGCATTGTACCAACTAGATGTCATTAAAGGCAATAAGTACCAGATCTAATGTTGGATAGTACTACAGCTGCAAAACTGGAAAAAAACACCAATCTGAAAAGTTCAAAACTTCAGTGTTAAATAAAGTTTTTGGCTTTTATCTTTAATGTACTGTGTGTGTGTGTGTGTGTCTATACATTATTTATAGATTATCTTGAATTTTTGTCTCAGTGATTTGTTGTCCTTCATCTAAGTTTACCCCAGACATTCATTTATCCGGAACATAGCTAACATAGCTTAGTTTTATATGTCACTCCATCATTTGCAAGTCCAGGCCCTTATCCACCATATTACCTCCTGCTGTCATGAATTACTGTATCACCTTTCCCTTTTCCAATTATGTTTTTACTCAACTGAGAGGAGATGTACACATTAATAAAACACTAGCCCTTCATCCAACATCATTTACTGACTAGATTAATGAGACCACAGCGATGTTCTGTTGATATATTCCATGTTGAGTCATTTGCAGTTTCCTATGGTAATACTTTTATTAGAATTGATTAGAAGTAGTTCATAGTGAACAAGCCAGGAGGGCATGTGGACAGACCTCAATTTAAATTTCATAAATTAGCCCAGGCCCTCGTGAAAATTAAATAAAGCTGTTTCTTTGAGTATAGAATTTGAAATTATTAAGTCACCCTGTTCAAAGCCACACAGCTGACTTGCAAGCATCTCAAATCGACTATAAGGAAAAAGCATCAAAGGGTCACATATTCCTATCCAATTAACATACAATCGTCTTTCACCTGAAATATAGAAAATAACTTGGAATCATGAATATTTTTTGGGCAAACTTTAATTAGAATTTCTGCAAAGAAATTAAGTGCTAACATAAAAGGCACACACAAAAATGTCCTTCTGTGTGTGTGTGTAAGATTACAAATGTAGTCAGGATGCTGGTGTTAATTCCAGTCCTCAAACTGACTCTTTATGAGCGTTTTTGTTATTCCAGTTATCTTAATGACTATTGTGACTAACTAGCTTGAAATTATTCCCAGTGCGCAAAAAATTGTGTTCCTGTATTGCTATCCATTTCAGGCCTCTGTAACATTCATATTTTCTCGCACAGACTATATACCCTTTAGCAATTATATTCAAAGTAAAAGGATGGTGATCTCCTCCAGTAACTTTAAATGTGGGAGAATGATGAAAATACACTGGAAATAATGCTGTGAAAATAATACCATTTGTGCTTGTCTCTCAATGGATAAAAACAGGAATGGAATTTTATCCTCTTCCTTTCATGCTTGAATTCTTGGCCAATGAGGTAGTTTTTACAATCAGCATTTTATAATTCACTAAGGCACTATTCCTCATGACAGTACGTCCTATTGTGTATGATTAAGCTATTTAAAAATTATGATTCGAATGACTTCATGGATAATAACATTGACCCTTAAGGACCATTTCATGGTAATGTGGTAAGTGTAAAGGCGGATAAATCTTTATATTGCTCTCCTTTGCATGTTTTGACAAGTACACAACCAGGTTATCATTCACATAAAGAACAATGAGATCTGTTACTAGACATTTAATGGAAGGGCGCGATTGTCACAGACGACACTGGCTATATCTGTCTGCACTGAGCAGTGACTTTTCCCTCAAAAATCAGTGGTTCCCTGATGTTTATTATTTTGTAGCTAAATCATACGTAACCATACTAAAATGATATGCTTTTTCCAATTCTCGTGTACAAGTGAGAAGGTCTAATTATTGTTTTGCTGTTTGATAAAGATGCAATAACTGAAACTCAAGTACATAACTAAAAAAAAAGCTTTAAATTTTGGCCCATCCAAATATTCACTTGATGATACAGGTGTTCCGTTACAGCAAAAATCATAACTATTTTGGTCAATATTGGGATCACGATTATTCAACACGATTATCGTTCAATTATGATTACAATTGACTTTGGAAATCATCCATCGATTGAACTTTTTAAAAAACTTGACTTTTGAACAGTGGATTTACTTCAAATTACTTTGATTGAATATAATTCAACTGGGAAACAAATAAAATGGGACTGGAAAGGGGCGCGCTGGATTTATAACAAGACAAAACGGGGGCATCACTGCAAAACGAAATGTGGCAGAATAATCATTTCATCACAATTATTTTGTTTTGATAATCACTGGTCACAAGTCAAAATCGTAATTGAAATTAAAGTTTGATTAATTGCCCAGCCCAACTTGATGTACTGTAACTGTCTCTGCAATTCAAAATAAAATGTATGTCTTAAAAATATTTAAAAATTAAGTAATGAAGATGTTACTGCAGTGTTCAGCTGTTGTTCTGTCACTCTTGCATTGTGTTCAGGCCTTCCTTAATGCTGTAAAATAATATACTTAATTCACCTGGGAAATGGTCAGGAAATAAATATACAGGCAATAAAAAAGAATGTTACCGTCTCTTCTTATCTGTGTCTTGGTTGTGTCTTGAAGTCTTAATCTGTTTTGAAAGCAAATGTGGAGCCACAGAGGCTGGAGGAGCAAATGACAAGGGCTTTTGTCCTTTAACTGTGACAAAACAGAGCTAATAGATTGGTCCTTGACAAGTGAAAATGTATGGTGTTATAGAGGATGAAAGAGATGGAAGACTGGAAACCTCCTTCATCTTCGTCTCGACTCAAAGCGAAAGAAAACAGAACTGAGGAATGTCACATCTCACTTCAGTGACACACAAGTGCTCATCCATCATTCCTGGCAACTTAAATCCCGTTCATTCACTGCACAGAGCTTATACATGGAGTACTTTAAACTGCAGATATTAACAGAATTAAACTTGATACGGGATGAATTATTCATACGAACGAAGCCGTTCAACACCCATTTTGCCATATACATTTATCACAAACATAACTTTGTCTGGTTTTAAAAATTGGGGGGGGGGGGAGTCTTCTCCAGCTGTTAGGAAAAGAAAAAACAAAAAAAAAAACATATGGTAGTGAGTGAAACTTTGAGTGTGACTGAGCCTTGGACACGAATCGAGAAAAAGGGTCAAGTTTCAGCCCCATGGCTTGGATGCCAAGGGAAGTAAAGTGGCAATGTGAAACGGCACCTAAGTAGAAAAAAAAAAAAGAAAGAAAGAAACAATAACAAAAAACATGAATGAAATGGGAGTGAAAGATCTGTCACTGAATCAGTAATAACTATTAAACTGAAATTCCATTGTCATGCAGCCCATTATGTATTAATCCCGACTCTGCATCTGTTAGCATTGTTCATTTGTGCTAAATCTTAATACACTCAAAGAAACACAATTACGGCAAACCTGATGTCTAATGTGTAGGCTTATGTGGTTTGCTGATGCTGCAAATTAATAAATCCACCTAAAATGATGAACTTAGTCAAATGGTACATGGGGAACTTGCACAGGGTAACTTACAGCAGTGCATGTCAGGTTAAGTGCCTGGGCTCTGGGGATATGAACCTGTAAATGCATAATCACAGTTGTTAACCCCTTTCCTGCTTGATTTTTAGACCCCTGCCTGGCCGGATAGTATATACAGAGACCCTACTAAAGGCAATCATAACCTCAGTCTCATTGTTCAGTTCTATATCTTCTGATTTTTGTTGCACTACACTAAAAAGTGAAATGATCGGCCTATGTGGAGGTAACATTATGTGTGTGAATTCCGGCTTTTCCATAAACTATGAACACTGGCTGTTAATTTGCCAAACGTTAGATTGCTCCTTTTTTGTGCAGGATTGTCTTAAAATATATTATTTATCAGACAGCCCGTGTGTGTGTCTTTTCCGCCACCTGCGAGTGACGCGCTTTCCACGCCACCAAATGCAAATGAGATCTCTAGCTCATTAATAATTGAGCTTAGAAGTACATCTTCAAAGTGCAGGCAGCAGATGCCTCACATCTCAGGAGACCTTATCTTGGAGGAATCAATAAATAAGGCAGAGAAGTACTAAAAAAGATGCTGATCACTTTCCCTGAACCTTAGGTTTAAACGTGCTCAGTGAGGAGAGCTTTTCCCTCAAAGAGAACCTTGCCCAGATTAAAAGACAGATCTTTTTCTGAAATCTTCCCACATCCATTAAAGTAGACAACATGCTCTTGTCATAATATACTAAATCTGTTGCTAACAGAAATCAGGTTTAAATTGTATTTAAAGAACACCCTGTACCTGCATTCAAGATGAAGATGTCCCTTTTGTAGTGTATATATCTTAATCTAGTCTATTTGGTTTAGTGCCTGTAAAGGATGTATACTGAGAATTAATTCCACTAATTAAACATCACTTTACTCACTTTGTCGATGATTGTATGGGTGTTATAAAAAAAGTCTCTGACAAAGTATTTGAAGTGTACTGGGCAATGAAATGGGAAATTGGCAAATGATATCGCTTCTCATCTCAAGGGCCACAGAGTCAGCAGAACAGGCACTGCTAAATTCTCATTAAATGAGCAAAACAATGGAAAATGCAGAACCCATGGTTCCATCACCATCCCTCTCTGAGAATCAATAGTTCACACTTCTCCCAGACACGGATGAGGCATTAATGAGCTTCAAACTGCAGTGGGAGCTAATTAAGACCTATCCAGAGTGGGCGACTCTACTCTTTTAATAGATTTGTGAAAAATGTCATCACTGGGGGATCGATAATCACAGAGACGAGCAGCAGCGGGGGGTAATGGGGACGTCACTGATAACTCTCTGCCTCAGACATAATGGAGAATATATTTTCGCAAAGTGACATGCGACAAGAAAAATCGCTATCGGGAACACATGTGAATCACCTTGTTTCTGTCCATTTTAAACGGCATAAAATAACAGCAACCGACATATACCTGCATTTGAAAGTTCACAGACCAGAGCACACGATAACTCTTAAGCTAATTAGTTTACTTGAGGCTAATGTTTTCTGATCTTGAACAATTAAGAGATTTATAAGAGTACATATACCCACAAAAAGTATACTGCTAATATATATCGGGATTATATTGGGATGCTTGGTCTGTTATCTAGCTGGTTATCTAGCACATTTCTAAAGGGGCATTAATCTAACACTTTTTTTGACTGAACAATCTGATTGATTTCTCCTCAAGAAGCACCTTTTCATGTAAGCAACAACTTCACAGCTGATTAAGAACCGATTGACGCAGGAATGTGTGTGTTTTAAGACACAGGACTCTAAAACAATGACATTTCGATTTTTTAGGCATTTATTAGACCTCCAATAACACTGGACAACAAATCTCTTATTTTTTTTTTGTGATACACCCCTTCAAAGGGAACACAAATATAATTGCAGCTTGGCTGTATGATGTGGGAATTTTGAGAAATGTGAAATTTTTATTGAGAAACAGATTAAGATTAACAATGTTTCTTGATTTGCATTTCATTCAAAAATGCTTTTGATTTTTGTTTGTTTTGTTTGTGAGTGTCAGGTGCATTTTGTTTCAGTGTCCATCAATAGAGAGCCAGCATAGTATTTATCCATTTTGATAATGTGCTGGGGAAACCATCTTTGTCACTGTTGGGGGGGGGGGGGGGTCCACATGTGAAGGCAGGAAGTGAATCTTGAGTGACGTGTTGCACTTCATGTTCCTGTATCTATCAAGAAGGTTGTCAACCAATTGAAAGTATTGTGGTAATGATGGTTTGGGCAAAAATATTTTAACAAATAGTACGTGATATGTTGATTTTAAGGTAATTTTTGTGATCAGCAGCCCAAAATCTATAAAATACACCGAAAAGTGAAGCAACACATTTGTCGTCCACTGTAATTGCTGTATGTGTTCTTGTTGTTGTGACCTTCTCCCAAAGTTTTATATAGCAAAATTTAATGTTCACCTCACATTTATCATGTAAATGTCTGGTCATTAAAGACAAGTCCTGGGAAGTAAATAAAGCAAGGAAAGAAATCCCTCTAAAGAATTAGCTGCGAGTAACTCAGGAGTACATATTTGCCAATTTTATCACTTCTGATTAAGAGGTCACTTGGACCACAGCCAGCCAGCTAGTCTGCTGTAGAACATATAACTCTTGAGTGCTGCTGTTGCCAGGTCTGTCCCAAGTGTGGTCCCC
>JAODJW010000033.1:7402862-7419698 GCA_026777045.1 Hyperopisus bebe | reverse complement strand
TGCTGGGTGGCAGTCCACTGAGATCAAATGGAAAAGCTGGAACAGAAGGAGAGAACGGAAGCCAGTGAGCTGGATCAAGAGCCCCTTGCAGAAGAACTGCTCTCATGATGACTGAAATCCACTGCTAATTAAAACATAAAACATCTTAAATGAAACCTAAGTGCTGACAGGCACAATCATGAGCTGCATAATGCTAGAACTATAGACCCAGAAGCTCAGAATCAGTGCTGTCTTTTTATACTGATGCTTTACTTGCAGGGGGAATGATAATAGCATAGCATGGTTTAGTAGTGAGTTCCAGGAAGAAACAAATAAGCGAATGAATAGCAGCGACCGCAGTAAAACAATGAGTTAAATAGCAGACTGCCATCGCCTCTCCCTCGAAAAACCTGCTGCTTCCATGGGCTTTGCGTTCCCGGGAATGGCTAAGGGATGAATAGTTACCCTGTTTCCCTTCTTCACTTCTGAGGCAACCTCCACACAGCCTGCGGAGGATCATGTTTCTCCAGACACAGAAGAGTTCTGATGTTTCAATCAGACTTTAATGAACCTCCCACTCCCAGTCTGACGAACGCGTGCTCTATCAGAGGAAACGGCGTTTGCATAAGGATCGGGGAAATGCATGCAGATTCCGTCCCGACTCAATTCTGACAGGAATTACGAAAAATTTATATCGCTATTGAAAATGGTCATATTACGCTTGGGACAGACACGCAGAGCTGTTAAAGGAAGTGCTTGAGGGAGAGTTTGAAATTATTAGAAACTTAATTATTGATCAGTCACACATAGTAATGCAAATACTGCCCAGTTTGAACATTTTGCTGGAATGGAGATTAGACTTCATTTTGGAGACTGAGATCAGGTTAAACACGTGTTGATTAAAATAAAGGTTATTTTTGATATCCTGTCAGCCGTCCTTTTTTTTATCATTGTCTGCAACACTGAATTGTGGCTGACCATTAAGAGTGATCAGTGCATTACAGGTAGCAAACATTTGGTCTTAAATGTCTGTAATATGACTAATTTTTTTTTTCCAAACCCTGTTTAAGTCCAAGACTGAATGCTTACATTGTCTGGGTACACTTCCCACACAAAAAGTAGTCAATGAATAAATTCAGTAAAGAATCATAATTATTATGGTTAACAAAGGTTCAGATCACTGAGCCCTATTCTGTCATTTTTATTTGCTAATAAATAATATATTGTATATATTGTATTTGTTAATAAATAATTGAAAGTGGAAATGGATTAGTTATGGCAAGTTCAAACTAAATATTAAATTATATCACACCCAGAGTGTGATGTAATAAAAATTATGTTGATTTATGATAAATTTACAACAACAGCAAACTTATTACCTGAAAGCCATAGTGTTTGTCAGTGTGTCCTTGCTTTCCCCATTGTTCATGTTTCTGTCTTTTCCATTATCTTGTATCTGTACAAAGGCATTAATTAGTGTCAATGATCTATCATTTTCTCTTGTAGTTGTCTCATTACTCATTACTTCTTTCCCCCTGTCCAGTGGCATCGCGTAAATAGTTCCAGCACTGGAATAAAATGGTAAATTGTTCTATTTATTTGTTAGTAGCTTTAAATCAAACAATATAATCCCTCTGATTTGAGCCAATTATAAAGCTTCATACTGAGTTTACATTCTGGTAAGTTGGATAAAGGTTTCCAAACAAGTTTTTTTTATTATCGTCCACCGCCCCCGCAGAGCATAAATGACATGCTGTAGACAGAGCACAAAGCAAAAAGATTCCTTAAAACTGTCATTTCAAGAACTGTCTAATTTCATATGTATTACATAATATATGTGCACAGATTAAATGCAATTTTGCATTTTTGATGATCTTAGTTTTCTGTGTAAGTAAACAAATCACCCATTTTGACACATGAAAATTAATATATTCATATTCTGTGTATATATATATATATATATACATTTAGACACACTGCCTTCACATGACTTGAAATTCTAATTTTTGTTGTTGTAAACAATTTTTTGGTTAATGCTGTTTTAGTGAATAAACCCTTTACTGACACTTTTGACGGCGGTTCATTAGTTTTTTTGGAGTTTGAATAAAATGAGTTTTATCAATTTTATTGTTTTCTTTGTATAGTGTTCATACTCATTTATACTGCTGTATAGCTAGTTGGGTTTGGAGAAGAGAGAACATTTGATCCACTGTTTTCTTATTTGCAACCTAGATTGTGTGGTATGCGTGTCCAATTCAGAATCTACAGTTGTGCATGCTGCTGATGGTCATGTAAGTCGTCACATTTAAAAATATGCTGTATAAAAAGGTCGAGCTTATAGTAGGTTGGTAAGTGCCTGTAGATGGTGCTGCTCTGGATGATGAACTAAATTTACGAACAAATGGTTGCAGGTTAAACTCCCCAAGGACAAACTATTGCTATATACTATTGAATATTATAAAACACATCTAGCTGAAATATAAATTTTATGTTTTCTGTGGTAGCAGTGGTCCTGCTAATCACAAAACAAGTTTGAACCAAAAGAGTTTATTATGTGTTAAGCTTCTATTGTGTGGCAGAAATTCTCAGCCTTTTTAAACTAACGCACATGGAAACATACGTGGGCAGCGATTGCGGAACATGATACGTGACTTTGGATGTGTGGTCTGTGGGACATACACTGTGGTTTAGATTTCTTACATTTAAGAAACGCATAGTTTGGAAATGTGTTTGAAACTAGCTGTTGGACTCATAAATTCCTCTACCTATCAGTACTTAATGACTACATTCCCTTTATTTTTACACTAAAATAAATTTTTCTTTCATTGATTTTTCTCACAGTTATATAATTTGTCATGTGTGAATGCCAAGTAAAATTTTCACTTCTGTTAATTTTTTTATTCTGTTGGACCAATCCATAAATAATGAATACAATAAATATAGATATCTGAACATTCCTTGGAGTACTTTTGATAACTGCCTCTGGCTTTTAAAGAAAGTGAAATAATTAGACAAAAGTGGAGAACTTTGGGGTTTGCTTTTTACTGTTCAGGGTTGGAAATAGTCAGGTTCTGTAAATTGCATCTGTGGGGACTTGGCCTATAGTTGCGAACATGAAAGTCCGTCTGTGCCTCTCACAGAAAAATGACTCAAGGACAATTGCCTTAAGGTTCCTCAGTGAAAACAATGTTTCTCAACTGCTTGGATTACAATGGCTAAGAAAAAATCCAGATGTCTAACCTTTATGAACAGGCCAGTTGTAGTTAATCAAATAAATTGGAATGAATCAGACTGACCTCAATTAATACACAAGTTCTATGCTGGAATATTTTTTTCCCATAATCCTGTACAAACTGGGGGCTACAGAGGTCATTTTAATCACCAAAAACTGGAAAACGACAATGAGTAGAATTTCACAAAAAGGTTTATAAATAAAAGCCACACATTTGTTCATTCCTCAACACTGCAAAAAGGATAATCTACTATCTATGACAGTATTTCCCAATGTGGTCCTCTGGGACCCGCAGACAGTCCATGTTTTTGCTTCTTTCCAGGGAGCAAAAATGTGGACTGTCTGCCAGGGAGCTGGGACACATGGACACATCTGGGGGCCCCGGAGGACTGAGTTGGGAAACATTGGTCTATACAAACCAGCAGTGTTGGGGAAGTTAATCACAAAAGTAATCCAATACAGACAGAGCTGGAAAGGTCTAGAAAGTACAATTCCAGACCAAGGCTTTGTCTAAATCAACCAGTTGAGTATAAAGAGCCTCAGTCACAGAGTACCACACTGCTTGGTTGAAACAAAACCTTGGTCTGGATTTCTACTTTCTGGATCTGAACTTTCCAGCTCTGTCTGTATTGGATTACTTTTGTGAGATAAGGTGGAATGGTGCCTCCACTTCGTACCCTATGATGGACAGGCATAGTGCATCCTAGGATTGGCTCCAGACTCAGTGCAACCTCTTTTTTATGGAAAATAGATGAAGTGAAAATTTCACAAGCATTCTTCCCAATCATCCTCAATAAAACACCAAAACAACTTTTATTTTTATTTTGTTTGTTCATGTTATCATTTCCATATTTTCTTTATCAGATGTTTGAGACATAGCTTGATATAAACCAAGTTCCAATGCACAGATATTCCCCAAGAGGTAAAACCCTAAGCATTCACCCTGTTAACATTACCGCGATATTATACATCATTACACACATAATGGGCTTTGTGCTGAACATTATTGCTTCTTTCCAGGGAGCAAAAATGTGGACTGTCTGAACATTATGTTATGATAATGATTGCGTACTAAAATGGCACAATTAATTTCAGGTTTTTCATTGTGTTACCAGTTCAGGATTTATTACATAAATTTACTGTTTACTGTACATGTTTCCCTCTTTTGAATGTGATATTGATGAAAAAATGTGATCAAAAACACATATTAAAAATCAACTAATTATTGATATTCCTTACAGTTTGGATAACTTTAAGAAATATCTCCAGATATATTACACAAATATTCATTTCTGTTGTGTGTATGTTTTCTGTGTCATACTATTGCAATATTTTGAATAGTGTGACACAATATATCTGTAAAATACCAAAGATCCTGTAATCACAGATGTATATTTATGAGCAAATCCATTTACACATGACAGGTAACCTTTGTGGTCAGAAGATTATTCATCTCTGCATATAATTCAAGTTGAAGTTGAAGTACTTTCTGCATATATAGGCCTATATGTGTTCAGTTCTGCTGTTTGGAAAAAGATCTCTAGAGCTAAAAAAATTATAATCACACAGCTAACTGGGGAAAAATCATTTGCATATTTATTGGATGTTGACATACCAAAAATAAAATGCATTCAATTGTATTGCCAGGTAAGACAGACAATTGTAGTCTGTAAGTATCTAGCAACCACCAAGACTGATGGCCACATAACTAAAATGTGTTTTCTAAATTAGAGAAGAGAGGCTGAATTCAGGTCGGCATGCCCCCTTTGTAGGTTAGATAAAATTCTTAGCTAAACCTACACATTAAAAATAGCAGAATCACATGCATTACCCTACATTCAATCTGTTTGATAGCCTAAATATATTTAGACTCATGTAAATAATTTATTCTGAATTCATGGTCTGTTTGAAATTAAAACCCAATAATCTATTATCTATTGTTATTCAGTCTCATTAGCTTATTCAACTTGTCACAGTTTTAAGGATTAGTTGCTGATGTTCCATCTATACAATGGATTAGATTTGAATACATTTAATTTATATTACTTTCTTTATAACTAAGTAGCTAATGCAAGAGATATATAGTTGCCTAGCAATTAGAGACCTGGTAAGAATCTGATAGATAATCCTTTATTTCTTTACATAATTAATTAGAGTGTATGTTTGGTTGAGCCTACCACTGGACCATTGGGTGCAACTAATCAACTAATCATCAAGCCTTTAATTAGTTGAGCCAGGTGTGCTGGTGGTGGAATGGAAATGAAACGGCTGGTGGTAATAGAGGAGAGGTTTGGGAATATTGCCTTAGGGGATTAATTAAAGGTTACCAGTCTCAGGTCATGGACAGACGATGCTCTGCACAAAGAGGATTTATAGCAAGAAAAATATTTACAGAAATGCACATAAGTCTTTCATCTTTTTAAATGTTTAGCACATTGTGATGCACAAATGCGTTGTATTGTCAAAAGCAGCTGGTGTTTGTATATTGTAAGTTTTTCTTAATATTACATAATGCTCTTCAGTTACTAGCAATGTGTTTTCAAATGTATACATGCTGCTGGCCCACAGGCAGTGATAAAAATATACTTTTCTGTGCCTCTTCTGTTCAAGGCTTATTTATTAAGAACTGAGCTGGAATGGAACCTATCAGTGACTTGCTAGAAACGGGACTGAAAACCTTGCTACTGCGCAGTGTAACAAACAGCTTGTTAGTACAGTCAATGATTGTAGTAGCTTATCAATTAAGATGTTTGAAAATGTTCTCCATAAGCATCACTCTGTCCATTAATTTACAAAAGTGCTGCTTTAAAGCTAGTATCACTGTACTGAAGTGACAGTTGTGTCACAATGCATTTGTCCCACTTTGCATTTGTCCCACCAGTTAAACTGTGCTTTTCAAATTTTCCATGTGCTTTATCATCTATTAGTGAAGTATAGATTATCTCTGAAATTCAAGGTAATTCTGCATGAACCTCTCCTGAGTGTGATATTTAACCTGATTTACTTCTCAAAATCTAGGTGCTTTAATCATATAAAGTTTCATGGAACAATTCTCCTCAAAAAAAGTAACGTGATAAAAAAATCCCATAAAATATAGTGCTGACACAGATAACCTTCCTAATTAACGAATTATTTATACCTCGCCAAATGACATCTCCAGTCCCTAACGAACAACCTCACTCCCTCAAATTTACATTCAAATATACCTTTTCCAAATGTGTTATTGGTACTGTAAGTTTTAGCCAAAACAATCAAGCAAAACAAGTTCAACGAACAAATCAAAGGTTTTGTTTCCCTCTTTCCCCAATGTATTATATATCAAAAAAGAACATGAAATAAGATTAAAAGAACATTTTATTTAATACAAAAATGTCAAAACCGCATTTTAACATATTTCTGAATTAAATTTATTACCGGAATTTGTCGTGTCTTTTTTGGTAGCTCTTCACGTTAATAAAATATGCAAAAAATCATTACTGATTACACATTTACATGATAAAGAAATAGTTTGCTTTTGAAATATCTAAATCTGTAAGAATGATTCTTTGTTTTCTAACCATGAGGATGATCAGCATTTTATAGTTAGTAAAACTTGACAAATTTTCCTGAATTACAGTATATTCTGTTTTTGGTTTGGGGCTTCAATTATATCCCTGCCCTGTGTGTTTTCTTATTATACCTAAACAGTTAAACGAATGAAGAAAAAACTAAACCAGATGATACCACTAGAAAGTAGAAAAGAAAAATGCGAGATCAAGGAGACTTTTCCTTTCTTTCAAGTAGTGAATGTTAAACTAATGAACTTTAGAAGCGGCTGTATTTAGGTAACATACCAGGCTTCCGTGCCACACTGGAAGTCGCAGTAAAATCCTTGACTTGAATAAACAGCTTTTTGACATACAATATATGGATTCAGGGTAATCTAATTACATGCTGCTATATATCCGCCTGCACATACCCACACGCTCGTACAAACACGTGCACTACATGCATGTCTGAATTTCTCTTTCAGAAGCATATTTATCTCTGAGTAACCCCTGTGTTACACTGTTGTACCAATTTGAAAGAATAGCTACAGGGTTGGCCAGGAAACATCGGAATGTAAAATTCTAAAACCCCTTCCTACTATAACTACTATATGTGAATATGCATCTATCCCACTTGTTGTATTCAGGGTTGCGGGGGTCTGAGGCTTATGCTGGAAGCTACAGTCAAAAGGCAAGAAACAACCCAGGATGGGGAACTAACCCGTGGCACACACACACACAGACTAGGTATCTAGGTAACAGCAGTGGATAGTTCAGGTCCAGAATGTAAAAATCCAGATCTGGATTTTGTTTCCACCAACCAGTTCAGTATAAAGAGTCACATTCACAGAGAAGTCAGTTGGCTGGTCGAAACAAAATTTTGGTCTGGATTTTTACTTTCTGGACCTGTACCATCCACCACTGAAAAGAACATGCAAACTCCATACACACAGAACTGAGATGGAGACATGAACCCTAGCCCCAAGAGTGCTAACCATTGCGCCACCATGATGCCATGTTATATATATATACATACATAGTGCTATTTTAATAGTTATTGATTTTCTGGCAATTTTCCATGTACGATGGATGAGTTGAAGGGTAGAATCAGTAGACGCAATACAGCAATGCAAATGTCACACATGATGTTCAGGTATTTTGTTGTGTTTCAAACATCTGGCAACATAAAAATTTGTAATAGGGACATTGAATGCTCCATTAAAACCAGTGCTTGAAGTATAAAAAACAAGTGAGTACCCATACTTACCTTGTTATTCCTTGTTATGAGTGGTACATTTATGTAGGGCTTTTCAAGACACCCAAGAGACCTCGAGGACCAACGGGGAGCCACTTAAACCACCACTAACACCCACCTGGATGATGCAACAGCAGCCATTTTGCACCAGTACACTCACCTCACAATAGCTAAGGTGGTGAAGAGATAGGAGAGAATTCACAAATTATAGCGGATGATTAGGAGGCCAGATTGGAAAAGGTCACAGTGGGCAATATTGTCTCCTCCATAGGACGGCAACATTTTGTCCCCGTCACTGCACTGGGGCATCGGGATCCCCACAGACCACAGAATGGGCTAACTTGTTGGCCACACCATCATCTCTCCCAGCAGCAACCCAGCTGTCCTCAAACCCAGGTACTGGCCGGGCCCAAACCTGCTTAGTTTCAGACGGATTATCTAGTCTGAACTTCAGATGGTACGGCTGCTGGCAGCATGCAAGAAATGTTCTGGGTACTCTGAATAGAACAGCAAGAAGTTACCAGTGATATGCACCAGTAAGTACTGACCCACTTCAAGCCATACGTTAAAATAAAACATATCTTATTGAAAAGCAGATATATATATTTAGTCTATGGAAGTGGCCTTTAATTATAATCTTCATGGGCAAAAACTGATGTTGAAGTCTGTGAAAAATACTCTTGTTTACCTCATATTATCACTTCGGAGATGAAGATGTGTTAGTTAAGTTTTTTTTTAATAATAAAGTTGCATGAAATGTAAGAAGTCAATAATGGCTGACATCTTTCTTTCAGTTTGACTATGTCCCGTGAATCTGGGAATGATGTTGAATGACGGGGAACAGCTTTGCTTGCAGCTCTATGTTAGTCGGCGTGAAAAGCCTGAATCGCATCAGCTAGGGATTCGGTATTAGCCAGTAATGCGAGGCTGTTTGTTTTTGAGCGCATGGCGTTAAATAGAAGGTGCTCTGGCTATTGCAGAGCATCCGAGCATCTGAATAGTTTTGCACGAATTAGCTCACAGAATTTAACAAATGGGCTGCATTTTAAATGCACCTTTGATCTGCACTGAATCTGAAAAGCCAAATAACAGATGGTTTCATAGATTTATCGGAACTACGCTCTGAAGAAAAGCATTACACATTTTGCGTCTTTTTAAATAAATAATTTGGGAAACTTCCTACAAACATTGCTTATGCTTTATATGATAAATGTTCCGGTAACGTCGCCATCTCCGGAAAATCAAAAACCAAACAAATACAGCATAAATGCTGAAAACTATGTGACAGAAACACGTGTTACCTGGGAAGATGGAGATAAGCACGTCCTACTGCATTTTTTTCTCAAAGCAACCAGACCTAAAGACGCCAGTGAGCCCCTGCTTACAGTGACATATTACAGTCATTTTGTGCTGGACTGCTGGGAAAGAGTTGAATGCTTTGTGTTGTTGGCTCACAGGTTTATTCTCTGTGTTGGGCTATCCTTCAAAATAACAGAAACGCATCTGATCACTTTCAAGTAATATCATACTATATTATACGTAACTAATTTCATTTTTGCATCAGGTCTACTGTTATAACTCTTGGTAGTGCTATTTCAGTTTCTTTCTAAAAGCCATACTGCAAAAGTATGTACAATATAGCATAGTTTTTTTTATTAGATTGCAGACTATTAGGTGACGGATTTATTTGTTTTATACTGGCCTATTCTTAGCTGTCTTGAGCACTTCTTTAATCTGTGAATACAGCTGAAAGAGGCGATTGAGGGAAAGCTTCTCTCTCAGGTGAATGCTCTGGTGTTTAAGCAAATGGATGTGCAAGGGGCATAGCCGGTGGACCGAATGGAGGAAGAAATGGATCAGTGGATTATGATAAAACATTTAGAATGACGATAAATTTGAAATAAATTGCAGAATAAGTACGATGGAATATAGGCCAGGGGCGTTGCTAGGATCTTAACCCTATGGATTCCACCAGGGGTTCATGATAACAGGCCATTTTACACCAGAGGCTTAGACCAGAGACCCAATCTCTGCCTGGATCCCCCCCCCACCGCCCACTATGACCTTACAAGGATGTTCACACTATGAAGGTTTTGGGGAACATAGACCTGGACTAGGACTGTTATCGAGGACATAATTCTCAAGCTGAGAGCATGGCCATTAAAACATCTGAGTTAAACAAATCATTTGGGGCTCGTTCTGGATCAATCAGGGCTTCATCCTCAAATGGCTTAGACTGGTGGAGTGTCTGACATAGGCTACAGAAGCAGATAGACATCCACCAATTTCCTGTGCCCTGAAACTTTTTATATCTCTAAATGAGAATAAGTAATTTGCCAGTGTAGTGCTATATCATACTCTCTAACATGCAATGAGAAATGTAATACAGATTACTTGAAATATAAATTGTGAACAAATTAACTGTATATTTTTATACATTTATTGTATGATGTATTTTCATATATATCCAGTGAGCCAATATAACTGCAGCAAGCAACATATTTTACAGTCTGTGACAATGTCTAATTTATACTATAATGTTGACCATATGTTTTGACATTGATCAATTTGACATTGATTTTCTTTCAGGTTCAGGTCCAGAGAGTAAAAGTCCAGACCAGGATTTTGTTTCAACCGACCAGCTGAGTACTCTGTGACTGTGACTCTTTATACTCAACTGGTTGGTTAAAACAAAATCCTGGTCTGGACTTTTACTCTCTGGACCTGAATCACTTCCTCTGGCATTCATGCTTCTGTTCCAGGTAAGAAATAGTGACCAGTTTCAACGGAACTGCTAAAAAAATTCAATATTCTCAGTTTTTTTGCATAGAGGCAAAGGGTTTCAATGTTCCAAGTTCAGATGCTTTAGGTGGTTGTAATGCCTGCGGGTTGATGTCGTGTTAAGCATGCAGAATGCACCCCCACCCCATTGTTGTGCTGCATGATAAGTATTCAGTGTGAAATGGGATGATGGTGTGGCCTGACAGACATGAAAGACTCGATTGGCAGTAAGATATTCAATGGATGCCATGAACACTGCTGCAAATAGAATTCCGGAAGAATACTATTACTTAATTGTGCATGCATATGGTATATATAGCTCTTTAGTTTGCTTGCTGTTTTAAAAATGCATATGCAGAAAAGAAATATTTTCACAATATGGTACACATATAGATTCATGTAAGTTTGGTAATGAATACATATTCGGTCAGCTTTAAAAAAAGGTAGCATTTATTAGGAATCTGGTGTTCAGTATATCCATGCAATTTGCTTTTTGATACAATGTTTGATATTTGAACTACCTCAGCAGTTATTTTCCTACAGCAAGTTTTGATTTAACGGGACACATTAATACTGGGAATGAGTGTAACCATTTTGGAAACAAGCCATTGCAAAGCGTATAAAACTTTAAAAACTGCATAGTTATATTTTGTTATTTAAGTATGCAGACGTTTAGCTGCATTTCTGTGGCAACATGTAAATCAGACTTGATGTTAACTTTCATTTTATGCCAAAGTACCTGACTGGTACCTTATAAGTAATTTAGTGAACTAAACTGTTTTCCTATAAAAGCAGTGCAAAGTAACTTCATCTATTATCGCTAGTAATGTCACTCGAGTGCAATGAAATGCACTAGGAAACAAACTACAACAAAAATAAACGTTTACTGCGAAATCATGTCTGAAGCCCGACAATCTGTGTTTCTTGCCAGAGCTGACTGGAGGCGCCACGAGCTAAATTGGTTTACAAGTAGATGCATTAGAAAAACCAGAATGAAAACGTAATTAGAAATTCAGTGTTGCATTGAGACTTAGAGATGCTATGTACGATCAAATGGAGCAGACTGAGGAAAGCAAAGACCAGAACGGGGATAAAATCCTTTTCCATTCAGAATAGAGGAGACAAAAAGGAGCCACGAATTAGATAGCGCCAGCCATGGAATTAAACTGCCGTATTAGCCTTCCCTTCATCCCCGTTATCGCCGTGTGTAACTCGTTGTACACTTTTGTGTTGTGCTGTTTAAGCGTGTTTGCCAAGTTTGGTTCTGCTTTTTCAGTCTAACCCAGAAGAATGCTCCAGGTCGCCCGTCTGTCGTCTGTCGGGCCGTGATTCCCCATTCTTCAGAAATGAAAAACAAAGTTTATATCATTTTTATGCAGCTATTATTAATTTGATAAAATTCCATTCCTTTGCGGTTAATTTCTTTTTATCATTGCTATTTTCTCATACCAGATGTAAAATTCATAAATGGTTATTTACTATGAAACATTTCCAAACAGTAGACATCAGACTATAATTATAGTGAGTACTACAAACTATAAACATCTACACAGTTAGTGATTAGAATTAAAGAAAAAGTTACAGATAATGATCAGTTTGCAAGTGGTCAATATGAATAATAAAATAATGTTAAAAGAATTAAAATTGAATCTGTTGGGGCTTTTATTTGGGAAGCAACTGGCAATTATTGGGATAACTTGTAGTATTGATTATTAAGTAAATAATGGAACAACGAACAATATAGACACATTTATGTACACAATTGCTTACATACATTTCTGAATGCAGTTCTGCTACGATAAAGCTGAGGACTGTGGAATATTTTTGTGGCATTCCAAAAAAAAAGGTTGTTGGTTCAAAGAAGGGCTTTGGCATCTGGGCAAGCGAAAAGAAACTGAGTGTTATATAAGGAGTGACTTCAAATCCCCCCCCACCCCCAAAAATGACTGCACCTTCCCCCTTCGTTTTATAACATTAAATGGATCTCATGTAAAACAGTAATTTTTTAAAACGTCGGTAAGATATTGCTTTCATTGTGACCAGTTTTTTTAACATGCACTCCTGAGAAAAATAGCTCACGTCTATGATAATAGATTTAAAAACGATCCTTCTTCATACCACCAAACTTCATTTGTTAGGCCGCACGCTGCGGCTGGAGCCAAGCGCACTCTGCCCTCCTGGTGTATTGCTTTTCTGGATGAAATAGGGCGAAGCCCTTCTGCAGAGATAAGAGCGCAGATAGATGGGGATGCTTACTATTTTTAGAGACTGTGTTAAACAGTAATTGGAAAAAAACAAAACCCATTGTCCACACTGTTTGCACATGAACAAAACAGTGCTGCTATTTTGCTGGCATGTAATGTGATGCCGATAAGATTATATGTGCTTTATACTTGTGCTATACGCACACACACACGTATGTACTATAAATATATATACATATATATAATTTCAAACAGACCTGACGATCCCCCACCGCCCCCCCGCACCAACATGCAGGGACGTGAGTTGTGTCCACGATAAAGGAAGAGCGGTGATCCAATCGACACAGTAATAAATAGCTACCAGCACTGATTGACTAGTTTTCTTCAGAGTCAAGTGGATAATGTCTGGAAGGAAAATTCCTCTGATTTAGTTTGCAGGACACAGGGCTTTCTCCCTTCTGCATTTCACATTCTCTCATGGCCCAGTCAAGCATTCATTTCCTTACATGACAGGCCAATCCAATTTGCGCAGGTATTCTCTGGGAGAGTGACAGCCAGCATTCCTGCAAGCCCAAACCTCATGTTTAATTCTGTGCTCAGTCATGAAACTTCCAAACAGACACTCCGGAAGGTAAAATGTGCTCTGATTTTAAAACGCTGGTTGTCGCTTGGAGTTCACTTTCACCTCTGTAGAAAATGAGTTTGTTTGTTAATACAAGGACACTGCTGTGATCCACTTGTAATTATTACCGTGGTCACAGTGATTTTAGTCTAAAGACTTGGTGACTCGGGATATCGGAAAAATGTCATAACCTGAATTCTATGCTTATTGAAGAATGTGTTATTATTGCCATACAGCTAGTTACCCAGCCCAATAGCTTATAACTGAAGACAGACCTTGCTATTGTACAAAATGGGATGCACAAAGCATTAATTATATAAGAGAATGTAATCCAGAGTCCAGGTTTAATTAGTGGTTCCAACTGTAATCCACTATAAGATGAGGATTATAAGGTTTTGCAATCATGAACAGTTATCTCATGTTACCCAATGTTTCCACTAATTTACAACATGTGAAGTGCATTTGTGCACATGTGCGTGTATATATATATATATATATATATATATATATATATATATCTCCAATGGCCACTTTATTAGGTACAACAGTTCAATCGCTTGTTGAAGCAAGTATCTGATCAGCTAAACACATGTCAGCAGCACAATGTATAAAAACATGCAGCTACAGGCCAAGAGGTTCAGCAAGTGTTTGTGTCAAACACACGGGAATAGGGATGAAAGGTGATTTAAGTGACTTTGACTGTGGCATGGTTGTTGGTGACAGGCAGGTTGGTATGAGCATTTCAGAAACTATTGATCTACTAGGATTTTCGCACACAGCTTCCAGGGTTTATAGAGAATAGGCCAAAAAAGAATCCAGTGAGTGGTGGTTCTCTGGATGAAAATGCCTTGGTGATGGCAGAGGTCAGAGAAGAATGGCCAGACTGGTTGAAGCTGATACAAAGGCAACAGTAACTCAAATAATGACTTGCCATAGCCAAGGTATGCAGAAGAGCATCTCTGAAGGCACAACACATCAAACATTGAAGCAGATAGACTACACACCACACCACGTGACACTCGTGTCAGCTAAGAACAGGAAACTAAGGCTACAGTGGACAATGGAAGACTGGAGACATATTATCTGGTCAGATGAGTCTCTGCTGTGACATTAGGATGGTAGGGTCAAAATTTGGCGTAAACAATGTGAAGGCATGGATCCGTCAACAAGTCAGACTGCTGCTGGTGGTGTAAAGGTGTGGGGGATATTTTCTTGGCATGCTTTAGCCCCCTTAGTAACAACTGAGCATTGTTTAAATGTCACAGCCTACCATTGTATTGCTACTGATCATCTGCATCTCTTCATGACCACTGTGTACCCAGCTTCTAATGGTTACGTCCAGCAAGATAACACGCCATGTCACAAAGCTCATATCATATCAAACTGATTTCCTGAACATGACAATGAGTTCACTGTACTCAAGTCGCCAGATCTCAGTCCAATAGAGCCCCTATGGGATGTGGTGGAACAGAAGATTCACATCATGAAGGTGCAGTAGACAAATCTGCAGCAACTGAGTGATGCTATCATGTCAAAAAAGACCAAAGTTTAATAGTAGATACATACATACATATACACACAAAGACCTGTAATCATTGTGGGGGTCGCCCATTCTTTTCTATGGGAAAATGCTAATGCTAACTATGACAACCTTAACCCCTACCCAGCCCTAACCATAACTATTATTAACCAAACAACAACAAGTTTTTATGCATTATTAGGTTGAAAAAAACATTTGGTCCCCACAAGATAAGATATATCTGGACCACACACACACACACACATACACACACATAAGCATGTGCCCTGACACTTCATTTTTGAAATAGGAATAATGCAAATCATAATGTTATATTGGGGCATAGAAATATTACAAGTCATTAAGTATGACCTCAATTAAATGCTTGAATGTGCATTTTTCTGAAGTTAAGCTTTGCCCTTTCAGAGTATGAACAATTACTGCACAAGTCAAGCAAAAAAGTATGAAGAAATAATCAGATAGATAGATAGATAGATAGATAGATAGATAGATAGATAGATAGATAGATAGATAGATAGATACCACTCATTCAGTTGTTTCTAAAATGTTGAAAATGTTTATTCTGGTGAAGCAGTATGCAGTCATTTACAGTACAGACACATGCCTAAGACTTTTTACATTTGCAATCTTGGGTTACACTGCTGATGTAGTGATGTTCCTCACCCCAGTGGAATCCACATATTGGCAATAAATTACAGGCTAGCCATACATTTCAGAGAACCACTATAAAACCCAATCAACCCCAGGCTGAATGTGACTCAACCCAAATCGCAGCAGGTTACTATAAATGATGAATCACTTCAGTGGTTATTTGGCTTTCTTATCTGCTCAAGATTCTGCTTAGGTTTTTTTAAAAAACAAAATCCAGGTTTCATTTTACAATCCTTGCCCATTCGGCATCTTTTCCTCTTGATAAATCTGTGTAATAAAAAGAGAAAATAGATTACATAAACAGTATTGACAGTATATATATTTCTCCTGTTAATGTGACCCCTTATGTGCAGGTCTATGTTTTTCCCCTTCAGACAGCCAATAAAAGTGTTACCACAGAAGTTCTTTTTCATCCGGAGAAGGTGAGGGAGTGTGGATGGGTTATTGGAGGCATAGAAACTGTGGCAGAAAGCGGACAGCGGCAGTGGGAGTTGAGAACATCTCTGAAGGCGGAAATTGGAAAGAGGGAGAGAAAGAGAGAGAGAGGGGGGTAACGGCAGAAGTTCATTTTTACAGGTTTTTTAATTCTGCGTATGTGGACAGTACCAGGCAAAAGTTTGGACACATCAAGCCTCCTACAAAGGAGAGCGAAAATGATCTGGGTCACCTGACCTAAACACAGTAGGGAAGAGATTGACCAGAGAGTAAAGGAAAAGCAACCAATGAGTGTTCAGCATATATGTAGGACCTCCTTCACAGCTGGAAAAGCATCCCAGGAGGCCACCTTCTGAAACTGATGTGGAGGAGACAGTAGGGTCAGTTAGTCCCTGGAGCAATCAGGGTTAAGGGCCTTTATTCTTAAATGTAGAGAATAGTACAAATAACTCTTTATATGGATAGGTGTGTTCAAACCTTTGACTGCTACCGTATGTCAAGTCAAAAGTCAAAGTAACTTTACTGTTGTCTCAGCTCTGTGGTGGATGAGTCAGTCACTGAGATGAAATATCATTCCTCATTGGTCATAAAATTAATTGGGCAAATAGAA
>JAODJW010000033.1:7381890-7399315 GCA_026777045.1 Hyperopisus bebe | reverse complement strand
ACCAGTCACTCACACATGCACACCTATGGGCAATTTAGGAACTCCAATCAGCCTCAGCATGTCTTTGGACTGTGGGGTTAATACAATATATGCTTGTCTATTTTATTTTTAATGCGGTCATTTTTTACTATGATGTAAAATGAATGGATTTTTCTTATATGCAACATGGTGTCTGTCTCAAATGCAGCGTTGTTTTGTTTGGAAAGCAAGTTGATTGTGCTGCAATGAAATGTATTAACCACACAGACATGCATTATTACATATCAGTGAATGAGTAAATGAAACACACAAAAATTGAAGTTAAAGCGAGGGCCGGAGTAGTTCTCTAAATGAGTCACTAGGCAAAAATTCAGGGTGAACTACATAACTGTTTATTGGCAAAAGGGAGACTTCAGGAAGTTTCCACCAGATAAGTCTTCCAACAGATACATTCATAGTTTAAAAGCCCTGCTTAGGATAAAAAAAGCCTGAAATATTAACAAAAAAAGGAAGTGAGCTGAAGAGTCAGTGTGTCTTCGTGTTGCAGAACGGCAGACTGTGAGGTTATCTAGCGAAAGATGTGCTTTCCTTGCTGGATTAATGTTCACTTCCCTTCGTTGTTGACCCCCTCATCTCGCTGATGAGTTTGATATCATAAGCGTTAAAACACTCTTACTGGAAACCACTACTAACACTAATCATCTTATAAGATTTTCTTTTTTGCATTTTCTTCCTTCATCAGTCAGCAAAGTCTTTATTAAACTCTCATGTCAGTTTTTTTTGGGGTCCTATATTTCTTTATTTTTTTCTTTAATCAGTTTATAATTTCACCTTACTTCATGGTACATCTGGTCTATGTCAGGGTTGACTTTGGCCTGGGAAATATACAGTCTTGTCTCTGACCCTTAAATCTGGACAACTATCACTACTTTTTCTCAATAAAGGATTATGCAAACATAATAATATCTGTTTTAAATGCACCCCAGGTGCTTCCTCTCTATATAGTTTTTAAAATGTCTTTTTGTCATGTCACATAAGTCCAAAATAAACCAATATTAAATGTAATCATTTTGAGGCCAAGATGGAAACGTCCTGTATCCACTTATCCAGCTTTGTTTTATAGGTTACATTAAGGTTATATTATCTTTATGTAAAGTATACAGTAAAGTTATGGTGAGCCTGGGGCTTGTGTAATGATAAAGGGGTCACAATAGGATGCCAGTCACACTCACACAATAATAAGACAATATGAGCAATTTGGAGTAAGGATGCTCGATTACGGTAAAAATCATAATCACGATTATTGACATCACGATTACTTAATCCGATTACTCATCGACTTACAAAAAAACACTGGATTTCCTTGAACTCTGAATGTAATATATATATATAAGAAAGGGGTGCACAGCACAACATAGAATGGGAGCATCTCTGCAAAATGAAATGTGGCACAAGAATCGTTCTGTTTCAATTATTTTGTTTTAATAATTGTTGGAAGCCAAAATCGTAATTGAAATTGAAGTTCAATTAATTGCTCAGCCCTAATTTTGGGAATAAAAATGTCACCCTGTGGTTAATAATTGATGGATGGATGGATGGATGGATGGATGGATGGATGGATGGATGGATGGATGTGCCATTCGGTGCTATCCAGCTTTTATTCATAGAATAGTCAGTGTCGTAATGTTATATAATATGTACAAATCACCCCATTTCCTGTCACCAGAAACTGGCCATTCAGTTCAGTCAACACTTATACAGTGAGTTCCTCAGCATGGCCCCAGAGTGCAAAAAAAAAAAAAAATCAAATAAATGTGCCATTTGCTGACATACCACAATTTAGCGTAACAATAGTGTAAATAAATAGTTTCTAAAAAGCCTGAAGACAACAAAGGAGGGGAAACAAAACTTGATAATTTGAAAGCCAATAGGTCAGCACTCGTTTCAGAAATCTATCCTTCAGTCGGCTGCGGCCCCTTTGCTCTGCCTGGAGGCGGCTGGTTCCTCTGACATGGTCACCGTGGGAACCGCACATCTGGCCGGAGTGCGAAGGGGACAGTGACACATTGGGTCACTACTGATGCTGATAGGTAAGCGACTGAAGCTAAGACCAAACAGCAGGATTTAAAACAGCATCATAGCAGATCTCTTTATGGTTGGCTGGGTTAAAGTAATAGGTTTTCAGCCAGAATTTAAATAGTGAGACCAAGCAGACAAACGTCACATATGCTGGTAAAGCCTTGATCATAATCACAGTTATTATTATTATCATCATCATCATCATCATCAATAATAATAATAATAATAATAATAACAATGGTAATTATAATCAATTTATTTAATAAATAAAATCTAAATTTTATGGAAGTCCAGAGAGGACTCATTTTTTTCTTCCCATTGTTTCAAGTTCATGACTTATTTCTCTCGTGATCTTGAGATCTTTTTGTTTTCCTGGTGTGATTACGTGCTGTAATTGCCTGCTTCACTGTGTCCACCACAGCGTCAGCACACAGGACAATGCTGTCAAATTAACTGCCTATTTGAACCCTATAAAGAAGGTTAATAATCAATATTGCTCAAAATATATTATTTCTGTCCATTACTTCTAGTGAGTAGTGATCATTACCTAGCAGTCTGTAATTATGTCCTCTCGATTATGGATCAAAAGTTAGAATGCTTTAACACCGCAACGTTCTCTCATCGTAATGGTCCCTTTTATTGCAAAATAATTCCAAAGCTGGGTTTTAGTTGTTATCTTTTTGTCAAGTGAAGAACACTAATATGTCTAACACTGACAGACATACTGCTATTTCTGCTTGTGACTGTCGCTGATCAAAGTGAAATGTAATGCGTTGGTCCATGATACTAAGCTATTAAACCTGTTGTAAGATTAAGGGGGGAAGTAAGTCGTAATCTCAAGATACCAACTTTTGTTATCCCGTGATAACGAGTTAAATTTTTTAAGATCTCAAGATAACAACTTCATTATCTTGATACTGCAAGAAAAATAAGTCATGATCTCAAGATAACAGGAGGAAAAAATAATGATGCAGAATGTCCACTCTTTCCGGGTCCTCACAAAGATCTGTGACTGCAATGATAAAACAAAAAATGCCAAAAGTCTCGTATTTTGTTTGGTTACTTATGGTTAGGGTTAGGGCTGGGTAGGGGTTACGGTCGTCAAGTCTTCCGTATAGAAATGAATGGAGAGTCCCCACAAAGATATAATTACAAACCTGTGTGTGTGTGTGTGTTTGTGTGTGCAATAGTACTGAAGTAACGGCCACTCATGTTTCTTGTCTCAGTTTGTAATGTGAGCTTAAGTATAAAGTACAACCCCAGGTTAATGAAAGTTTACCCTAATTACTTTTTAATTATATATAGCTGCAAAAACATAAATTAGGTCTTGATAGTGCATCAGACATACACGTACACTTGCGTTAAAAAATCTAAGCATTTACAAAGCAGCTTTACTGAGAACATGAGTGTGTGTTTGGTCTGCTGTTGGGATCTTGTGTGAAACATTTAACACTGGCAGTTTCTCCTCTTGGACCTCCTCCGAAGCGCGAGTATGATGGAGCACTAGAGACCTCGTTTTGCATGGTGTCCTTCTCACACGTCAACACCCCCTTAAGTAATCCGACGGTTTCTGTCTTCAGCCCGGCTTATGCCACAAGGACAAAGCAGGGAAATTAAGCATTATTGTTATTAATCACTTTCCTCTGGGTTTGCCTCATAGTTTGTCTTTCAGCTTTTTGCTTCCTTTGTTTCGTTGTTTCACGTCGAAAAAATACGCTAAAATAAACCAGATCCCTAACCTCTGCAATACCGACGCTCTATCACTGGGCCAGGACAAGTGGGGCTCTGCTTTGCAGAAAGATGAGAGCTGAGTATCCGTGTCAGTTTTTCTTTTTGTTCTCCTGGAATAAATGCTTCCAGCTAAGCAAATAAAACCCAATTAATGCTCACCTTTATTTTTCAGAAGAAAAAAAATTACCTGCCATGTTTGATTTTCATCTTGTTGAATATCAGGAAGAAAACCCAAAGCAAGACCACACAGAAAACCACACTTTGCCCGATTGGAATAAATAGAATCTTACTCTAGAAAGTTTTTTTCTTATTACTTTTAGCATTTCATTCCCAATCTGAAACTAAATCTGTCCTTGTATGCATGAACTGTAAGCAACTGCGAATGGTAAACAATAAAAACGAAACAAATAAATTATTCAATGTAAGTTTATCTCTGTTAATAACGAAACAATAAAGTAGTTACACATTCACACACAGAAAAAAGTCCATTATTTATTTGTTGACAGATCCATAGTATAAGTAGCACTTTATTGATAATAGCTAACAAAATTGTAAGAGGAAAAATGTGTGTACAGTTTAAGTAAGGAGCACTCCTATTGGACAATCATGACTTTCAGCTTAAGAAAGCTCAGCTAACTGAGAAATCTTGCTATGTGGGAACAACCTCTTGGTGGTTGTCTGGCAACATTGCTCAAAAAGTTGCCCTGTGTATAATCGATTGCCTTAAGATTTGCTTTCTCTGAAATGTTTTATCTGTTAGTATACCTATGCTGTGCTAACATGCAAAATATTTATGAATGCAGTAGTTGTAGAAGAACATTTACTGGAATGCACCTCACCTCAGTAGCCAATTTATTAGGTACATCCAGCCAGTACCAGGTAGCACCAGCTCAAGGATAGACAAGCTGCACGTTCAGAGAAGCCATTAACCACTTCTGTACTGAGCACATGTGGTCTTCCCGTTACCTTTAACAAGTACAGCTATTCTCTCATTAACAAGGTTGTGTCAGCAAGAGAAATACAGCTGACCGTGTGTGTTTTATTCATTGCACTGTCCTTTATAAACTCTAGACACGGTAGTTTCTAACAATCCCAGGAAGGTGTCTGTTTTATCATCTTACCCATCAACAAAAGTATTTTTACAGTGTTGGCATTTGGTTTTAGGCTGTCAAAGTATAATCAAGAAATGAAGCATCCCATTTACCAGCAAACTTCTTGAATTTAGATATTTTATCTCAATATCAAGTCAGTATAACTGGTAAAGTAGATTAAAAAAAAACAATATGTAATGTTCCATTTCCTTCAAAGTGAGCTATGATATCTTGAATGTTACTGCCAGAAGCCTTGACGTTCCTGCAACATCAACACTCAATGAATCATTTTTTAATAAATATGGCATATTTTTCAGGCAGTGAGATGGCTCAGTGGTGAGCACTGTTGCCTCACTTCTCCTGCTTTCGGGGTTTGAGAACCATGACTGCTCAGTGTCTGTGGAGTCTGCATGTTCGGCCCGCATCACACGATTCTCCTCCCAAAGGCCACTCGGTGCCTCTGAATTGCTTGCACAGTATGACTAATTATGCTTCTGTTTTGGTTTTCATGTGTCCCTTCATGCTCTCCATGAAACACAAGTGAGAGCAAAGCTTGGTCTGAGTGAGGAGTCGGGCATTTATCCTGCAGCCCTGGCACAGTTTTTGGGGTGAGGAATTCTTAGGGCACAACATTATTCTGCCAGCCTGAGGATTTGAATCTTGATTTTGGGAGGAGATGCAAACTCTACACACACAGAGAGCAGGGGGTGATACCATACCTGGAGGTGTGAGATGTCAGCTCTTCTCCCCCTTCCCCACCCATGGCCTATTTAACAAGGGAAGCATTTCAGTGATTTTTAAGGGGGTGTGGGAATTACAATGTTTTTGTAAACTCACATAGAAACATTTGCATGAATGTTATTTGTCTTTGGATGTTCTGGCCAGTACAGATTTTGTAACTACTGTGAAATGCAAGAGCAGTGTCTGAGCCAACCAGATAAGTTTTAGATTTCAGTTTGTACCCTTTGTTCCTGCATTACAATTGATTCATGTCTTATGCGCTGATTGACTGATGTCATTGACTCACTGTTGGTATCCATCAGAGGGCCAGTAATTAATTTGAGTTGGTTTATATTATGAAATGTAGGTATTTGGATGCTGAAGTTAGTGGAATCCCATATGACCTGATTTAATGCAGGTGTTCCTAATTCCTAAGGCTCTCTAAATACCCAAGCACAGCTTTCAAAGTCTGTGTGGGACCCTGAATGGCAAATTTAGGCTTTTATTCCCCCACATACCATGTTATCCACTGAATTTTTTTCAGGAAATAGTCTATTTTTGTACCAAGCAAAATAACAATATAAATAAGGAGTTTTAAATAAATGTTTGCAGCTGCAACATATCAGAATATGCCTGTTTACACTGGCACCCCTCTTGCAAATTTGCAAGATGATAAAGCAATCGGTAGATAGATAGATTGTCTCGAATTTAAAATCTCTCTCCAGCCAGCTGACCAAGGTTGGCAACCCTGTAGATAGATAGATAGATAGATAGATAGATTAGACAAGAAAAATATAATTAAATTCTGATAATGATTATTGTTATTACTTTTAATATTCTTGGTGATATTATTTACTTTGTCTTTGATTTAAAAAATCATACTTCTGCTTCCTTCTCTTTAAATTAACTAATATGAGAACGTTAAGAGAGTGCAGGCCAGAATGAATCGCTTATACTCTGACAGCACGTCTACAGGGAATACCAACAAAACATTTCATGCATATCACAATATATACTCTATATTTCAAAGGGCAGACAGATTTTTTGCATTCTCTGCACTTCCTCCTTTCACTGTCTTTGCTGTCTTCAATTTCAAACTTTCATTTGCATTCAGGTTCAAGGGTGGCGGATTCCTTTCCTTTGAATTTGTTTTATTTTTCCTGACCATCTTTCCATCCTTGCAGAAGCGGTAATAAATTTAACTTCCGCCGCACAGTAGACTTCTTGTGGTCAAAGATTTCAAACAAGTACAGTAAATAATGTGATGCTTGTCAAAATCTAAAGCAATATTTTTATTGGTTTGAAAACTGTATACACTGAGTGAAGCTAAATATGCAAAATAAATATGCTGAATACTGCAAGGTGATGAGTCATATAGCCAGACTGGTATTTCAGATAACAGCATTTATATTCCTTTTAATAATCCTATACCCCCCCCCCCTTACAGTCCCTATATCAAGTATCATTCGGTATTCTCACTACTCATGTGTGAGTGGGCGATGGGTTGGAGCCCCACCCTGGGTTGTTCCCTGCTTTGTGCCTGTAGCGTCCAGGATAGACTCTGGACCCCCCCATGACCGTGAATAGAAAATAGAAAATTGATGGATGGAGGGATGGATGCATGGATGGATGGGTAGGTGGGATTCTCACTTATACGAGTTTCCGCACTGATTCCCATTTCTCTAACTCCCCAAAGCGTTCATGGAGTTTCCTCTTCGTTTTCACCCATCTTGTTATTATTAGCATTGCCGGTGAATGCAACAAATGCACTGCGGCGATGCAGTTCAGTGTGGATGTGCAGCCACCCGTTTCCTCTGCCCCCCCCCCCCCTTGTGTCGGGGCTTAGGGAACTGGAGATTTAAGCCAATGGCAGGTTGCCTAACTTAGTTCAGTGTGGGAAGGAAAAATGAGGGTCTTTTCAAAGCCCCTTTCCATAACCCCCACTTTAGTTTCCACTCATCATTTCCTTTTAACAAAGGAAAAGAGGCGTGCCAATACTAATTAGTCACATCAAATCCCTGCAGCGGATTTGTGGGTCAGAAATCTCCAAAGTTAACCTACAGAAGTGCATGCGGATGGAAGAGCTTAATAAAGTCTAAAGACCAGGAGGAAATGAGCAAAAAAAGCATGCAAGTGAGGTCATTCCTGACCTTCTTTGAAAATAAACGACAAAGCCGCAGCGGAGGGCAATTGATAATCTATTATGTCTAATTTCCCCCTTCTGTGTTAGTGGTCTTCCCCTTAGACTGCTTCAGGGCCGAAGCGGGGACGAAGTGATCAGGGCTGCTGAAATATCATTCTCATCACTCTGTCAACAAATAAATGTCCATGTTTCCTGTGTTAGTGGCACCTAAATATTCACAAAGCTTACTCTGTTTTTATAAGTGGTTCTGTGGAAGAAAAATGAATTGCATGAAAAATTAAATACTATGGCAGCAATGGAATGATAATAAACAAAAATGACTATTGATCACAGTTGGGTGCATTTTGTCAGAAAAGAGTTAATTACTAGAATACCATTAGTCCAAACAATGCACATTTTAAATAATACCTACAAAACGATCATATCTTTCCATCAGAGATTAGTTAAGGCCTGTTATTACCATAAGTCTTATCATGGATTTCAATAATTTGTTTAACAGTACAAGCCAATGATATTCCATAAGAGAGATATCATTTCTTTTTTGCGTACTTTGAGTTACACTGTGTTGACAACATACCTTTAGAGCCCTATCTGAGAGAAAAACGTCCCTGTTTTGCTCTGCCTTTCCACAGACCAGATTTTTCGACCTGAAATGTGCATTAAGCTGGTTAGACAATAAAATTAAATAGAATAGAGGTATGCTTCCTCTACAGTAAGACAGCAGTCAATAGATGTATGTTCTTTAGTGCATTTACAGGTTTGCTGTACCGTGTTAGCTGTCAGCGGTGAAGAGACCCAGTGAACGGAAAACTGGCCCGCATTCTGTTGAGTGGGTTAGACAGCTGGGTCCCTATCATTGCTTGGCAGTGATGTCTGCCGCTGGGTACATACAGAGCTGTAGGTGGAACTGAGTGAATTGCAATCTCTTACACTGTCCTGTGAGGCCTGTAGCTTATGGACTGATAAGCGGGAGGCTTGCTGGCTGACAGCGAGCGTGTCGGAGGGAGCGTGTTGAAGTCCCCCACCCGCAGCTGCCACGAGAATTAAAAAAAATAAAATAAAATCACCCATTCCAGATTGGAAAATGGGCAAAGTGACACAGAAATGAAAATGTTGAATCCAAACAGGATCCTTTCATTTTGTAGTGCAAAATGCAACAGGGATTCATTGTAAGATGACAAATAAACAGCTGGCTGTCTTCACATTTGCTGTACATGTTACATAAAATAGGGAAACATATATACACACACACACACAGCCGCAGAAAAAATTAAGAGGCCACAACACAAATTTTTGTTTCACTCATTTCTCAATTTAGAGGTGTTCGTCTGTCAATAATATATATTTTTTGCAAATTCCAGTCTGGCTTTTCCTTGACCTAGCAGTGCACCTCACACCTCCACTTAATGTTTCCCATTCCTTTCGAACGTCACTTGATGCCATCCTCCGATTCATGAGAAACTGTCAGATAAGTTGATGGTCATCTCTGGCACTAGAAAGTCACTTCCGCCCTTTACCTGGCTGGTTTATGGTCATTCCCAGTGTCTCCTGCTTCACCTTGTCCTTGTTTACCGCTGTCTTTGAAATTTTGAACCTGGAAGCACCCTGCTGCTCAGCATAACCTTCTGGCGGCAGAACCATGATAAAGTCAGGATTTGAAAATGCAGATTTGTTTAAAAATATAGAGTGGTCTTTTAATTTTTTCCGTGGCTGTATATACATTCAAACTGCGCCCTGTGCCTGCTAAGTTATTGAGCAAGAATCAAAGGATGTATAGATGTAAGAGAACTGATGGGAATTACCTAGCGCTCATCCTCACTATCCATGATCACTGTTCACATTCCTGATTAAAGTAAGCAAGCAGATTTATAGCTAGGTCCCAAGGAACAGCTTTGGGTGCATTTTAAATTATTTATCCCATTAAACTGGTTGAAGGCAAAGTGCCTGAATGATACCTTGAGCTGGAGGAATACGTACAGTTACACACACTTTCATTCTGACTGAGAGCCGCTGCATATTTAATGCGACACTCACTGTACTTCCTTGATTGGCCATGAACCTGGTACAGGTACTGAAATGATTGAGAACAGAGAAGGCAGTTTGATATTCCTAGATCAAACAAACAAGTGAATAATCATTTGTGGCATTTTTGTAAAGAACTCTGTGTTGATGTGCTTTTACGAAACGATTTTTTTTTGTCGTAATTGTAGAAAAATCACACTTTCAGAAAAAAACATTTTGATAAGACAAACCATATTCAGTTGAAGAAGGAAGATATGTATATCAGTTTTTCATAAAAACAATTATAATATTATATAGGAAGGTTAAGTAATCCATGGAATCTGATATTTTCCCACAAAACCAACAATAATTAAATCAAAGAATTTATACCCCATGGGAACACATCTATTTTGCTTTATTCTTGTGTATTATGATGATCATAATTCATAAATTATAGTCTCATACATATGTGTAATAAATGATGGCTTTGAGTCTTCAACGTGCACTATAACCTTAATTGAGTGTAAAATTGAGATAACAATGTTTTAAATAGTTCTGGTGGTAACTGAAAGTAAACAATCGTGAAAAGTGGCTGAAAGTAAAAAATGTGGAATGTGTGCATCCAATTGCAGCAGACTTTCCACAAGATCAGTCACTGTCATAACAAAATCTAGACAGTTTGACTGCATTACACTAATGGACTAGGGAAAAAATGTGTCCCAAAGCTTCAGCTGAATACATAAAACCTCATTCTAGGATAATTAAATTGATTGGTGGTATTTTGGATTCTTTGCCCAGCAGATTAGGGAACGCATTAAAATTGTGTTGAAACTTAAACGTAAATCTTACCGTAAATGTGACTGAATAAAACTTATTATTTTTGGAAACTTGGCTGGGAGCCAGTTCCACTGGATAGTGTTCACATTGTGTGCATTAGAAAAGATAGGACTGGCCAGAAGTGTGGAGTCAGACCGGCCGATTTTGTGGACAAGAGATCGCGCTATCTGGGACTATCTGGGATTATCTGGGACTTGCAGTATGAGCATTGCAGCACAGGATTTGTCACTGAATATGCAGCTACCAGCTCTGAGCTGTAGTCATGTTATCATGCCATTGTTTTGGCGATAAATATGTGGGGATCTTGGTACAGGAAGGTGATTGGTGATGAGGGGTAGATGGAATGAGGCGTGTTAAGGCAGTGACATCAGCAGGCGGTCATACGGAGGTCACTGAAGTTGGCAATCGGCGATTGCTTCAGAGGCGGCCGCATGCTTTGCGGTGTGTCCCTGTTCCTCCTTTCACACAGGGTGATTTGGAATGTAATTTCCACCCTCTGCAGGGAGAAACAAAGCAAACTTTCCATTGGGCCACTACAGTAACCGATGTGCTGCAGTGTTGCAACATACAGTAAACGCATTGAGAAACTCTCTGAGATGTATCCCTGCATTCTGGGAATTGCGCACTCGTAACGAACCAGGCCAGACACTGCTTCTTATAGTTTATTTGACTATGACGCATTTTCATTGTTAAGTTTGGTATGGCTGAGTCATGCGGGCACTGAGCTCACCTCTCTGTTCTTTCCTGCTGGAATTGGTGATTTGTATTTTAAATAGTTTTGAAATGTTTGATCAACTTGTATGTATGTAATATTGCTTTCCTCTGCTTTGTTTATACCAGCATCACCACAAACACATGACTAATTCTTTGGCCTATGACATCACAATGATGTCACTAGGCAACAGGAATTTTTCAGCTCCGTCAAAATCTTATGGGACCACCGTTATATGCGGTCCGCCATTGACTGAAATGTCATCATGTGGCGCATCATTATGTATTTTGTATAGCAAAAAAAAAAATTACGCTCACTTGTCATAATTCCTACGTCATTGCCGGATCATCACTGCTTAGGGGCGACCAAGTTGACGACTGTGGTTGAGGGAGTGACTCTAGGAACAAAGCTGGATTTTCTACATCTTCCAGTACCACATATAATGTACCTATATTAGACACTGCAGGACCACTGGAGGCAATGTTCTACAACTGAGGCCAAAAATTTACATACAGTACATCTAAGCTAAGGATTCAAACTCAATGTTCACAACTCCACACTTGTCAAGTTAGCGCAGATTTCCTGTATGAAGTCAATCAGGGTATCTGCTTTAAATTTATGAAGTAATGTCAAAATAAAGCAGATTTATTTCAGTCGTCATTTATCATATCAGATTTTCAGTAGACACTGAAAATGACTTTTATAAAGTGATCGAAGCAGTAAATGTAAACAGTATGGCATGTTTCAAAAAGTGTCTCAAATGTTTTTTCTTGCGGATAAATGTAGCCTTCAGTGTAGTATAATTACACAACAATTAAGAATATTAAGCTGTTTCCAATAGCAGAAGAAGGTTACAACTTGCCATCTGTACACATGGAGAGAAGCTGACATTTACTATTATACCATACAGTTTTTTTCTCATTTCCTCTGAAGGGGCACAGCATGAATCAACACAAGGGGAATCCAGCCACCAGTATTTTGAATGCATTGTAGATGTTGGAGCAAGATTTTAATACTTGAACCAATCATGTTCAAGAGCCAGGCAGCTAAACGGATCTGTCCCCCTGCTGTGAGATGGGAGTGCACTGTTTACACTGGTCACTCGGGTGGGAAGTGACTAGGAAAATTTAAAAAAATTATGATAAAAGGTCAGGGAAACAATATGATTTTTTAAAACACCATAAACACCATATAAGATATTGCTACATATCCCCCACACAGTTCCGGAGTATATTTTTCCATCTTTCATCTAGGTGCTTACCCTGGTCAGGGTCACTGGGATAAATTATACAAATTTTAACAAATACTCTTTCTACAAGTAGGAATGACACCCTGCTTTATTGTCTTTGATCTTCTAAAATTCTTCTAGACATACAGAATTTCATGTGCTGTAGTCATGTTACCATGCCATTGTACAGAATTTTTCTTTGTTTATTCCAAGACTATATATATATATATATACACACACACACACACACACAGACACACACAGTATGGACAAAAGAATTGGGGCACCTGGCCATTTCACTTTCAGGAACTTTTATGACAAAACTGGTGCCCCCTTTGCAGCTATAACAGCTGTCATTCTTCTGGGAAGGCTTTCCACCAGATTTTGGAGTGTGTCTGTAGGAATATTTGCCCGTTCATCCAGAAGAGAATTTGTGAGGTCAGGCACCGATGTTGGATGTGAAGGATTGGCTCGCAATCTCCATTTTAGTCCATCCCAAAGGTGTTGTGTGGGGTTGAGGTCAGGGCTCTCTGTGAGCCAGTGAATTTCTTCTACACCAAACTCACCAAAACATGTCTTTATGGACCTTGCATTATGCAGTGGTGCACAATCATGCTGGAACAGAAAAAGGTCTTCCCCAAACCGTTCCTACGAAGTTAGAAGCATAGAATTGTCCAAAATGGCTTGGTATGCTGAAGCAGAGTTCCCTTCACTGAAACTAAGTGGTCTAGACAAACCCCTGAAAAACAACCCCATACCATTATCCCTCCTCCACCAAACTTTACAGTTGGCACAATGCAGTCAGGCGGGTAACGTTCTCCTGGCATCTGACAGACCCAGACTCATCCATCGGACTGCCAAGCAGAGAAGCGTGACTCGGCACTCCTGAGTCCAGTGGTGGCATTCTTTACGCCATTCCATCTGGCGCTTGGCATTGCGCTTGGTGATGTGAGGCTTGCATGCAGCTGCTCGGCCATAGAAGCCCATTGCATACGTACTGGTATACAGTTAGTTTGCTGGGGCTAATGCCAGAGGAAGTTCGGAACTGCAGTGATGGAGTCAACAGAACATTGGTGTCTTTTACACGCTATGCACCTCAGCGCTTGGTGACCCCACTCTGTTACTTTACACGGTCTGCCACTTACTGGCCGAGTTTCTGTTGTTGCTAGATGTTTCCACTTTGCAATAATACCACTTAGAACTGACTGTGGAATGTCTAGCAGGGAAGAAATTTCACAAACTGACAAAGGTGGCATCCTATGACTGTACCACGCTTGAATTCACTGAGCTCTTCAGAACAACCCATTCAGTCACAAATGTTTGTAAACCTGACTGTATGGCTAGAGGCTTGATTTTATACACCTGTGGCAATGGGTCTGTATGAAACACCGGAATTCAGTGATTAAGAGGTGTGTCCTAATACGTCCATTCATACACTGTATATGAAAAAAGGTTACACTTTCTATGAAGCTGTCATTTGCAATGCATCACCGATATCATTAAAGATATGAATGCATCCTTATTTTACTTGAAACAGACAATGCACTGTTATGAATGCATTTTGTTGCAGTATAACCTTTTTGATAACAAAACAAGTAAAGTATTTATAAAGTTTTATAATGTTTTATAAAGAATTGGTAGAATGGTTATTAACATTTATGATGATGGAGCATATAGTATTACAATCAACACTATAATGCCTTATGACTGTTAATAGAGGATGCTATAATGCTTTATTAATTCCTATATTGAGCATTATCATGTGTTATGGATGATTTGTAATGCATTATTAATGTGTTGATAATGTATTATAGATGAGAGCTTTGTAGAAACTCCATTCCTCAACTGACATGAAAGCTTAGCTAGTATGAAACAAGTCAAAACATATAAAATAAGAAAAATATAACTTCAACAAAACAGCCATTCTGACACTGAAACAGGAGTGCAAAGACACTAACAATTTTAAAGATAAATGAAAGACAATTTAAGTGGAAACCAAAATAGGGAGGCGGGTTGATTCTGTTTGTCTCATTGGTGGAAAATTTGCCGAAATTCACTTTGTTTGTGCGGTTACTTTTCGGACATAGTGGTAGGATTGTAGATGGCTTCAGCACCCTTTAAAATACAGAAATCTAAGCCTGATTATGACAGTAAACCAGTTGCTGGCCTCATCAGTAATGAAACTGTCATCACATATCACATCTAGCTGCATGACTTAAAGTGGAAAATGTTTGAGGTTGACTAGCAAAGGGCATTTGAGTCTCATTTACAGTCACACTGAAATGTCCCCCAAGACCTTCTATGTCACCAATAAATAAGTGTTTAAACTAGTTTCGCATATTACTTCTTGGATTTGGGCAGATATATGTTCACTGCAATAATCAAACAATTTTAGCAAGACCTTCAAAATAGCAAGTAGAAAAACACATTTACAAACATTTTGGTAATTGAAACCCATCCATTCATAGAGTTGTCTTATGTAGGGTCACAGGTCTCAGAAGCAATGGGCACAAGGCTGGGAATAAACAATGGCAGGGCACTCAAAGTTACCATTTTCCATACCCATTTGTCCTATGCAGGGCATTTTCAATTCATCTTAGCATGGTTTTTGGACTGTGGGGGGACACTGGAGAACCCATAGGAAACCTTACAATGACACAGGGTGAACAGGTAAACAGCACACATATAGAGCCAGAGCGGTCACTCGAACCCTGGTCTACAGTGGGGTGAAGTGACTATGCCAACCACAGCACCACCATGGTATCGCACATCATATTCTGCATAAGATGATGCAAAAATCAATGCAAAACAGTGGAAGGAGTTCAAAACCGAACACAGGAGAAATGCTTTGATGTTGGTCTGTTCAGCCTGTGACATTTTCAAACCTTGTATTAACAGAGACACGCAACGGGCCAAAATAGCAGGGGGGAGTCATAATGCCCCACACCTGTAACTTCAGCAAACAATGGCAACTGAAAACAGATGTCAGCAACCATGTCATTATTTTACGAGTTTTCAAAATGAAAAAACCCAGGGCCTCCTCGTCCTTTCTGGGTCCATCTATGTCTCTTGTCACCGAAACAGACCTGACATTACTCTGCTGGTCCCAGATTCCGACTCTTTGATTCCCCAATAAATGGCAGGGATGTGTTCAGATGGCTTCCTTCGTTAATTAAACGAGTTTTTTTTTTTTTTTTCATGGGGATACCGTGAGTTGGAGCTGCCCCAGATCTCCTCAAAGAACAGAGGACCAGAGGTACATGGGGTAGCAAAGTGGGGGGGGGGGGGGGCTCCTGCCATTATAATGACAGGACATACCTTGTTTAGGCTGTGTTTAAATATTGGTTGCGTGCAGCCGGCAGCTGAGACATGTATGCATGGCTTCCAATTAAAATGCATTACTGGAGGCACCCCCAGGAGCCCATAGATTTCTAGCTGACTCATGCCCATGTCTTTTAAAGCAGCGTGAATGCAGAAAATCCCACTGACTTTCCGCTGTTCTTTCATCAACGAAGGCCAAGATTGTAGCTTTCAGGTTGCGGCGGTGTGGTCTGCGGCAGAGATGGGTCGCACTCTCCCTCCCGCCCCCCTTTCCCCTTCCACACGCGGCACGCCCCTTCGGTACTCTGTCATTGTGTCTTAATGATGGTAACTGTCCTTTGAAATACCTTGCGAATTTCCGTCGCGCCTATTAAAAGTAGCGGCAGCAAGAAGCCCGGTTAAAACGGACCGAGTGGGTTGACTTTTATGGGCAGCAGAAATCTGGTTTAGATCTGCTGTGAGTCACAACTGTCTGGGCGCAGCAAGCGGTATGAAAAGTAGATAATAATGCAACAAAATCAGAGACCACTGTCTCACAGATTAGTTAAGTTTGGCTCTGGGGAAGAGGGAAAGGGTATTGTCAGGCTTTGATCTGCCATCAAAAACAGAATATAAGCTGCAGCGATGTAGTGAAACAGTGAAAAGTATAGCTTGTCACCATTGGGCCCAAGGAAAGAAAATGCTCTGTCTTTCTCTAACCTCTGCACACATTCTAGTGTGGGTTTTCCATGTGCACATGGGGTGAAAAGTTCAAATAAATCTGTGAATGTATATGATTGCAAAAGGCAAGCTTTGATATATATCTTGGAATGCCGCAAATTCTACAGCTGAATCGCATGGAGAGAGTATTAGGTACTGATTCCTGGGGTAGATGAGACATATTTAGGAAAATTTCGGATGAATTTAAACACTACGTAGTTGTATGCTGTACAGTTTATGAATTCAGTGGTCTTTGGAAATATCAGATTAACAGGGGAGATACAGACAGGATAAAGTTTAAAGCCTAAATGTCAAAACATAATGCTGGCAGAAGTCAAATTGTTTTCCGTTGTGCAAACCTGAATAAAAATTGTTATATTGATGAGACAAGGATAAATATTTACAAACATAAGTATTTCCAACAATAAACCATATAGTGCCCAGTTTTACACCCGGTGCAAACCGGAGCCAGACACAACGCAAGTATTTCTGCTAGCATGAGCCCAATGCAGCCGCCATTTTCCCATCCAGAGCCCACGTTGTTTAAATAGCAAATGTACTCGTGCCCATGTCAGCACCTGTGGGCATGTTGGTCTTAAAATGAGGCGGAGTCGCGTGCATTGCTGGCATATTGGCATTTTAAAGCAGCAGGAAGTGATTGTCCTTTTGACCAACCTTGTCTGAAGTCAATGGCACAGTATTTCATTCGGGAGTACCGGCACCTGGCACCGAATAACAAGGGGAGTACCGGCACCCGGAAGGGAGTAACAAGGGGAGTACCGGCGCCTGGCACCAAATAACAAGGGGAGTACAGGCGCCTGGCACCAAATAACAAGGGGAGTACCGGCGCCTGGCACCAAATACCAAGGGGAGTACCGGCGCCT
>JAODJW010000033.1:7340286-7366793 GCA_026777045.1 Hyperopisus bebe | reverse complement strand
GTGCCCCCCCCCCCCCCCCCAGAGCAGCATTATTGTTTGTGTGAGACACGAGGTCTTGGATGGATTACGGATTTCTGCTAAACATATATAAAGCTGTAGAGCTGCAAAGTTTATCGAAGTTTACACTCGGGTGGCTATAGTTACAGAGACCCCACTGCTGCTTCTCTGAGATGCTGCAGAAACACGCTTCCGTTGGGGGTACGCAGTAAGTCCACGTATATAAAGCATATGGGACATAATGTGTTGTTTGGAAATTGGTGATATTCTTAACTTTGTAACATCTTGTTTTTCAGTAATTAATATTAGTCAGATGTCTTGAAGGAAATGATAGATGCCAAAATCCCAAACTTGTGAATAATAGTTATGAGAAAATGGTATTAATTTATTTTGCATCTTTTATCCACTCACTTACCCTGGTTATGGCTGTGAGGGCTTAGAGCCTATCTCAAGCAACATAGGCCAAAAATCAGGGAAACAGCACAAATGGGATGCCAGTCCATCCAGGCTAATTAGACCCTAGTTCACGTAACTGCATGTATTTGGACTGAAAGAGGAATCCACTCAATATGGAGAGAACATGTAAACTCTACAAACGCATAACAGGTTCTGGATTCAAGCCGCCACCCCTTTGATTTGATTATATGAAAATACATACGGAATCTGAGATTTAATATATGCATCTACTCAAAAGCCTCAAAATTCACTGAACATTTGTAGCATGTAGTGATTGGCCCGAATTTTGCATAAGGATCGGCTGAGGTTCTGGAAAATCTTGAAGGACAATACAGGGTAATCCTACTCACATTTTAAGTCTTATAATCTTGTTAAAACAGAAATGTTTCCCATATAATTTATTGTTTCAGTCAGCTGAGTATTAAAAGTAGCCAGTTGACTTGGTTATTGAAAATTCCCAGATTGTAACTTATACTGGTGAAGTTTTGAGAGCATGGGGGGGTACCTGGCTTTTAATAAGTGAGTAATGTTACATTAACGGACCAGAATGAATGCCTTAAACATTGTTCATTTATCTTTTTTTAAAACATGGCCAGTAACCAAGCCAAATGTACAAGTCAGATTATCCAGCCACGGATTTTTCACATCACAGTATAAGATGCTATGTGTGGGTGTCTATCTCTGCTTAAAAAACTAGCAATTGGAATGAGTAATATATTCCAGTTTTTAAGAGAATTATGATAAGGAAGCATTTCACTGGCAACATGCATACTGAGCAATGCATTCATTTGACTATCAACATTTTTTTAAGGTTATAGCAATATATCAACAACTGTTTAGTTTGAGAGCAGTGACTGCTGATTGCACACGAGGACTGCAGTTCTTATTTGTGTCAAGGGCTGTACAGCTAGAGCAGCTGAAGGCAAATAGCTGTTTTTAAAACATTTCACTGATCAGAAGAAAGTGCAAAATCAGGACAGTCAATTAAACTGAAAGCCTGATAGATCAAATCCTGATAACTACGGAATATACAGCCACTCTACGGGTTACTACGAAGGGGTTACTTTTTCATATGGCGAAAATATCGTATGGTGAAAATGCATTTTAATACAGTACGTATAACCCAACAAACATCATGGTCTAGCCTAGCCTAAATGCCTATTTTATAATAAAATGTTGAACATCTCATGTAATTTCTACTGAATAATGTACTGGAAGTGAAAAATGTTTACCCATACTGACTTTCATAAGTATATTGCAGTTGAAAGTCATGAAATAATATGGCCAATCGTGCAGTTGATTGATTAGTATTTACCAGCTGCAAGTACAGAATTAAGATGGTAACAGCTGACTGACAGACAGAATGAAACAATTAAGTTGCCCAAAAATGGTGACTATGAGATTCATGTGACATGTATCTTCCTTGGAAATGAGTAGCTGTAGGTAGCCAGGAATATCTGATACCAATATCCGATACCAATACCCCTATAGCAACAACACCATTGAAATAACATCAGTATTCTGACTATAATTTTGAAGTTTATTTTTAAAATTTATATAAATTTAGTTTTTATAAATATATATTAAAGGTATGGAAATGAACTCAAAATTGGTATTATATCTGTTCTGGTCTCTTTTACATTAAGCAGACTTTTATCTGACTGGTTTACTACCTACGTTTGTTCATTAAACCAATGAAAAAAACTGAAAAAATACATTTTCTAGGGGGGTCAATAATTAAGTTTTTTGTACTGGATAATATCAGTAAAGGGGAAAAAATGGCTGAACAATAATACAGTTGTATGGAGTGATTTGTTACAGTGATTCACTGCCAAAGTTGCCTGTAAGCAGATCTGGCATCAATTCAGTTGTGTGCAGGAGAGCAAGTCTTGATGGACCAAATGACTTCCTGTATATTCAATTGCTTCTTTTGTTCCCCTGTAGCTGGGGGGGGGGTGCATATTTGAAACTAAAGACAGTGCACAAATTGCAGTCACACTTGCAGGAAGAAATCAAGGCCATGATAAAAAAAAAAAAAACGTTAGCTGTTTAAGATTTGCCTTTCCGTGACCACATCCACACATGCACGACGATGTGTAGAAGAGAGGGAACACGTGGTGGTGGTCTTTAGTGAGACCATTTCTGGATTTTGTCAGAAATCTACAGGGGGCATTTTCTTGATCTTTAGGTCAATTTCTTAGACTTTATTATGTCTCATGTATTTCAGTCTAATGCGCAGGAGCTGCATATTAACACATATTCATTTCTACTGCCATTCTTTGACCAGATTCTATCTTTAGACACCTGCCTCAAGACCTGCCACTGCGATTCAGTAGGTTCCTAAAATGAGATGTATCTTTATGCCTCTTTGGTTTATTAACTTCAGCCCAGTTCCTGAGCTGTTAATAATGCTTTTATGTGTTGATGTTTATAGTTACAATGATATTTTAAAACTGAGAAACGAAATTTTCAAAAAATGTCCCAGTTAACTAGTTTACAACCCTATAGAAAACACCCATCCAATTCTCCAAATTATCAAGTCATTGTCATGTGTTAACGATATAAGTGCTTAAATCCACACGTGCTACAGCAATTGGAGACATAGCCAATCACCATAACAGCAGAAAGCTACACAACACATTCAAACTCTGCAAAGAGAGAGGCAGAACTCGCCCCAAGCCCTGGAGGTGTGAGGAAGCAGCGTTATCCACTGAGCCACCACACCCCCCTGGGTGAGCCAGCTAACAACAATTATTATGAATTTTAAGGAAACGTGTGAAAAAGTATGAAATATTAAGATATTAAAATGGACAGCTAATCCCTCAAACATGTAGAGCCCAAGTTATTTCAGGAAAGTAACAGCTAGATCGGAGCTGATTGGGCTGCAATTAGTAGCCTGGACAAAATGAGAGATAATAGAAAATATAAGATAAAATGTAAATAGCGATTTGATGAAGAAGGGAATGGATCAGCTTGAAGGAAGAAAATGAGGAAAGGAAGGAAAAGGAAAAAGAGAGCTATAATTGGAACAAGGGAAGAAGGAGAATATAATGGTCGACGACAAAGACATTGAACTGAAAGGGAAGGTGATCTACTGTAATGGGGGGTAGAAAGGAAGATGTGAGAAGTGGACAATAGAGAAAGACAGAGTATGAAGGTTGAAGGAACTGGTCTCCTTTCCCATCCATTCAACAGAAGCCTGATGGAAACCATAGCGGGCGTTCTGAGTCCTCCAGAGGGAGATGGACAACTGTGCTTTGGTAACGCAAGCTTGCACAATGGAGCCAGAAAAGCTGCAGTGATCAAAACAGGCTGTGAGAACTGCACTCCGCAGAAATGGGGCCCCGCCAGGGGACACGAGCCTTGCCGATAGCACATCCCCCCGCCCCACCTCCCCCAACGTATCCCTGTAACCTGTCCCTAGGAAACGTAACTCCGTGGGTCTTGCTGAAACGTGCAGGTATGGCCAAGTTATCGCCACGCCAGAATGTAGGATCATTCATAACCCCAGAAATGCCCTGGATCTCCTTCTTCATTTTGATTTATTGATCCTTTGACTATTTTAAAATTACATTAATGAAAGTTTTCTATGGAGAGAAATTCTACAGTAATGAATTAAATAACTCTGATGAAATCTGAATGGCCTTTTATATGGATAATATGTCACTTGTTTATTTTTTCATTAGATATTAGAATAGTGTGGTGTGTGCCGAATACATTTGTATTTTTTGCTTTTGTAATTTTAATCCAACAACATATTTAGTGACATTTAGTTGTTTTGAATAAAGTGAATAAAATCAGTTATTACCTGTTGTATTTCTAAGGTATAATTTCCTTTTGGCAAATTCTCTGACATTTTGATTAACATGCAAAATCCAAAACACATACTAAAATTTATACTCAACACAGGAAATTACAAATCAAATTATATATATAAAAAAAACAGGTTGAATTGCAGCAGTTTGAAAGGGGTGGGGCAGCAGCTTTTGTGTAGCATGGAAAGATTCCATAGGCTTTGATTAATCTCCGCTGTCAGGAGAAGTTCCTGTGCTTCGCTCCTTACAGGCATGTTGCCCGTTCCACATCTGGAGGTTCTCCCCTCTCGTCTCCATGCGCCAGCTGCTTATCCCCATGCCTGTTTTAATTTCTCTGCTCCTTGTTCCTATAGCTCCCCTCTCTTTTCATCACAACTGCCCGCCTGTTCCCCAAACTTTTCCTGTGAAAGAGAATCCTATGTTCCGCTGGGCTCAGTCTGACTCTCTGAGGTCAAGACAATTCTCATAGCAGATTGTTTTCCTAGCAAGACAGGGTTATGATTGCTATTATGTTATAGTACATCTACTTTTGGTATGAATGTTCCGGAAACAATGAAGATCATTTACCTTCTCAAGCAAATAAGCGCTGAAATGCATCAGGCAGCTGAAAGAAAAAAGCAACTAACAACTGCCTTGAAACATAATGCCAAACAACCTCAGAAAAGTTTGCACGGTAATCCTTCTGTGATAAAATTGCTGAAAAAGTGCACTGGCTTGCACTATTCTGTCTGGACATTGTCTGACCTCAACAGATGCCTGAATAGTAATAAAAGTGAAGCAGATGACATCCTCGCACGCATCGGGGTCAGGGGTGATAATCCTCCCCTTGCACTGTGTGTTTTCTTATTATGCTTGAATGGTTTAAAAATGAAGACAGGTGACACCACCATAAAGCAGAGGAGAAAAACCTTTATAGACGTTTATATATTCAAGAAAATTTTTGCCTTCTAGCTAAACTAACTTTGCCCAGTTTACAAGCCTTAGTATAGGAGTTACATACCATGCTGCTATGCCTCACCAGAAAACTTGCAGTAAAATCCTTGACTTGAATAAACAGCTCACATACTTACATGCTATTATGTGGTAGATCCCGTTGAATTGTCTTTTCAGAAGCATAATTATCTGTGAATAAACTCTGTTGTGTAACATTGTCATGCCAATTACAACTAAGAGCTGGTCTTGGCAAGAATACTTAAGAATAAAAAATCCCTTCCAACTAAAACTGTATTTAATGTATGGTTTGATAGTTATTCATATTTTGTACATTTTTGTGTGTGGAGGTTGCATGTTCTCCGTTATTGGGAAGCTTCCTCCTGGGTAGTCTTGCTTTTCCAAAATCCAAACACAAGCAGTTAGGAGAATTGCTGTGTCAACGTTGCCTATGCAGTGTGTGAGTGTACGCATCTGTGTGTGCTGCTGGATGGACTGGCTTCTCTGCCTGTGACGCCTGAGGTAGCCTGCAGGCTCCCACTCACACTCTACTGGACAAGTAGTTGGAGGATGGATATAAGGTTACATGGAAATATAACTCACAGGCCATTTCTGACAGAAATTATTTCAAGTAGTAAAAACTTGAAATTGCAAAATTGTGGCTCACACTTTGTTTTCAGCGTTACATATTAATACATATTTATGAAAGCCGTATATAGTATTTGTGAATCGCATAAAAGCTTGTTATTTTTTATCTTCCTCATCTTCCTTGACATATTAGTTGAAAACAACTTTAGTTTTCCTCTTTATAATACAAAAAAAGGGTTTGGTCTGCTCTTTTAGTGAGAGTGCAAATGGAACATGCTTTGTGTGAGTTACACCAGGTCAGCGGCCTACGCACAGTACGGAAATGAGTATGGGGGGGAGGGGCTTGGAGATCATCTTGTCCTCAGGTACAAGCAAGACACATGACGGACCTATCCCTGTATACTAATATTAGGTGATCCAAAAGAGTGACAACACTACATGCATTTTTGGCCATGACATTGGACTCCACTGTGAGTGCATACAGAATATCAAGTAAGGATTAAAGGTGAAAGGCTACGGATGACCTTAGAATTTCTCTGCCCTTTTGTAGAACCCGGTAGTGCTGTGAATAAGGTAGTGATATGGCAAATAAATTATGGTACGAAAAGAGCAAACAAGCAGGTGTGGCACTACAGTGGCAAGCGGGCTACGCTAAATAAAGGCCAGGAAAGACAGATATAACACGGGGTTGGATGTCTTTCTTAAACTGAAACAATAGCAGCAAAGCAATCGCTGAGCAGCAAGGCTTTTGGGAGGAGAAATGCTGCCGCTTTGACGCCGATAAGCTGGCCTGAGCAGCCGCAATGACAGCCTTTGAAGTTCGGGCAGGATCCATTTTTTTTTTTATCCCTCTGGGTAACCCCCCCCCCCCCCAGTAAACAATTGCATTTAGTCAAACGTTCTAGTTGGCAGAATCATTACAATATCTATACCTCCTATATTTGTCTTGCCCTTGAGTGATTATTGACTAAAAGCCAACAATACTTCCCACATAGAATATTGCTATATAATCAAATGATAATTAAACTTTAATGTTTGTTTTATTCACTTTTCAAGCACTCTAATTAAAATTGATGCGCCTGGCCTCAGAACGGCAAATAAAACAATACGATGGAGCCCTCCTTGCATCAGCAGTCGAATTGTATAATTTACATGTCATAAAATGCTAATGAAAGTGAATCCCTGCCACTACACTCAGTAAAAAAAAAATCACAGATACACTCCCGTCCCGGGATCTTAAAACGCTCCTCACAATTTCTGCAGCGATGATCTCATAAATCTTGACTCTAATTACAAGCCTTAAACACACTGAACAGAGAGCTTGATCATGAAACATAATTGAGCTTCATTGAGATTTTTTTGTGGGGGGGCAGTTGGGGAGGGTGAGAATGTTTCCGCTTTCAAGGATGTCTCATTAACTACAGAGCCTGCCGTTTGGTAGAAATTTCAGAAATGTAGCCATATGAAATGCGCTTAATATATGATCAAAATGAGGGTGACATAACTGCATAATGCATAGAAATGTAAATGGCAGGCGTCTGAACACATTTTGAAGAAACTCACTAAGACTAGAGTCTTACATGAACTGGATTGTTAGGTTTATAAGATATTTATCTCCTTTGTTTAAGGAATGCCTGGCTGTCATCACCTCACCTCTGGCATCTGGGTATATTGGGGTCTGTAACTGTTACATTAACTTACCCAGGATCAGGTAACAACTTAACATTTCTCTGAGTATTTGGAAACAACTACGATCTTATTTTTTTATTGAAGACTGTGTCTCCTGTACACTATGTTGCTCAGTTTATTTTCACCTTTACAGAGGAGTAAAATAAAGAATATACCTTCAGTTGGATTACATATTTGTAAAAATATATTATTTAGCTAGTTAGATTACAAATATCCATAGCTAGATGATCAGTGCATGTATTTACTGTATGTAACTAGCTGTGTAAATACTACTGGGTCATATCCAATCATTGTTGGCTATCTCTTGAATAGTTGAATAGCTATATAACTAGTTACACATCTTAATACATGAATATATGTTGATCTATGTTAATACTGTTAGTATTTATATATCAGTTTATACAAAAGTGTCTGCTCATTGAAGTTAAATTAACATTCAACATCCAAATTTATTAAAATAACAAGTAAAACTTATCAAGTATTTAGTGTTTGTTTCTTATAAGTTATTGATTTTAAAAAGTTTTATTTCTTGTAATGTAAGGTGAAAACTTGAGCCAAAAAGGGGAGGCAAAGATTATTTTTAGATAGGAATTATAATTGAAAAACATTATATGCTTGAGTTTTCTTTTTTATTTCTATATTTCACCGATGCCCCGTGGCTCAGTGTTTGCCGAGGAGAAGGAGGTCTGATTTAGCTGGTCTATGCTTTACGTCCTCTCCTTTCGCACAGTGACTTAACTGGCACTTAGTAGGAGGGCTGTGCTGGAACAGGAGGAGCGACGCGGCTCCCATCCCAAGAGAACCTCAGCACTCTCTCACCTGAATCACGATTGGCTCCCATTACCAGGGCCTCCCAATCACAAATGAGACGATGGAGACGATTCAGATTGCGATTCGGGCCCGTATAACTCAGCATGAAGCGAGTTTCACTTTGTTCTGACTCTGTCTAAGCCCATCAGTAATGTGCACCCCCATCTCAGATGTGTCAAGTATACATACTGTAATACAGCTTTTAGTATTATAGCAGAAGCAGGCATTGGCAAAATATATTTTTCCCTCTGTAATATTAGGAATATTTTAGGCACCAAAACAATGTTATGGTACGGGGAATTTATTAGGCCCCTGCAGGGAAATTACTTACATTATAATACATTAGAATGCATTATACAGTTGGTACATGAAAACAACTTTGTTGGCACTAGTCAGAGTTTGATCAATTGTTCTTTATATATATTCCATCGGAAGTGTGATTTTTGTGTTTTTTTTTCAGTCCAAGTGCTTTACTTTACCTCGCAGAATACTAATAAAGTGAATTACCTTCCTCAAAATCTGTAGATAACCAGTTAAAATCAAACCAGGAACCTGGATGATATGGCATTTTGTGGAGTGTATGAATGTAAAGTAATTTAAATCCAGTGTAAAAGTCAGATCCCCCAAGATTAGAAAATTAAATGAAGGGATATTTAAACAGCATAGTTTTTAAACATTAGACTTCGTGCATTAGTATGGGCCACTAACTCTGGCTGTAATTAGCCGGTGTATTTGCAGATCTCAGGGAGCTAAATGGTGATCTATTTGCCCACCCAAGGTTCTCCGCTGCCCTCTCAGCCACCGGAGCTTGTTTGCACACTGTTTTGACATGTGGCTTGGACATAATAGCTGGAATGTCACTGGGAATGCCTGTCTGCTGAAACACAAACTAACCAAAACAAAGTTTAGTCAAGTAAATGAGAAAAAGCTTCCCATAAAATGTAGGCAGATGGGGTAGTGGTTCGTAATGTGTCCCGATTGACTTAAGGATAAGAAGACCAAGGCAGAACAAGAAAAGAAATTCCAGAAAACACCCAAAAGCCCCAATATTCAGAGAAATTTGAAACTTCCATTACTCCCTTTTAGAATGAGGTGAAATATAGCTGACATATAATCAGTGTCAGAACTGTAGCTGTTATATAACAGTTTAATAGCTTAAATGGTTTATGTTATGTAGCATTAAACTAAGAAAACAATCTTCTCTCCCACATCTCAGTGTTTTACTTTTCTAAGGCTAATTGTCCAACTTTAATTCAAAGCAAAATTTGTGGAGATACAGCCAGACTATGTGTGACTTGACTTTCTTTGTTTAGATATCTTTTCCCAGCTTACTCCATAGTGTGGAGGTGTTATCCACGAACTTTGTACAGTAATTTATTTATTAAGTGGGAAAAAAATGCTTAAGCGCCTAACCGTAGGAAAAAAAAAAAGCAGAGAATGTAAAATGTAACAATTGTTGAACACATATATTTCAGACTTTTGGTTAAAATATGTATAAAAGACAAGATTGCAAATGGCTCCAACTCAGGCTTCCACCTCCCCTGTATGTGTGTTTTTGTCGGGAGCAAAACAGGATATGCGAAAGCTAAAGAAGTCCTGTGTTCTTCAACTTATACACCAAGCAAATAAAGCATCATTTAATTTCAAATAGCATATATATAATCATTAAAATAATTGCACTGTGACAGACATCCCATCTTAGGGATATTTATTTCAGGAAATTCAGTTGAATGAGAAGGTGTGTCCAAACTTTTGGCCTGTACTGTATATATATTGCTGGGGTGGGGGCAGGTGGAAGGGGGCAAAATTTGCTGACTGAGACCAGAGAGTGCTGGTAAAATTTGGGGCAAGGTTGCGGCTCTAAAACATCTTGCCAGAGAATTTTACCGTCGCTGAATAGTGGAACGACAGATTTCCGGGACATTGCACATCATTTGCGGGTGTCAGGGAGCTGCTGTCAATTTGCAGGAGACTCCCGGAACTTTCCGCACAGTTGGGATGTCTGCTATGAAGTCCATCATTTGAGTAGTATGACTCTGCATGCATTTTTCTTCTGTCAACAATAGAAGTGAAAAACAAAAGCACATATATACCCAGATACTGAACAGGTGTGACTTACATGCATGAGTGATTTATTTATTTTCATTAATGATGAAAAGTTACGTAATTCCAGGAAAGAATGGAAACTGGGAGGATATTAAATTGGAGACACAGATAGCAGAGATCAGGGTGTACTCAAGACTTTCCTCTCCCAGAGGCTTACGAGAAACTAGGCTGTCCTGAAGAAAAGGTCTACAGCATTGCCAAAGGACCACTGTTGTTGTTTTTTTTTTTTTGGGGGGGGGGGGGGGGGGGTGGGGGTGGTTCCGGGTTTCTGCCAGAAATAAAAAGCAGAACAGCTACAAACACCAGCAAGGAAGTAGTGCTGAGAATCACTGTGAACCAGGGCCATTGTCTGATTCATGACGATGCCAACTTCATCTCCTTTATATACACATCAAATCAAATTTTCATTTCATTCTCTTACTTTTGCTCTTACGCAATGAGTCACAGACCTATAGCGTAGTCATGGGCATGCTGTATTTATCAGAAGGTCTGTATGTCAGTTGAGACATGTTTTCTTTAACTTTCCTTAAATATTTGCTCTAGGAAGCAAATGGATAGAGGTTTGTGTTGTGTATTGTAGAACAAAACATCCATCCATTCATCCATCCATCCATCCATTTTCTATACCCACTTGTCCTATGCAGGGTCATGGGTATCCAAAGCCTATATGAGGAAGGGAATAAAAAATCCATCCATCCATCCCTCCATCCATATTCTGTAACCTCTTGTCCTATACAGGGTCACAGGGGGTCCGGATCCTATCCCATAAACTACAGGCACAAAGCAGGGAACAACTCAGGACAGGTCGCCAACCCAACCCGGACACACTCACACATGCACATCTATGGACAATTTGGTTACTCCAACCAGCCATATTCTATACTGCTTGTCCTGTACAGGGTCACAGGGGTCTGCAAGCCTGTCCTGGAAACAATGGACACCAGGTACAATTTATTGGCATCTGCTTGTAAATCAGTTTATTGTATATACAGTAATAATACATGAAGTGCATTGATTCTGGGTAAAAAACCTAGATAACATATATAATTAAACTCCCAGCTCCGCCAGTTGGAGAAACGGATTATTTTATACCTTGACAATGTTTGACGTTGCAACATTATTCAATATCCATGGCAACAGGCAGTTGCATATTGCTGCAACAGCAAACAATGCCAGTTAGATACCTGAACCCCTTATGGATCTTTCATAGGTGAGAGAAGTGACTGACAGGTTAGGACTGAAACTCCCTCAAACATAAATATGTAAAAGCTGAACTTAATAAAACGTTATTGCATGTCAGCTGAACATATTCAGAATAATTTCATTCCTAGCACGACTTCACATTTCACTTCATAGCACAACATTCATAAACATATTTCACTTATAAAATTAATAAACATTATTTTCTGCTTGGACTTTTTCATTTTGGGTAAAGTAAATATGAAAACATTATTATGGTAATTTTTTTATTAAAAAAATATTCAGTTCATACCTCAGTACTGTACACTTTTGAAAAGTACTCTATAATTATAATAATGCATATGTACCAAGACGCTATGAATTAAAAAATGAAAATAAAAGTGAAAAATGTTTCTCACAGTTATTGTCTGTGTGTGTGTGTTATATTAGATGAAAAGTTTAGCAAAGTCAAGTAAACTGTATTATGGTGATATTCATAAATTCAAGAATTATTACTACAAATGGCCTAAAAAACAGTACTATAAATTAACTGCACAAATGTTTTCATTGGCAGGGATATATGATTCCTAATTTGCTCTACAATCATAACATGTTTGTTTTTCTCCATCGCCTAAGCTGCAGCAGTAAAGTTAAGTAAATTTAGGCATAAATATTATGCGGCGCAAGCCCACACAGAGAAAGGCAATTCCCTTTCGAATACTCAACACTAGCACTGCAGAGGTTATACTGCAGCTCTCATTGTGAACATCCTACACACTCTAACACCTGCAGTGTAACTAACCAAACTCTGCAAGAAAAAATCCTTCAATGGGAGAAACAGCCTGAACTGATATGGGGAGGAATTAAAAGAGGTCAAAGTGAGCAAACATCACGCAAATCCTCACAAGACTCGTCGCACGACTGAATGGGAGAAGAGGATTTGACATTAGTTTCAGCATGGAATACAGTCAAAAAGTTGCACAGAAGTTAACCAATTCTCCCTGGACACTGTTCCTTTCTTCCTACACATTGCTAAGCTGCAACACAAACAACAAAAACAACCACACACCCACCAAACGACAGAAAAGCAAAATCCCGATTGCCAAACAATAATCCAGGAACCGTCAATTACTTTGCCTCTGGCTGTTTCCATTAGATAGCCGGGTTGCACGTTTGACGTTTTCCCCGTTTCAAACTAAGTAAAGAAGCTATTAAGGAAATAGCTTTAAGCCAATACTGGAAATGAAAAATATCCTTAGATTAAAAGATAGTATCGATGAAACGGTAATCTCCTTTTTATGCTTAGATGTATTTTATATATTAGGAGTAGATCTTCTTAATTATAACCTAGTATATGCTAATATATTTTTTCTTGTCAAAATGAGATGAAAACATTTTTAGTTATTATATTATTATGACTTTTGTATTGCATTGTCATTAAATGATGTAATCAACTATATAATCCATCTTAAGTCCACAGCAAATTTAACCAGCTGCAACAGTGCCAGAGAAGCTCTTTTTCCTTCTAGGGTTTGCCGAAATCCATGCCAACAGCAAACCCACGGATGGAGTTGACACAAGGCATTTTTAGAGGAGCACTGATAGAGGGTGGCAGTCACAGTACGATCAGCAGAGCATCGCTGTTCCATGTCCACTGTACCACTTAGCCGAGACGTCCGCCATCACAGCCCCGCTGGGATATCAGACACCGCATGCGGAGAAGACACGTGAGTTTGCGGATCTCGCTCTCGGTAAGGTGTCCTTTCGATTCCCCGCAGAGTGGAGCAGAATGCACACACATGGCTCGACTGAAGTACTATTGCCGGCGAAATCTGAGGCACCAGCATCGCTGTTTAGCCATCAGAATCAGGCCCTCTCCTTATCTGTCCCATTGTTTGTCCAAATATACTGAAGATGAGAAGAGATGGTGAATGAAGTGAATGAGATGGTGAAGAAATATCCAGAAATGAAATTTAACATTCCCTTTCATATTTATACAGACACACACACACACACACACACACACACACACACACATACTTGTCATACTAGATCTACATCTATCTTCCAAATACATTTCAGTAGCAGAGTGCCATGATGAGCCAATACAGCCAATCCAAGGAAGCAGGAATCAAGCTGGACAGAATGTCAATCGATCACAGGGCACCCTCACAATAGGCAATTCAGAGAAACCTATTACTTGCATATTGCAATATACTTTATGTCATAAAGTATTAGTAGGTCCAACATTATACAGTAGGGTCAAATACACTGTGATACATGGTGAGTCAGCAGCCATAAAGAAGAGTTTTGGGCTTATTTCCAGCTCAGCCTCTTTCGTCATACGTACAGATACAGCAAAACATAGCATAAACCCAGGCAAGCATACTGAGTATGTGAAAACTCTACACACAGAGACCTAAGCAGAGGACCTGAGCTCAAAGCCACTGAGATCTGAGGCTGCTCCCTGGACCACCATGCCACCACTGACAGCGCATAAGCGCATGAAATAAAACTTTTTAATCGATTAAAAGTAATAAATGTCTAAGGGCATTTATTCGTGGTAGTCAAAACATTTTTTTTCACCTCTCCTGATCTTTATTACATTTAATCCTCTTCAAAAGCTTGTGCACACAGAAAACAAACAGAAAGCGTGGAGGTGTGCACAGTGTACCCTGCATATAAAGAGAGTAAAGTCATTCGAAGAGCTAGAGATGCATTTCGCAAACAGCAGGAAATCTCTCTCAGAGCTCTCAAGTTATTCATTATGATTTCGATCCATACGAGTCTATTATTTGGCTTATTAGAGGCCCAGTTTGAGCAGTTAAATATACTCTGAGTATTGTGAGGGCAAGCTTCTATGAATATGAAAGTACACTAAACTATCAGAGTAATGCTATACTAAATATATACAAAAATTCCAGAAGAAATTTGGTATGACCTTATATTTACCATGCCAGAACACTTTGTGTGCTGTCATGTTACGTGTGTCTTTTCACGGGTTTGTTTTTTTATCATTATAATTAATGACCCAATATTCCCAATATTATTATCTATACCCTAAGCTAGAGGTTAGTGTGGAGCTCCAGGTTAGGATTTCTGTGATCATAAGGTTCAGATCCCATGGCTGACAGAATGATTGCACTGTTGGGCCCTTGAGCAAGGCCTTTAATCCCAATTGCTCCACTGGCTGACCCTGCTCAATGAACAAATGTGTCTGATAAATAAATAAAATACAAATCATGATGCTGTCTGTAACCAAGGCTAGCGTCAGTTGAGAATAAGTCGGAAGATCTGGGGTCTTGACACGCACCATCTATGTAGTGCCTCTGGCTGACCTGCTGTACATCAGTAGCTACCCGTACCATCATTAGCTTTTAGCTTTTAGCTACAACTAATACCGATACCTCTGACTCCTCCAAAGTCAGTCTGCTGGGGGATGGGTAGCAGTTTTTTTTTGTTGTTTGTTTATTTTTTTACAAGATTTTTTCTACAGGAAGTAAGTGTTGTTTTGGCTGTCTACAATGTTTTTCTCGTTAAACTATTGTTTAGCACTTTGAGCCAAATATGCTGGGAAGAATACCGCATAAAAATTAATTGAATTCAGCATTTTTTTGGCCATAATTATCTTTAAATTTTAACACAAGCATGTTAAAACAACAAAGATAAAATAATTACAGATCTCAGCCTCGAAAAATACTAAATACCCAGTAGAACTGCTTTTAACACTAGGTGTATGTTAAGTGCTGCGACGACAAGAGAATGTCACCTATTTTATTTCATTATACAGTAAACTCAACTTTGCTTAAATAAGAATGGGCTTTAGTTTATTTCAAGACACTGGCAACAATAGTAGCAAATAAAATGTAAAGGTTATGATTCCTAACCTCATTCGCTAGTATGACCAGGTAGATATTTGTTTTTAAATTCCTCACCCAATGATTCTGTCAAGTCAATGTATGTAATTCACTGCAAAAAACTATTACAAAACATTACCAACCCCAAGATTTTAGGTCATGGCGTATTTTCTTCTTTCCTTCATAATCTGTCCAAGTAACCTTAGGTAAGGAATGCAAACAACTGTTACTGTTTGTAAAACAATATAATTATGTTCAAAAACATTCTGTGTCCTCTAAAAAATAGCATATTGAGGAGTTGTTTTAATTAGATCCCAGCTATTGTTGGGGTCATTCCAAGTTATTTTGTATTCTTTAATACCTGCCAAGACACAGCTGGAAATGAAAGGGTATCTGGGAGTGCTGGTAAAAGAGAGGCTCTGTGTTGGCAGGGAAGAGTGAAACAAGTGAAAGATATACGAAAATGTCAGAAGTGTAATTACTCAGGGAAAATTTGCTTTTAGATGAAACCATTGTGGAAGGAATGCAGAGGGTTGAGGGCTATGGATGGAATATATGTTTAAGGCCTATGCAACATTGTAAGAATTCAACATTAAAGAAAAATTTTGTAGGAGACCCCGTGAACTAAGGTGAGGAATATTGTTCTTTTCAAGGCTAAGAAAATGGCAGTAATTCACGGAAAGGTAGGGGCCCTCTCTTTGTGTAAGAAGAACATTACATACGTGTATCCCCTTAACACGGCTTCGGAAATATAAGCCACGTGAGAAGGGGACGCCGTCTTTACTCAGTGTCAAAGGTCATCTTGTATTTCCTAGCGCAATCAGTTTAAAAACAAAAGGCAAAAAAGTCTTTTCAAAAAACAGTCATTTATACGAGAAGGACATTCAGCAATTTTACTCTGCGGATAAGAGGAGTTTTTCCCCTGTGCCAAGATTCTATGTAGTACTGTAGGCAATTCACTGGCTTTTTACGTTGTTGCATTGTATCACTACATATGTCTGTGGATGTGTCAGATTGTTTGTTTTCTTGTTTTTACTATATACACACATTATACATTTTTATAGCAGTTATATAATATAATTACAAATTTACATAGTAAATGTTTGAAGAACATATGCGCGTATATCTACAGAAAACTATATTTCAAAAAGTCTGTTTCAAATTGCTGTGTCATGTAAACAAAGCTAGTCGTCTTGATAAATATAGAGGGGTTGAACTTCATTTGTCACATTTTTAAACCACAGAAAATATATTTGCACATTTGTTTCTAAAGAGACATCACAAATTACTATAACATTAGAACTTTCTAGTGCAAAATTCTAGAATTGACTTAAAATCAGTGGAATGAGTGTGAATGAATGGTTTAGTGCAGGCAGGGAGAGCTTGGACTGTCATTGGTCCTTTATCAATCACTCACGGCAGATTAAATGTACATATTAGTTATATAGTCCATTCAGCTCTTATTATATTGTTGCTATTAAAAATTAGACAACAGGTGCTTGAATTCAAAAGTACTGCATTGGAGATGTAAAACTGGTTTTTAATAGGAGATGTGCAAGATGGAATTTCATTTTCGATGTACAGTTTGCATGGTCCAATATGTAGTCAGTATACATCTCAACATAAAATAATATGTATGTTTTTGAATATGGGCTCTTGTTTCAAATGTACATATATAGACCTTATATACATCAGGGTAATCAACTGGCAGGGCAGCCTGTATAACAGTAATGTTAATGTAACTGTATTTATTATAATAAGAAAGTTGTGTTTGTGTGTCAAGTGAAAAGTGCTTTATATCTCTCGGGCATTCCATAGGTTCTACAATTTGGCGTCCTGCTGAATGCTTCTTGCCCATTGGTCAGCTTTGCTGGAGAGGAGATGATTTACAGGGTCACCATACACAATATAATAATGCCTTAATGAATATTACTACCAATTCTCTATGGTTGTGTACGCAACCCCCTAATGTTAAGAACAGGACTGAAGGGATGCTTCCCAGCTGAAGCTGAGGGATCACTGTCAAAAGCCCAGGAGAGAGTGTAGGGTGCAGGTGCCTGCAGAATACTTCAAGGATCTGTTGTCAGCTTGCCGGTGAAAGTCAGCGTGATTTATGTCACGCCTGGACAGGAGGCCGTTAGGAGCCGTGACAAAGGCCTCTTGGCATCAGTCCTTAAGGCTTTTCTGGGTGCTGATTACAGCTGAGACTCGCAGAACAATAGAAGCGCCACTAGGACCCTTTTCGGGAAAGGCGCGTGAACCCCTTCCTACACTGATTCCTTCTTAGTGTGTCATCTGCGGACCTTTATCTTTCAATCAAATGAACCATCAGGCTGTTATATAAACATACAGATATGCACATATACATATGTAATAAAAGAATGTCTCACTGGAAAAACCACCCACTTTTTTACATTTAATATAATTTGTATTTATCATTTCAATATGAACAGAGAACTCTGCATGCCATCCTCCTGAAAGACATAATGTGCATTTTTACATAATACGACAGAGAGTGGTAAACTCTGGCTCCCCAAAAATAAGACTGCATAACAAGCAAGAAACAATTATTATTATTATTATTATTATTATTATTATTATTATTATTATTGTTGTTGTTGTTGTTGTTGTTGTATCAAAAAGGGCTATTTAAAAGCAGAATGAAAATCAGACCCTATTCAGTGTATTTATTTTGTTTAAATACATGCTAATAATAATTGTACTTTTAGCAAAGAGGATTGTGGATACAGAACTTAAAACCTTCTGTTAGGCTTCATTATGCTTTGCAGTTCTCATTGGTTTATTCAGAATTTTCTTCCTTTCACATGTGAATAACCCCAAAATATCCGGTTCTTTATTTTTCCTCATCACGTTACCTCACCAGACTCTCTCTGCCATCCACAGTGCACTTAAGGTCAGAGATCCTGGTTGGGATTTGCTTCTTTATTCAGCCACTGATTCATTTCGGTATCATATCCAACGATTGATAATGGCTCCAATAAATTAAAATCCAACGGTTATGTATCTTACAGTGAAGACAGTGACAAAGAAAAATCTTATCACATTTGATCTCTATCAGCTATACAGCAGTAAATGATACTCTCCCATAGCAGTGGTATTTCTTGCTGGAGAGAAGATGAAAATATGAGCTGGTTTCATGTATAGGGGGAGCATTCTGGCTCAGTAGCCACTGCTATAGCCTCACACCTCTGCTACTAGCCCCCCCATCTGCGTGTTCCAAACAGAACAAATGCACAATACTTGTCCTGGCAATTTGACCTGGATTGCAACAAAACATCAGATTTTATCTTTCACTCTAAAGTGCATATTTCTTCTGTATTGGTACAAATCTAGAAAAACTTAAATGTGACATTCAGCATTACATTTTATTCTGCTTATGTACCCTTTTCTACATTTCTGAAATATCTAACAAATACATTTCACAGAAAAGTTTTGAATTACAATAATTATGCTGCCCTATTCAGTGACTAACTACACACATTGCCTGACTATTGTAGTTATATGATATATAATAGCATAATATACAATAGCATATCATAAATGTCTTTGTGTAGCTACTAACCAACATACGGTATATTATCATATTGGATAATTTAGAATAGTATAAATGTACATAACTTTTTAGTGAATAACGAACCGTATATTTCAAATTCAGAAACAGCACAACAAACATTTTATTTATAATTATCGACCATCTTTTACTGACAATTCTGTTTAAATGGCCTCATTTTCATTCATACTGTAGTTTGGATAAAATTATGTAGTTGATCTGAGTTCAGGTAGAAATCTGTCACTTCTGACAGTTCTTGGCGTCTCTTACAAAGCCAGTTCAAGACCTGCAATTATTGTGAAAGCTGATTCAAGAGGTGTAGCCAAAGCAGTCTCACTAGGAAGTAAATGCAGCTGATATTTCTGCAATAATTTATTAATGCATCTGTTCACAGGAAAAAGTACTGAAACAGAAAGAAAGAGTAAAACAAGCAGAGACCCAGACCTTTAGCACGCATAGGTGCATGAACATCTCAAGGGCACCAAAAATACTGTTAGCAAGATTCATAATATGTAACAAATAGTAGTTTCTTTTAAAATGTGTCATGCAGAAATGTATCATGCCACTGTGTAGATAACACTATAACAAATTCAACCATATTTTAGTATGGCATGACCATATTGAATTCGTATTATAGACCATTTCAAATGTCTAATTTATGGGAAGATTCCATTGGCAGGGTGAGAGAATTTTAGGAATGCGGCTTTTATGGAAGTATTGGGTGACTGTTCCCGTGCACAGGGAGCAGTACACCGAAGGCGTATGTCTCACGCCAATTGAAAACCAGCTCGTTTCAATAATTGATCTAAGCTGTCAGAATATGAATGAGATTAGAGGTATCGGTGGAATACTGAGAATACAATAGTGTCATTTCCTGTTGAATCACAGGTGATGATTATGTTGCTGCCTCTTTGTTGCTGGTGTCGTGACTTTAATTTAACCATATGTTAATGGTCGATAGACTTGACTGCTTGTTCAAATGGTTCTGGAGAGATAATGCAGAAGAGGATTTTTGTATATAATAGAGGGGCAGCCAATAATCATGTCGTTTTCTATATTAGCGTGTGACATTGATTAACTTGCGCTTTGGAGTACTGACCTGTGTAAACAGTGCAGGTCTGATGGGAGGCCGGCCATCGGAGAACAGGTAAAGCCCTAATGGACAAAGTCCAGAAACTCTGAGGGGAAAAAACAGATAAGGCTCCGAAACAATGAGGACGACATGAACTCCCTGCAGATGGCTTACTCAGAGAAGACCAAACTAAGACTCAATGTAGACGTTTTAACATAAATATTGCAGTTAAAGTGGTACAAAAAATTATTTGGAAATTCATTAGTCTTCCTGAATGATCGTACCTCATTCATGGACAATGACACAGTTAATATGGCAAGTACTTCTGAAGGGCATCGTTGGATAAAACCAACAGCACAGAGATTATAAGTGTACAGGCTTTATATTCATGTAAAAAATCTAATTGTACTGCAGGATGTCTGTGAAAACAGATTCTCTTTTCAATTGTAAGGAGATGAGTTAATCTCCCATAAAATTGGATTGTGTGCCTTGAATCTAAAGTTCATTATTACCCAGTATTATACTTTTAAAGGGCCAATAAAGGCTGTTTAAGATATCCAGCTTTGTTACAACACGGATCATGTAAGCATTACGATCATTAGAAGTGAGCAGATTGGATTTGGACACATCGAAATCTTTGTCAGTCTCTCTTATGGGGCCCAGGTTCCAATTAAAGAAACCCCTTTCTGTCAAAGCCTACCTTTTACAATACAGAGAACAAAAGTATCCAGTTTAACACTGGCAGTGCTAAGATTTTTAGAGAGATCAATAAATGGAAATAGGGACAACAAAATCCAACATTAGTCCAGTAATGCAGTACATGCAGTATCAGAAAAAGTATTATATGTTATGTCATAAAAAGATTCATTCATAATCCATGTGTTAAACAATAAAAGTGTATTAATCAAAGCCATAATTATAATATACGTATGTTATTATTACAGCCTTGGTCCCCCAGCCCCCCCTTGGTATTAATAGATAAGGGGAAAACATTCACTTAGTGTGTTTAGCCTAATTAGAACTGTCTTTTATTTCATGTTATTGACTAAATAGTATATGTATATATGTAAAAGTGAGCATAAAGTTATACACCAAAAAGGTATATAAGTGAGCATAAAGTTTTATAACAAAAAGGTATAAACTATGGTATATACTTGCGATAAATGTCTTTAGCAAAGCAGTGCTCTAATGAAAACACGCAGTTGTCAGTCCATGAGTCCAGCTGTCTTGTGGGTCCCTTCAGAAGGTTGTGGTTTCCATCCCCGGCCAGAAGCTATTTCAGAATCTAAGCACGTGCCTCCTGTCCTCTGCGTTCAGCAATGGAAAGTCACTGGATGGTTTGCACACCATGGCGCGTAAAGAATAACAGCAGCTTTGTAAGCCAGCCAGCCGCTCAGGTTCTGCTGCTTACAGTTTCTCCATTGCCATTTATATTTAAACCACACACACTGCTTACTTAAGCAATAATATTATAATACATGTACCAAATGCATATCTATAGAAATGTGTATTTTTAGTTTACTCGGAAACATAAAATACAACTTGAGATTCACAGGACTTTTTAGTTTAATAATTAGAATAGTTGCTCATGACAATATTGAAAGTACATTTTCTTTGTTTCTTGTATGTGCTGTTTCTTGAGTGCTGCCATTTGGCTACCAGAATTGTTTTATGTTTGCTCCAAATTTGGGGGCTTTCAAAAGCATCCAGGACTGTTCTCATCTCATCCGACAAACAGAACACCCTCTTTTCATTTTGGGAGCCCAATTGTCTTCATAAGTTTGTTTTCTATGTGCAATTTGTGCCAGTGCTGATTTTTTTTTACAGGGAATCAGTAAATTTATGTATTTATAAATACCCACATAAATCATGCACGTAAGATTGCTAAAATTAAAAAAGTTGCATGGATGGATGGATTAGATGGGTGAATGATAAATTTGCAGTTTTTTTAGTTTACAGTTATTTTTGTGTTTGCCATCTCAGAAGGCACAGATGAAACAACAGATTCTGTTATATCTAAATAGAAAATATTCTATTATTAATATTTTTCCTATGTGAGATTTGGAAAGATTATACGATGAAATGTTATCTGAAGAATCCATCATAAATCTATTTTAATTTTAATTTACTTTACAGCATAGGTATAAAGAAAACTTGGTTGCTGTGTTTAATAATTAAACCTCATAATATGCAATGAAAATATCTTCATAGGTGGTTTCGTAATACATCAACCCAAGCTTTTTATGAGACGTAGGCCTGCACATGTATAGAAACACACATAAACATTCCCATACGTGCAGGATCTCGAGAGGTTTTTACAGGGTTGAAGTGTCAAGGGCAGGGGGCAGATGGTACCGGAGTAAGAGCTGAACTGCTCATGCCACACAAGAGATTTCTATGTGAGGAAGCGAGAGAGAAGGAAAAGACCTGAACATAGATGGAATGTGTGGTTAGGGAGGGGGGGAGGGGGGGGGCTGCTTAGGTGTCCTTCTGAAAATAAACCTGGAAATGTTTTTGGATACGGAGCTTCAGAGGCTGAACAGGGCAGGTTCCTTTCGGTTTATGACTGGGTGCCAGATAAAATGCTCAGTGGAGGTTATAAAACAAGAAGGTCAAGATAAAATACAAGCAAGTCTGCATTCGTTAGTGTCAGAGACAAGGCACCCAGGACGTTTCATGTGTTATTTTTGCTGCAGAATACACTGATTGAAAACAAGCTACCTGAAATATATATTTAGCTTGAAATCTATACTTTGTAAAAAAATTTGGATTGCCAAGCATGTTCAATGTACTCCTCGCCCTTTTGGTTTCAAACACCAGCAAATTATGAAAATCTACATTGAAATGACTTTGCCGTTTCCTTTTTCCTACTGGAAATTAATTTTATCTGATGGTTAACGTCTCCATCTAGTGACTTGAATGTTAATAATGTTTTATAACTGCAGTGCATCTTAGGTGCGTAGAAATTAGTTACATAATTAACTTAATTGTCCACAGAAAATGTGTATCTGTTCTATGACTCGTTAAATTCTTGAGACCTCTAGGACTGACATGCATTTAATGGTGTAACTGTAAAATTAGAAGATATTCACTTTGTAGTGATAAGAGGTTTCAGCTCTGGCTTCAGAGACAGTGATTTGACAGTGAAAAACTGTCAGTGTTTGGATGTTTAGCGTACTCAAAAACTGTCAGTGTTTGGATGTTTAGCGTACTCAAAAACTGTCAGGAAAGTCAGTGTAGCAAGATGCAGAAAGGCAAGCAGCAGCAATATTTAAACAGACTGCACAGTCCAGAAAAATATCATGTCTTACTGAGCCGGGACAGTGTGTGAGAATGTGAATTAGCAGGCCACTTAAAGCATATTTTACATTACAAGTTGTTATATATGTTGAAGTAAATCAAAAATTAGACATTTTACATTTGCCTTAAATCCATAACATAATAAGACAATGTAAAGCAGCACAACAGAACACAATTTTAACAATAGTTCAATAGTTTGAATCTGTCAGATTTGTGTGAAGAGAGACACCTAGTGGAATGCAGGAGAATTTACTTCCACGTGACAGGGTTATATTTTCTGCATTTTCCCACTGGTGCGCCAGTATGAAGTCTGTGGGGCTGGCATTGACTGAAATACAGGAAGTTCAGCATAAACCACATAACTGTGTGACAACTGTGTCAGCTCTCATGAGGCATTCAGACTTGGCTCTGAGACCAAACGTTTACGTCTGTCATCTGGTATTTGACTGTCAGTGAGAACAGACGCTAAAAGCCAACCTAAATCCATAAGTCCAACTTGAACCCCTAATGTAAATTATACGTGGAAAGTTGGAGATCTTTTTTTTCTCTGTACATTTGTGGTACTTAATATATACTTTACAATACATTTTGCCACTTTGTAAATGGTTATTTTCAAGTTTCATTGCTGCAAGTTTAAAACTAATAATAGAAATTGATTGGGGCTGATGTACAGTATATTTATGTTCGTTTCAACTGCCCCTTAATCAAACAGAAAGCTTCAAGCTAAGTCAATATTTGACATATTGTTCTCCATTCATTTAATACTACAAAATCTATTAAATTATTATAATACAATGAAATTGAGCATTCATAATTTACGTCGTTTATTTAAGTTGTCTCTGTGTGTCTCTTTAAATCTTGTTGAAAGTTTTTTTTTTTTCCCCAGCTATTGCAGAAAGTAGATGTTGTTGATTAGAATACTGACGCCATATTAGTCCCTTAAAAAGCAGAATGTAAAACATTTTCCTCAACTTAAGTCAGGAATCATTCCATTGTCATAGTCTACTCCAAATCCGCAAATAAATAATAATGATCAAAATGGGAATATCGGCAACGGGATTGGAGAGTTGGTGGAAAGGGACACAACTTAATGATTTAAATAAAAAGGTTTATTTGGGGGGGATGAATAAAGCTAAACTAATTAATGGGAGGGTACCCCCCCCACACACACATCTCAGGTTCTATGCCCCTGAATATGAGATGAAAAACAGGTGCTGGAGTGATTACATTTAAGTAGGACATGTAAAAACAATTATTTTGTGTACTTGAGGTTATGAGGGGGCACCTGGACCTGGCATCACAGGACAGAAACACAGACTGCAGGCAATTCAAAGATCCCAATTAGCTCACGCATATCGCAGGCAAATATGCAAACTCCAGACTCAAATTCTGTATGTCTGCAATCATGACACCATATGTGGAATGTAAAATTCTCTTTAAGATACTTGTTAACTCGTGCACCGGAAAATATACCAGGGTTATAAAATGTGCATGAGGCATACATCTTGATACTATATACCCATGCAAGATATGTACACTTATACATTATTTCTCATACCAGTGGAAAATAATCCACTTATTCTGTCAGATGTGATTATTTTGCACGATTCCAAACCTGACATCAAACTGTTGAATTGCCAAGTGAGAGTCTGTCTGGTATTAGGAACTTACCATTCCACACTCATTTATGAGGGAAAAATATTCAGCATTGCTGTGGTGCTGTGCCGCTGTGTCTGTTACAGCCCATGCTGGTAAGCCTGGGTTACCTAAGGCTTCCTGCTTTAGATCTACATGGATCAAAGATCAACATAAAGACAACTCTGACAGCAGTTTTGTTCTAAGTATACTTTAATTGCTTTATAATAATGTCTGAGTATAACAAAATAGAGGAGGCCAGAATTTCCTTTATTAAAATCAAGCACCGTTTGATTTGTCTAGGTTTTGGGAATTACGGAAAAAAAAATTCCCGTAAAAAAAAAGTTTTAGCGTTACAAAACACTGACACATTGAAACCTGATATGTATCGATCAATTTTTCTTTTTCAGGCTTCCTCATAACCCTCTGGAGTCACTGCTAAGGTAGTCTGACATGCCTTGACATTTTTACGGTTTGTGCAATATCTTTTGCATAGTTTGAGAAATTACAACTACACATATGTGGGGTGTTTGGCATGATCCAGGTATATAAGACTCTAACAGGTCTGGATGCTGTTCAGTCAAATGGCTACTTCAATATTAGTTTAAATACTAGAACTCGTGGCCATAGGTGGAAATTAGCAGGAGGACATTTTAAACTGAATTTGAGAAAACACTTCTTACACAGCGTTTACTTAGAATATGGAATAGTTGTCCTGTTCATGTAGTGCAAGCTAAAACCCTGGGTTCCTTTAAATTAGAGCTAGGTAAGATTTTAACGACTCTGAGCTATTAGTTAAGTTCTCTCCAATTGAGATTGATGGGCCGAATGGCCTCCTCTCATTTGTAAATTTCTTATGTTCTGATTAGGGCTGCAACAATTCATTGAGTAACTCGAATAACTCGATCACAAAAATTCTTCGATGCAAATTCTTTGCTTCGATGCTTCGTGTAATCCGCACAACTATGTACCGCTTAGTGATCACTGTGTTTCACTTGGAAGATTGTTACTGTTGCATAGTGTGATTACGCTGCAATACGTGTAGCAGGTTTCATTTGATGGTGCAATGGAGGAAGATAAATAGCGAGGAATGTCAGAGAAAAAGACAAAAAATGTCTAAAGTTTGGGACCATTTCAAACAAAAGAAAAGCAAAAATACTGTACAGTGTGTCTATTGCAAAACCGAATTAGCTTACCACAAAAGCACAACGTCAATGATTCAGCATCTCAACAGAAAGCACCCAGTCTATGCATCCAGTCCACAGAGCGGAACCAATACAAGGTAAGCGCGGGCGTTTCACTCACATTTGCGGCTAAAAAGAGACCTGCAATAGAAACGTATTTATGAGCATATATGTGAATAAAAAAAGTATAACAGGATTCAGCCCAAGCAGCCCCTGTTTTTCCTCATCAAAAAAACTAATCATACAACAGCAGTGAAAATGATGCTGTCGTAGTTTAACATGGAGCTGGAGCCTGTCTATACACTAACAGCAAAGAGC